>JBBPCS010000855.1:10436940-10450321 GCA_037974645.1 Hollardia meadi
GTGTGTGTGTGTGTGTGTGTGTGTGTGTGTGTGTGTGTGTGTGTGTGTGTGTGTGTGTGTGTGTGTGTGTGTTAGGCATTTGGTTTCTCCTTAGGAAACCACTGACAACTGAAAAAGCACGCACCTTTCTCTGGCTTTGGTCATCATTTCTTATCACGCTGTCAATTTGAGCAGTTCTACATAGAACTATTCAAATCAGTTGCTCTAGCCAGTAGAATGTGATCCATTTCGTCTGTAGCACTTTTGGTTTTAGTTTAACACGGCTGAATGATTCCCTCAAGCATTTATGGAAGATGATACCCTGCTTTCAAGTTTTAGTAATTTACTTCCTAGAATCGAAACCATACGGAGGGTGGAGGAGGCTTAGTTCTATGTGTTTAGATCCAGAACATGATGTGTTTTGGATTTTTAACCTTCAGCACATGTGCATGTGTTCATGATTTTTTACAAATGCCTTCAACCTCATCGTTTCCTCGTTATGCCCCCTAATGTCTGGGAATTATGTCATTTAGCCAGAGGGCAGACTGAAGTCACACTTCAGAGGGTTATTAGCCGATTTTAGACATGACAATGTAGATAGGCTCGGAGGATCGCAAAGAGATGTGTGACAGCATTATCGCGAGGAAGGTTTGAACTCTTGCAGTCACAGTTCGTGGACCATGTCTCAAGCCAGTCTGCTGCTCAGCTGAAACACTTCAATCCCATCCATTTATTTCCAGAACGCCAAACAGCTGATGATTCCTGCAGCGGGACCAACAATTTCCATTGCTGTCATATATTGCCCCTCTTCCAGACATATGTCAATTTTATGTCAGAGGATTAGGGATGCCAGTTATTGTTCTGCAGCATGAGAATGATGTCAACTTTCCTTCAGGGCCTTTACTGTGAGATGTAGATGGCAAAGCAGCTGACAATTCCTGCAAAGATGCCAACACATCACATCATTTACAAAACTACTTCCCTGCTTTTCAGCTCTGTCAGCTGTACCCTGGAGAGTTATAGAGAGGGGGGAAAAAAAGAATGATGTCATCTTTCCAACACCGCTTTAAATCTCAGTTAATATGCTAGTGCACTGAGCTCTGGAGGATGATGATGATGGTGGTGGTCAGAGCGGTGGCGATGATGATGGTGCTGGTCAGTGCAGTGGTCATAGTGGTGATGAAATAGATGATGTAAGCTTCCCAAAAGCCGTTTCCAGCAGTTCGCCACTCCTCTCTCTTGCTAGTGCTGCAGAGGAAGGACCAGTACACATACAACTTTAGCTGATTTAATAAAAAAAAAAAAATCTTGTTGAGTGGAGGAGGCACTGCTACTCATCATTAATATCAATATCATTAATAAACCATAAATTGGAGGGAAAAATAAGTTTACTTTGAATTGTAACATGACTATTATTAAAATGTTCTCCGGGAAATCATATCCCATTATCCCTTTCCTGAAATTTTTTGAACACACTCTAATTGTAGTAAAGTTAAAATGTCACTAGGTCCTACATGATCTCCTGACATAATTACAATATTGAGTTGTTTTTTTCTTTCCTTTTTCTTTCCTCCTTGCCAATTTTGCTCTGAGTAATGTATAGAATATTGGCTAATCTGCAATAGCAACACATAATTGTTTGAAAGGAATAGTTCACCCACAAAATGACAAATTCAGTCATACTCACCTTCATGCCAATGGAAAGTTGAGTGAAGTTTCTCAGTACTCAAAACTCCTAAACATTCTCCTAAACAACTGAAGTAGAGGGGGACTTGTTTTAAAATATCTAAAACAACCACACACAAAAAACATTAAATGGCTCCATACAAAGTGTCTAGTGTAATCCAAGTCTCCGGAAGTCCCAAGATTCCAAAGTGATTTGAAAAGCTGTTATTTACACCCTTTTATAAGATGAAATCTTCACTAATGTGGCAAAGTGAAGATTCCGGCTTAAAAACGGTGTAAATAACATCTTTTCAAATGATTTTGGGATCACGGAGCTTCAGGAGACTTGAATTATGCCAGACGAGCTGGTTTTAGTCCCCATCTACTCCAGTTGTTTAGGCAGTCCATCCTTCGCCCTACTCAGCACTGAGGAGACATTGTGCTCACTGTTTGTACTCTTGTCAAAAGCAATTACTTCACTGAATAACTGTATATCAACATGAATCCCTGCTTCAGCTAAACTGTAGCCATCATTGTTTCCATTGCTTTCGATCTTTCTAAATTTCCATTAATTTCCAAAGATTCCCTGCTATTTTCCAGTCTCCCCCCCATTGTGTTAGTTCTAAATTATAAATTATGTCACTCTGCCACATGGCTTCTTGCTCATTATGGTTAAACTGATAACACATGCGGAGAAGCTTTAACTGTTAAAACATCTCAGCACTTAAATAGCTGACTAGGCCAGGGCTTTTTAAATTACTTGCACATGCAGAAATCAATTTGGAGCACAAAAAAAATTGATTTCTTTAGCCATGTCTTAGTAAAACACATCAATACAGGCCAAAATGTAAACATTACTTTCATTATGTAAAAGATGCTACTGTCGCAAGCCACTGTTCAAAGCTCCCACTGGAATTCATATCTAACACATAGTCTGATTAGGGCATTGGAGTTATCACCACTGCTTTGCTCTATAACAGGTCAAACTGCCAAATGTAGTGTAGTTTTGCACCTTTTCAAATGGAGCACAGAGAAGCCAAAACTGAGACTCACACTTTAACAGTCAGTGGGCATCTTTATCTTTGTTTGTTTCCATTTGTTTCAGTTGTTTTTAACAATCTCTCCCATTTCCTATGTTTTCCCAGTTACACCCTAGTGCTATATCTAGTTTTACACGGGGCATGATGTCATTCTGCCTGTGGGGCTTTCCCACATTCATGGCTCAGTCGATAATACATGTGGTGGAGAACTGTTAAAACACATGGGTGTGTAGCAGTTTTAAACTCCACACTCATGTCAACCTTTGGCAAACAAAACAGACCCATTTCCCCCCACCACCAACCATCAGCTTTATGGCTCATCTAAGCTGTGATTACCTTGGCTACATACAGTAACCAGCTTACTCTACAGCTGTGCCTCCCTCCATTAAACCCCCAAAAATCATTTCATAGTCATTCCCTTTACCTTGATTTAGAGAGCTCAAAGCTCCACTTGAATAAATCTGCAGGGGATGCAGGGCCTTTAAAACGGTCAGAGTTAAGCTGTTGAACTCCATATACTTTGATGCCCGAGAGTTGTTTGACATCAGTGTAGGTTGTGGTCGCAGACTTGGTCTACAAGCCAAACACCACTCTACCAACAACCCAGTGAAAAAATGATGCTTTCACTCAGTTAATCTGTGCTGTGAGTCAGGGTAACTAAAGTAGACTGGGATAACATCTGACTCACCAAACTGGTCTTTTGTGGTTCTGCAGCACACTAGTAGCCTATTCTTATGATGTCAAACATTGTTGAACTAAACACAATCTGCTGTAAACAACAAATATGCTTTCATGCAGCAGTACAAAAAGAATAAAAACTAATACAGTTTAGCCTAACGTTGGGGAGGGAAGGACTCTCTGAAATGAACTCAAGTCCCACTGGGGCACTCACAGGATAAGCTCAGCTGATATGGACCCTGGAGAGGAAGTTGGACTTGTTTATGAAGGAAATTACATCATTGGGCTTGGAACAGACAATGACTTCATGCTGACAAGATAATGGCTGAGAGAGTGAAAGAGAGAGCAAGCTGTTTAGTTTGGTTGCAGGAGTCACATGTACAGATGAAAGGTGAACGAGTACACCTTGGTTATTTTAAACCTCAAAGTCAAGAGCTTAATAGATTTAGGAAATGGTTGCTATACGACATTGGCTGATTTTAGTACGATAATGTCAGATTAATGTTCTGTGTCTTAATTTGCTGGTCTTAAAGAAATATGTGTGTCAAAAGCTCACTTTTGAATTCAGTTGGCATAATGGGCACAAACACTGGGATGATGAAAATATATTCTATTCAAATTTTGGAGCTTGATTAAGATCTGCTGGGGAATTTCAATGAATCTGTATGCAGAACTTTCAATTTTCTTGGACAACCTCGACTCCTGAGGGATTTGAGTAAACAAGATTTCCCAGTAAGTAGAAATTATTAAAAGATAAGAAACTATTTCTGTTTCTGAATTGTACAAGTCTTATTTTCTCTTAACTGTGTTGTTCCAAGCCTATTGACTCACACAAGGGACCATTACAACTTTCCAAAACAACATTCTGTTGCTCTGCACTTTCTATAAACTGGTCTGTGCTGACCTCTAATTGTCCTGGGGATTGGGACAGCGTGATTGAAAATAAAAATCCTTCAAGCCAAAAAAATTGTTGAAGGGGGTTTGGAGGAGCTGTTGGACCTCCCAAGAGCATAGCTGGACTAAAGCCCAAAAACAAAGCTTGCTGCTGGGTTAAGAATCTTAGAATATGCCCTGGATTATTGAGCCAGAGAGCCAGTACATGCCCGAGGACAGTGGTGGAAAACTAATACTGATTTTGGCTAAAGAGGTATACTGCGTTGTGTGTGAGACAGTTTGTTCAGTGTTGTTAGAATAATGACAGTATTCGGGGGATACAAATAATGGATTTTAACAGTGGGTGTTTGCTGTTAGCCAACAATTAGTTTATAGCACAGACAGCTGTTTTCCCTGAATTTAACAATGAGTAGTAGGCTAATTAGAAACGATCACCACTGCTAAAGGGGGAAAAAAAGTGTAATAGAGTCCATGCTCTGCTAGAATAGTCCCAGTGTGTTTTGTAAATCAGAAATTAAAATGTGGGGCATCATGATCAAAAGTTGAAATTAAGCATGGATGAAGTGAATAAACAGTCATGTTTTTTATGGAAGATTTACAGGGGAGGAATGCAGGCCTGTAATAAGTGTAATTCACAAGAGCACAAAGGAGTTTTCAGTAAAAAAAAAAAAAAAGAAATACAAGGATAGAAATTCAACTAATCACCAAAAATCTTAATTCTCATCAAAAGGGCCAAAGAACTAAACATAATTACAGTGTACAGTTACCACAACTAAGCAGATTGTCAAGGATTCTACAACTCCTTCATTAATTACAGTCAGACTTTGTGTACATACTGCCTCACAGCCAGGACTTTTTATCAGATAGGACAACTAAATACATTACTCAGCTGGACTGTTGGCAAGTAGCGAAAGAGACAAAAAAAAAAGTTGACTTATAACTTGTAGGAAAGCATACAAACATATGTTTCACTGAGTACTCCAGGCTAACAGGCTCAAATTGGATGTTGCTACCATATGTGCACGTGTCTCCTAGAAATTATGTTACATACAACTAATTTGTCTTCGCTAATATGTTTTGGGGGACCATAATGCCGACCAGATTGCATGTTTTACTAACACAATGAGAAAATGTGATAATTAATGACTTGTATTTGGCTAGTTGAAGTAAAAGGATTACTAACAAAACATTGTCAAACTTTTTTGAATAGTTATGTTTAGGCAGTCACAGATCTTGGTTATAGGGTGGGTTTGGCCCAGATCATGGTTTTGGTTTAATGGCATACATTTTTGCAGTGACTTGAGGCAGGAGATATGACGTGTTTACTTTATTGGTATTCAACCAAATCCACACATTTTGGCTTACCTTAACTAAAGTGCATTTGTCACCTAAACCTAACCACAGACAGAACTCAGGAAGCAAACTCCTGTCTCTAGCGTCCACGTCCTGTGTTTTGCATGTCCGCTGGACAACCACCTCCACCACTTCCCTGTGATGGATGTCGATGTAAAAAAAAACAACTGTTTTTCTTGTCGCCATAACGTGGCTAGGAAAACAATTATGTATGATTACTAGGAGACTGAGTTGGTATAACATGTTCATATTTGAATGGCAGGAACAAAGGAACAAGCACATTCACAAAAACCTTTTTGTACAGCACACATCAGTGCAGGTAAAGAGGAGAGCAACCACAATGCCGGGTATATTTTCACTATTATATTTTGAAATGTCATCATGAAGAAGGCTTCATAATTATACAGATATAGTTTTCATCGTATTTATAATAATGGCTCAGTATTTGCTTTTTACACAAGATGGTTACAAATATTGTATACCTTTATACCTTTGTATTATGGTAAGGTGTCATCCCAGTAAAGGCCAATATGGGGACCAGCATGATACGATCTTATGGCCACAAGCAAGTAACAATAATGGTGAGGCAGGTTCAGTGGATCCGTCAAAGAAGTAAATTACACAACTTTATCATATAATAACTCCTGGAATGCACTGCACATCACAGACCGTTGTTTTGTTTTTGTTTTACTTTAATTAAAGCATCCTTCAACACAAATGTTCCAGTCAATATATTTCACAGAAATATTCAATATTTCCAATGAATACATTCTTAAAGGACTGTCACGGATCATCTTTCCAGGTCTCGTGACAAAGAAGTAGAGAGAGTTCATTTACACAAACAGAATGGTCCCATCTGACCTGATTAACATACTACATTGCTAATGCTAACTTTTAATGGTGTGATCATCTCACACGCTCATTTTCACTGAATTCTTAATGCGAAATTAGCATATTAGAACAACATATTGTCTCTTACTAGCCCAGGGGCCCGATGCAAGGTGGTGTCAGATTCCATTTTTGTCTTTAGCTGCAGTCTGAACAGTGAACAGTCGTGTTTATTTAGACACATAGGAAGAAAATGACCATGTAAAAGCATGTGTCCTTGGACAAGAATGTCATTTTATTCTAACACAATTTTCAGAATCAATTCAACCATTGATGTATGAGGAAAGTTCAGAGTAAATTTAGAATAAACAGAACAGCTGTCATGAATCTGTATTCAGGTTAGTTAATTTAAATACCTCTGTGTTCTGTTCAATGTGTCCAGTTTAACAAAAAGTATTTTGGGTAAATTAAAATTGCACAGCATTTATTTTAAATCACCAGAACCATTTAATTGTTTTTTTCTCTTTCAAAAGCAGAGACCTTTCAGGGATAAGTATGATGAGAGACTTGAAATCTAATCATTGAAATGCACGCAACACAGACTGCAGTCTCACTGATCTGCCCTCTACACACCCACCCGCAAACCCACCCAAAACACTGTCCTCTGCAGAATCTGTCGTACTAATGAGTCACAGCGTCTCTTCATGCAAGGAAGAGGAAACATAAAATAAAAATGCAAACGCTGGCAACAGCCTTTTAATGTTGCCATAAATCATGAAGGACCATCAAAGGTAGCTGATAGCTCTAGGGGAATAACTCCCTGCAGCTACACACACACACACACACACACACACACACACACACACAAAGACATACGATAGATAGATAGATAGATAGATAGATAGATAGATAGATAGATAGATAGATAGATAGATAGATAGATAGATAGATAGATGTCACATTTGCTGATACAGAATAAAGCTAAGTGCTATATTTGGTGATTTTAAGGCACGATGCTCACTGTGGCCTCAATGACTAGCTTACACCTTGCTGTCATGCTCTCATTCTAACGTCAGCCACTTTAACAAGCATGCTAGCTAATGATGACCTTGCCACACGTCTGACAGTCAGACACTGAAAGTCTTTCACCTTTAAATTAAAGGTAATAAAAGCTAGCCATTGTAGCTCCACACCCAATCAAATCATTCGTTTAGCCTGCTCAGTTTTCCAGTGCTATCTTGGGTTACTGTTAGCCAACAACTCTAAGCTACTTACCGATTTCTCCATACAAGGACGGTCTAGTCCGAGTGATGTCCATTTCATGTTCCCGTTTTCTTCTGCGTAAACCACGTAGATTCAGCCAAACATACAAATAATTTCGAAGCAAAAGAATAGAGACTTATTAGGGCTGCATTATACTACATAACACGCCAGGCCGAGGTCCAGTCCAAATAAACAATGGTTTGGAATTCTGGGATATGTAGGCGGCTGACCTACAAAAGATGGAGAACAGTAAGGGGTTCCGACAAGCAAGGAAACTAAGTACAAAACTAAATAAACTTTAGTGTCCTTGCATTTACCTTAAATCATTTAATTTAAGCTTTGATTTAATGTAAAGGACACTAACAAATACTAAGAACAAATGATACACTTTGACATTGTTATTTAACAATGAAGAAGAAATTAATTCATATGATTCAGCGCATTTGTTGTGGGTTCCCAGAGCCTGGAGATGAAACTAAGCATATCTAGCTGGCTACTGGCATCATTGACATGATGTCTTTTTCGCTAGCTAACAAGTTAATCCATTAAAAGAAAGCTTTTAACAGACTAAACATGATACAAAACTGTATAGACATAGATATTTCCAAAAAATGTTTTGAGCTAACATGGCCAACTTTAGCTAGCTTTACACTTGCTATTTCTGATGTGTCATGTCTTGTATGGATTTACCTTTAGATTTGGTGTGGTTCAACCATTGGCTGTATATATGGGTTCAATTATACAACGGCAGCATGTTATGTATTCATTTTAAGTTGGAGAAGTGTCATTTTTAAATTTTTATGCAAATTTGGTTACATTTGGCTGAGTATGAGACTTGCCAAGATTTACAGTAAATGAAAGCTACAAGCTAACTTTGCCTTGGTTTTGGTGGAATTAGCTGTAGCCTGGCTGTGTTGTATTTGTTATCATAATGGCTGTGACACATTAATTTATAATGGCCGTACCACACTATATGTGAACTGACATGGTTATGAGTATTGAATTGTATTGTATTGAAGCTTCTGTCCTGAGCTCCTGTGGTGTCATATTTGATAAAAGCAGCACAGGTTCAAATCCCATGTAGCGTTAGCTTAAAGATGCTTTCTTGACTAATGTTAATAGAAGCAGCTATCATAGCCATTTTCATAGCATCATAGATACAACCACAGCATGGCTCTGCATTTTGAAAGGAGTAATGAGAAATAATGTAAAATGTATCATACATAATTTCTCCTTTCTGTACAGCGTTTCCCTGAACTGGCAGTGCATTGTAACTATAGACAGTATTTATAGTGGACAGAGCTGGGCATGAAAAGTGAAGCCAATGTGGAAGTGCCTCAGGGGACGAATCCATTGGTTGCAAAAAGAAGTTAAATTGTATGTACAGTAAGTCCAAGAGAAAATGACCCTACTTCTCACCTGATTTATTACCTCAATAAATATTTCTAAATTGGTTTAAATGTCAAGACTTAAGTTCAAGTCTTCTTCAATACAGCATTATGTTTAAAAAATAGACACAAATTTGTGTGTACTTGCGCCTGGCGATGCGAATGACTAGCTTAATGTTTACTCGCATTACTCGCCCAAGTAACGAATAAACATTGCAAGCAGGGCTCAGCTGTCGATCATGATGTTTCACCCCGTTTTTATAGCATTAAAAAACTAATTTAAACCAAACTGATCAGAAAAATTAACACCCGAACATACATCATCATGATAAGAACTACCTAAAACGGCAGAAACCATTTTGGGAAATATTTATTTAAGGTGTACTTTGAGTTTTTAGTTTGGCCCATGTCCTACCTGAAATCATTGGAGGAGGAGGGGTTTAAGACATGTACTGCAGCCCACCACCAGGGGGCGATCGAGATGTTTTGGCTTCACTTTTGGGGAGCTCTCATGTTGTCCATCTTCATGCAGTCAATGGTCTGAACGCACCATCACGTTTCACTCACGAGCTGCACAGGCACGTGCGACACCTAGTGGTAAAGTTTGGTATCACCAGTCCAATATTTGCCTTTTTAAACTGGTTTGTCTTTTCTTTTCTTTTTTACATTGGCCCAACCCTATTAGTATGCACTTTGAATGATTTGGTTGAAAAATAACTCGGAGGCAGAATGGTTGTCAATCCAAATTCTATCAACAAAAAAAAATACTGGTTTATTCACACAAATACTTCACTTAACAGCACAAATAAAACATGGACCTCGAAAGCTTGGTGCTGCCTCAATATGAGAACTGGCAAAACTGCAACGTCACAAGTTGAGCAGTGTTTCATGGATAATATGCTAAATATGTGTTAGCACTGATCCCAACTTCCCCTACAACGTGTACGGCTCTTCTATGTATTGTACAATCCACATTATAACCTTCCAAAAACATACAGGCTGTGTCGCGGATGGAAAGGTAGAAACACGTGTTTTTACAATGCCAGTCGCTTGCATCTAGCAATCATTAATTTTTTCACTGAAACCAGAAAAACAGACACACACACGGGAGAGGTGAACCGCACGCGCACACGAGCTCCACCACCGCCACACAGTTTGGTGTAGACTTTCAAGATGGATGCTTTCGCCTCGATAGGTTTCTGTTTCTTTTTCGAAACGGACTGTTCGTGCGTCTGGAGCTCATACGTGGCGACAGGCGATCTTAGTAAATGAAATTATTTATTACCAGTGAAACGGTAAAAGTGGATTTAAGGGGATATTTTTTCTTGTTTGCGTTTGGACTGTCGGTTTTTTTTTTACTTCCTGGTTTTCGCATTAATATGTTTGTTCAAACTGCGGCTAAAGCTCAAGTCACTTTGAAAGGCTCAGTGGATACAGGATACATAAGAATTTATAATTCTGTTGTCATGTTTAAAAGCAGATACGACTGTTTTCAACGAAGGGCAAAAGGACAACGACAGATTTCGTAAGAGTTGAGACATGGAAAGTGCAAATGGAAATGCCTCGAGTGAAGGTGATGTTTTTTTCCTTCTCATGTAACTTTCACTTTAAGATTAACACGACATGTGGACCTCCCTCCCTCCCTCTATATTTCAGGTATAGACCCTACTTTTGATGTATGACTAGACAGAAGAGGTCGCGTGGTTTACGTGTCGTCCTAGGCTTGTGACAAAACTTTTCCATAGTTGAAGACGAAAACGCAATTGCCTGGAATCAGCCATTTTTCTTGAATATGCTTGCATTTTATTTGTCCACTTTTAGGTGTTTTAATACCCGTGTCAACAAGTTCTGACGCCTTTCAAAACAATGTTTTGGCTCCACTGAAAAGTGCGTTCTTGTATGAAGAGTCTAAGCAGTCCTTCAAATATAACTCTGCTGTCTTAATAAAGAATCCAGCACAGGAAAAACAGGTCAGTCCAAATCTTATTCATCATGTCCCACCATTAATACCATTAACCATTAATACACACTTAAGCCACAATATCTTTTAATCTTTTGGAGTTATATCTGGAAACCTGGGCAAAGAATGAAGTGAATGCATTAAAATAGGAACTATCCTTTAATGCTATAAGAGGAACCTCAAACATAAAATCAAAATTACATTTCCAGCTTCAAAACTGATTTCTTATTTCTAATCTGTTTTTGTTTTGTTTTTTGTTTTTTTTACATCAGTATAATGCTTTCCGAGCAAAGAGAAGAGAAATAGGATATTCAGAGGAGGACCTAAAGGAATCCTATGGGTTTTTGCTGTTTGACGATGTCAACAAGGTAAAGACTTGAATCCCAGGCACTGGGAAATGACATGTTTCAACAAATCTTAAGACCTTGCTGATATTTGTATTGGTTTTTGTTTGAAGGCTAATACACTTAGAGAAACTGGTGTGCTCACTGGAAACAGCACATGCACAACTCTGGGAGATCCAGCAAAAGGTAAATTCTGATTTATTGTTATATTCCTCCCTCTATACTGCCACTGTGCCAACCAGTGGTAACATTAGAAGTATGTGTGGCTCAGCCATGAACAAACAAGTGGTCATATTTCTATGCAGAAAAGTTCCAGTTAAGATTTGTACACAACAATTGCTGTAACATTTAACTTAGATATACTTACATGTAACTTGTTAAAAAATGATTTTCTTTAGTATTATCCCAAGTTATTATCTTGATGGCCTTACCCAGGAGACTGTCCATGCAAGTAGTCTCCCCAAAATATATGTTGTGCAGATCAAGCTAAGGAGTAGTCCATATTGAGTGTCTGGTGAAAGTGAAAGCAAGTTGAGTGTATTAATCTATACACATGAAAGTGGAAGAATTTCTTTTCAGTTTCTGTTTCTGAAACCTCAGTGGGGTGGTACAAGTAAACAAGAGCTCTACTGTGCCAGCCACGTGTAATTAAATATACATATTCACAACCATGCTTGTTTTGATCGGTTTCAGTTTTTGTGCAGATCTTAATGGTACTGTAACATCAGTTCTTAAATACCTTCTCAGAACAGACATTAACAAAGGTTATGTTTTATAGTATTTTTTCTAATATGTCGTAACTTTCTTCACTTTGACGGCAAACCTGGTGAGAGTATAAAATACACAGTGAACCTGCCAAACCGGTTATGGAGTCTTTGTTTTTCCTTCTACGTTCAGATTTCCAACCTGCTGTTGCAAGAGAACTTACCTTAATGAAGCTCACTTTAAATTGTCTTATCTTTCCTCATTCATATGTCAATTACTGTTTATTATACTTTTTATATTTAAATAACACGGGGTCTGAAGCCCTGTTGATAATAACTTGAATTACCTTACCTCACTCAAGAAAATACACTGTTGTAAGACATGTACATGCATATAAAAATTGTCTTACTGAGGAAGCAACAACACCCACCACATATCCTTAAGCCAATGTCCTGTAAATGGAGCAAAAAAGATCCCAAATGTCTCTCATTTAAACTCTTAAAATATTTTTAAAAACTTTTTTTTATTCTCACCAAGATATATCAGAGGTATTGAAAGTAACTATTAAGATCCTTGGAGATTGGACATTTGGCACGTCAGACCTGGGAGACTACAACACTGACAACTTGTGCAATCAAGTGCTTGATTATAAGAGCAAGCCCCAGTCTGCGTAAACAAAATGTCCTTGCCATCGCTCAAGGTGTGGCCTTGCCTCTGTAAGAGTGTCAGTTGTTTGGAAAGCCACTTAAAAGTTATGAGTAAAACATTTTATTTGATGTTCCTCAAATCTTAATCAATGACCCTCCCTGTATTTGTTTTAACATACACACATTCAGTGAAAGTTTTCTGCATTTACTCAGGTGTTTACGTCTCAGTATACTCTGACTGTTTGGATCCAAATCGCTGGTATCATGGGAAATCTGGATACATTGCCATCATCAGGCTGACAAAGGTATTGAAAAAAGCTATTGTGAAATATTTGTCTGTCATTGTGTTTTCATTCAAAGAAAATATGTCCTAAAATATGAACATTGTCCTTTGTCGTCACCAACAGGGTAGAGTAAAAAAGGTTTTCGAGAACTATACCCAGAATCTCACTGTGCCTACTGAGGGTTTTGACTGTCATGTGTCAGAACAGTTTCCCACAGTATCTGCCAAAACCAGCTCCTTTCTTGCCTTCGAGAGGACCCAGGTAAGAAGTATGCTGGGGCGATATCCAAAATTTAATATCACAATATTGTCCCGCCCAAATCTCGCAAAAGACGATATTATCGTCGGGGGGGG
>JBBPCS010000855.1:10457902-10472393 GCA_037974645.1 Hollardia meadi
TGTGTGTGTGTGTGTGTGTGTGTGTGTGTGTGTGTGTGTGTGTGTGTGTGTGTGTGTGTGTGTGTGTGTGTACGGGTGTAATCCTGGAACATGATCAAGTGACAAGACAAACTGCCTAACATTGAAGCGTGTCTACATGTCCAGACTTGTGTAGAATGATGCAAAAATGGGTGATGACACCAGTAGTGACAAAATCTACACGCATTAGAAACGACTAAGGGACAGAATAAAAGGCTGAAATGAATTAAAAAATGTCACTTTATTGACTTTAAGTGTAATATTTTAATTAAATGTAAAAACCCTTCCATCCTTCCTTCCCTCCCTCTGTTCGGAGTGATGTCAGTATTTGTAACTCTGGTAATGATGACCAATGAGGTGATAAGTGTGTCCAGAATGTTTCCCACGAGCCACATGAAGCCTTTCATCCACACATATGGAGCTATTTAAATGGGACAGGTGGTGGCGAAGTGAAGAGTCTGACACATGGAAACACACACGTGTACAGTGTCTTGTTACCTGTGCACTCAGTTAATTTATGGCCTTAGATCAAACATTAGAAAATGATACACCTGACACTCAATCGCATATCATAAAGTAAAACAACGAGATGGATGAAGACTAACAGATGTCTTGTAATGTCCATTCCTGTCATCACTGCTGATTATACAAAACAATAAGGCACGAGGACCAGTCAGACAACCAGATACTGCATGATGTTACCGCAGAGCGAAGGTGCAGCCGTGAAAAAAACAGCGGAAGTTTCTCACAGCTGTTGGTTTATGACTTATAATTATTGTCAGAACCATAACTGTCATTCAACACCACATAGCCTAATTGGTGTGCATGTGCTCGCCAAACTGTCAGTGAGCTTTTCTGTTATGGATTTTTTTTTTACTTCATTTCCTGGCTCTCAATTGGTGAGTCATGACCCTTCTTTGTCTGGTCACCCCTTAAAAGAAATGAGCAGGCAAAAGAAATGAACCGTTTATGGATGAATGGATGGACATCTTCATCTTTGTGAAATCTATCACAATTAAAGCACATCTTTCTTTCTTTCTTTCTTTCTTTCTTTCTTTCTTTCTTTCTTTCTTTCTGCCTCTCTGCCTCCGTTCCATTTTAACGCCCTTAAAATCAATACAAATCTAAGCAAATGTAAAAACAGCCACACCACGAATGCATATTTCAGCAATGTAATTTCTCTCTTATTTATGCCACTCTGAAGCTGCTGCCACCACAGGAATGACAACCCTTGTTGGGATTCTGTCGCATCAAGCCGGCAGATTTGAATGCTAAACCCATTAGCCAAGCATCACTCACAGTCAGAGCTGGCGATGATAAATAACCCAACCAGAGAAATCTGATTAGGAGAGATGGAGGCAGGGGATCTGAGGGAATGAGTAACAGCAATGTCGCTGTTATCAGGCCTCAGTCAGATTGGGAATCACACATGAAATGTTCATCTGCAAAGGGTTATGTCGGCTGTTTTCCTAAAACATGGGTTGAGACCCAAAATTGGGTCTTTGTTCGGCTGCAATTTAAATGAAAGCTGAACTTTGTGCGCATGTTGTTAAGTTCAGACAGTCACTGATCTGTGCAATAGACAGGCTAGTAGGTATTTTTTAACGTACAAGAGTTTTTTGGCTGGCACTGTAGCCTTGAGGGTGAGGCTGTAGTTGAGTGAATCATTCACACTCACCTAGTGAAGTCAACCATGTACAGGCTGACACTCAAATACACCGTTTGTGTTGTGTCTCTGACTGTGTTTTCTCTTTTCATCTTCCTCTGAGCGATATTAAAACTGGAGGCAGTTGGTTCATTAAGCATCATATTATGTTGATAAATGCTTTAAGAGGTGACTGACCTTTGAGAAAAGACAAGTGTGTACAGTATGTTATCATACTCGGCATGTTGGTGGACAGATAGACTCACTCCAGTGGCCAAATTTACTGCAGACACAGAAAGCTCTCACGCCACATTTAAGGACTTCCTTGACCTCTGAACTATTTACTTGACTGTTGTGACACAATTTGTTATCGTGTAACTAACTGTGCTCTTCGTTGTACCCCGGCTGCTTTTTTTTATAGCAGACATTCATGCTTCACTCGATGTACAAAGACTGGCATCAGGTGAGTGTTGACTTCCAACACAAACATATTCTCACCAGGGATGATGGGTCACCAAAAAAGAAGCCACACAAAAAGTAATTTTCTTTAAATATATTAATTTATTTCGTTGGCTATCTTACAATATTCACATGACAAAGAGTTATAGGTTGCTGGAATTGTTCCTTTGTACTATTACTGGCTGTGGGTGTATCTTAAGTGTCATCATGATATAAAGCACTTACATCTTAAGCATGACAAGTGCTATTAGTTTGTCTTTGTTCTGTTTTAACTTAGAGCCACATTTCCAAGCACTGTCACACTAAAAAAAAAAAGGTCAACCTGGACTCAGCATGCGACATCTCAATGAGTCAATCGATTAAAACCCCCTCACCTGGTCACTCAGATCAGATATATATACTTTACATTCATTATAATAACCCTTAAGGTCAAACTGAATCCGATTACATAATTCATCACTACAAAGTGATTAAAATCCTGGTCAAGGTGATTCTGTGCAAATGAAGGTGTTATTATCTTTCAGGTACAAATCTAATGAATGGCCACAAGCTCAAAACACTGTTTATTAATTTACTTATTTAAAATCACATGCGGGGGTATTTCAATCTTGCAGTGACTGTACAGCAAAGAGCAAGAATACATTTAACACATCTGTTTACATATTGCCATTTAAAAGATTCATTTTTTTCCCTGAAGCACTGTTTTTCCCAAGCACAACACAACATCAACAAACGATCAGTCCTGGTTAATTAATAGGAGCTAATTTAATTTACCCTCACCAGTTTACTGACAAGCATATATACTGTACCTTCTATAGTAAGCCATGTATGGGCTGTATAAGCATTCCCTATGACAAACAGTTATACAAACACACACACACACGAACATGCTCACTTACATTGATTGACCTTTCCTGCTGAGCATCATTAATACATGCAGGTTGTATTAGGAAAGGTTAACGAGCAGTAAGGCCAGCACCGCTCACATAGAATACAAACAAGTAACGGAGAAGCCGAACCAGGTGAGAGAGAAGGTCGTGTGACTTTTAGTACCTTTGAAAGATATTTATATTAATGTTAATGAAGTCACTCCACAGCACACACGCTGACAAGACTGACCTTGATGGCGTTTATAAGTGACAACACAAGGTTTAAATGGTTTAGAGAAGACTTGCTGTTTGTGTAACAAAATATTCCAGCTTAAAGTTCTTCTTCTGCGACCACAACCAGAAGCCTCACTAATGGCTGTAGTTGCGGTCAGAAACCTTGGCGTGTGACTTGGCGTACAGACAGTCAAACTTTGGTTTCTTTCCCTAAACTTAAGTTTTAGTTGTCAAACCAAACCAAGACGTGGAAGACCAGAAAACACTCATATGAATTGTTTGTTTGTGCGTGAACAGTCATGTGGCTTATTTTGAAAATTGCCATTTAGGTATGAGGACAGCCAGGGCAAAGTCTGACACTGTGCGCGCCCCCTCAGACCCTCAGAAAATAAGATTAAAAAAATATTTTTTTTAAACTGCAATAATAAAGTCAACAGTTACTTTATGTCAAAAAAGACTGCACAGAGCTTGCATTCATCGCTAAAAGCTACAGTATGTGTCATCTGGGAAAGTACAGCACAGGGAAAAGGCTGCTCTTTTTCTTTCTTGCATATCCAGAAAAATGTCCAGTCACAAATATATCTCTTCTTCATAGAGCTACCATGCATGGGCCAAAAGCTTTTAATGGTCGTGGAACTGCTTAAAAACATGTGGAGTCACAAAAATAAATGTAAGTCACAAATGACTTGGAATATCTCTCTGCTGCCTCCCCACCCACCCCCTCTCTCTCTCTAACTGGGTCAGTGCGATGATGGCGTCAGTGTCTGTGCTCAGCAGCAGCATATTTGCATCAGTCATCCCAACTAGACCGTGAAGAGAAGGATTCCCCTGCTCAGCTGTGCCAGTGAGTCAGTGAAATATACCCTCATAAAACCCTGCTGGACTGAGACAGAGGCCTGGGGAAAACTTGGATCAATTTAACAGGCTGGACTTTAGGCTCTTTGCTTTTGGCAATTCAGATACATAGTGGAAAGTAACATCCCAGAAGACCAATGCTTCACATAATAATACCTGTAAGACATGTAAGACATCGTTCTCAGGGTATTTTATAGGTGTGTTTTTTGAAGGATGGATGTAGACGTTAAGCCTCTGCTGCAGTGTAAGATCACAGTTGTCATAAAGCCAAACCTGCACTCCAAATACTTGCAGCCTTATCTAATAACTCTTGTTTCTGTATTTACAGTTAATCAAAAATCATTAAAAAAAAATATTTTGCAAAATAAGAGAGAGACCACACACACCAAGTTTCTCTCTAACATTTGTAAATGTTTGCTTTCATTTCACATTTTGCCTCAAAATCACGAGGTTGCTTTTCTCAAATGCTTTAGGAAATTTTCCTGAGCATGAGGAGCGGCTGGAAAGAACATTCGGGGCTGCATCAACACTTGTGATTCTATGCACTTAATTCTGCTGAGACACCAAGCCAGCCCTCTGGTGTGCTTTAAAGTTGGAGAAAAATTTAGTGGTGCAGCCAATATGCAACCAAATTCCACTTCTAATTAGGCCTGCTCATCAAAATTTAGAAGGCTGTGGTAAAAACAAATTTCCATGATTTAAGCAGCCTCAGGACATCTGCGAACACTTGGCTGCGATTGCAACTTTGGGGCTTAATTAATTGAACGGTCAGTTTTTGTTTTTTTTGTGTGTGTGTGTGGGGGGGGGGTCAAATCAAAATAGCTTGGGATAAAAAGCTATAAAAAAAATTTTAAAAAATTGTGACGATGCTGAAAGGTGGTTAATTAAAGTCACAGTGAGACCTCAGCATAACTCCGCTGCATATCCAGCCATCTTGGCTCTGAGGGTGAGGTCATTTAACAGCTGAAATTTAACACAAGTGAGTTTGTTCTTCTTATTTTTGATGGAGATTTTGGACAAAACCTAGTGTGACTACTCAATTTCTGTCTGTTCTCATTTGTGACTATGTGGCTATGACAAGGACTGACAGGAAACAATTAGATAAGTATGGCGGCCGAGAGAGCTCAATGCATTGCAGCTTGAGAAAACATGCAACACAAAGACAAAACACAAGCGAAGGAAGAAAACAGCTTTATCAATTTGACCACAAATTTGCTTGTGTTTTGTCTATTTGTTTGTGTTTTCTTAAACTACAGTGCGCTGACTTCTCTCGGCCACCGTAGATAAGGGATGGGTGCAAACATTAGGGCAAAGATAAAAGTCCCTCTGACTCATCACCTCGATGACACTCCCTTTCAACCCCTCTCTCTCTTTTTCTCTCCCTCTATTTCAAGTCTTTGATTATAACTTCCCCAGGTTGGAAATTGATGTGTTTTTTTTCTTTTATTTCCTGGACTTGGGTCCGCTGAGAGTCAGCCAGCTGAGGCCTTGATCCTGAGCCCACTCTCAGGTAAACTTTCAACTAGAAAAGACCCCTATTGTTACTTCAAACTTAATCTCTCTGCTCTTGCCCTCCTCTCTCCTCCTCCTCACTGCTGTAAAGTGCTTTGTTGATAAACCTACTTTAGAGTTCACTGGTCTGTCAGAAGGTTTTGCTCACCTCCTCCTCCTATTTAGTATGTATATACTGTATATACAAAGATGTCTATGTACCTCTGGACCTGGCAGATGAGTTGAAATGGCAAACTGATATCAGATCTCAGTGCTGACTCTCTCTAGAGCCTTTGTAATGTGGATGTTCAGTCCTTGTGATCAGCGGGGTGCAACACACTCACGCTAAAATGCTTGACTACACACAAAAGCAAGAATACCACACCTATTCTGTTGTTATCAGAGCAGGCAGTCACTTGCATCTTCAAGTTAATGTTCAGAACAAAATGAGAAAGACACACACACAGACACACAAACACAAAGACACACAAACACATTTGATCAGTGGTGCCACTTGCTGTGCAAAAAGGACAGTTCTTCTGCCAAGGCAACATGCTGATGGCGAACGCTGTGAGAGGCTGTCATAGAGACTTCTGCTCACTTAGTACTTCACACACAGTCTGTCATACTCTGTGTTACTCACTCAGCAAAAGCATGAAGTGTGTGCAAGTGTTTTGAGTGACGGTCCAAAAAACACAGTCCGGGATAACCTGGAAACAAAGTAAAAGAAAGAAGAAAAATTGATTCCAAGTTTTGAGGCTTTGTTAGAGTTGAAAGAGCTCAGACTGAAGCCAGCAGGATAGGGAATCACCTAAAGAGGATGCTTGATAGCTGATGAATGAACCCCGCAAGTAACGCAACATTTAGGCTGCACATTTTTCATTCTGGCTTGCCAAGTGGATGAAATGTTGTATAGTGTTAACCACAAGGGGGGCACTTCATACAGTCTGAATGTCCACTCTTACTGTAACTTCTCTGTAGCACACAGTTAGCATAGCGTAAAGGAAAAAAACATGTTTACATGAAAAAGACACACACACACTCACATATGCTCAGACATCCCTCACTTCCTTTCTCCCCTGCCTCCATGTTGATTGTGCTGACACAAATACACCCCTCACCCACTGTCACCCTCACATATGCACACGCACATCAAACATCACTTCTCTTGGCATACACACAGAGACACACATACTCCCCCACCTCTCTCTCTCTCTCTCTCTCTCTCTCTCTGTCTCTCTCTCCCTGTCTCTCTCTGTATGTCAGTCACCTGCCTGGTGTGATGAAAGTCAGAGAATTTGAGAGAAACAGTGAGTGGGAGAGTGATATTTTTGTGCAAAATGGCTTGTATACTTACTTCGGCTAATCTTTAACTTTAGTCCATTTATCCAGCCTCTCTCTTCTCTTGCTCTCTTTTTTTCACACACGCACACACACACACACTGGCCACCAAAGCCCCTACCCAATTCTGAGCATGCAGGAGTGCCAACAGTCGAGGGCAAAACACACACACGCATACATAAACACACAGTGTGGCGGCAGTTTCACTGCAGGCATTGTGATAATGGCACCTCACACTGTTTAGCACTGCTCTGCCAAAGCTTCTCTCAGGTATCTCTCTCAGGCTTAAGGTGGGGGTGATGACAGTATGTGTTTGTATGTGCAATCACTATTAACAATGTGCAAATGCTTACACCATTCATATCCTTTTAATCAGATCATAATTGAATGACAGAAAACACAAATCCCCCTGAGGGCAGCTTAGACTGGAGATTAAGTGCTTATGAGCTTTCATGGAAATTTGCGTGCTGAAAAGTCAAAATATTTCTCCAGTCTATCTGCTGTCCTGTTTTTTTCCCCGAATGACCAATAACATAGACACAGGGAGCAAATGTCCTTCACTTTGTGACCCCAGCAAAGTGTCAGTCAGGTTTACACACACACACACACACACACAAAGAAGCAATGGCCTCATTGTGATGATCACCATCAACAACCCACTGCAGTGTTTGTAATCCATCACTTTATTTACTCCGATGATGACAGCTATTGCCGTTCCCCATGCCATGCCATGTTTCTGTTTATGTCTGTGTGTTTGCTTAAACCTGTGCTTGTTTTCATTCTCCTCCATGGTATCAATCTCAGTTATGTCCATGTATTGATTAATTCTGAGTGGTCTGCAGTTGTCAGGGATGTCGATAAAGGAACTGTAAGGTGCAGCTCTGTTCCTGAAGCTCTGCTGCCTTGTGAAATATAGACTTAATAAGAAGACTGAAAAATGGCAGGTCGTTAGTTGGGTTTAATCACAGCTCTACAGACACAATTCCATACAAAACCATCATATTAGGTAACAAGAGGTCAAAAAAAAAGTACCCCAAAGTCACACTTGAGTAAAAGTAAAGTTATCATGCTAAAACTTATAACTCCTATACAAGGAGTCAATCAATAATCAGACTGGCCATTTTTCAAATCTAATATTCAACATTTTTATAACTTGTTCTTTAGTTACTAGTTACTAATAACTAAAGTTACCAAATTAATGTAATGGAGTAAAAACTACAATATTTGCCTCCAGTGTAATGGAGTGGATGTATAAAGTAGCAGAAAATGGAAATGGTGCCTCAAGACTGTAAAGTAAATGTACTTATACTTGTACAATTACATTAGTTCCTAAATCAAATTAAATAATCAAAAGACAGCTTTAAGACCATACGTTACCCTCAAGTGAAAGTTGAATAAAGGCTAACAACATATGGAAACATATACATTAAAAAAAAAAGCTGCTTGCTTCCCAGATGTGATTAATGAAGTGAGAGTCTCATTCGACCCCTCTGACCTGCACCAAGGCCGTATTGGACTGGAGCTGTAGAGCCCTGAGGCAGTGTGCAGGTTTGTGTGCATTAATGGGTGAATGAGAGAAAGAGGTGAGGTTTGTGCGTGTGTGTTACAGAGTCTGTTTTGTGTGTGTGTTTATGCATATGCATACACGTTGTGTGCGTCTGCAAGTGTGTCTGTGTGTGCACTCGAAGCAACATACCCCGAGGCTGTGACAGACGGACTCTAAACCAAGAAACCCACACACCCCACTGCCTCGCTTAATAGTGCATGAGATAAGAACATTTGGACTTCAAAATGCCCCCACCACCACCACCACCACCACCAACCCCTCCTCCATGGGAAATTGAGATTTATAGCTCCCCAGTTTGAGACAATAACTCCAAAGGTTTGGATAGCTGATAGGAAATTCCATGTCTAATTGAAGGTGTCCGAGATGGGTTGACTAGGGAACCTAATAAACACAGACACACAGTAGCTCAACAGTACAGTATGGGTGAAAGGGCACACTTGGCGCATACGCACACATGTGTAAACATATGCTGCAAGCACAGACATGTATGATTGTAAATAAACAGACATACACAGATACAGATGCACAGGCAGACACGTTGCGCACATGGACGTGAACACACGAACGTCGAGGGACACAAACAAGCTGGCACACAACGGGGAAAGCAAAAACACATTACATCACAATTCCCCCATCGAGATTTAGTATGTTAAAAATCTCTCTCCATCATGTCAGCGGATTTGTCTGGTCTGTCTGAGAGGGAGGAAAAGGAGTTCAGTAGAAAAGTTGTCCACATATTGAACAGTAAGACACAACTGTGTTGATGTGGCAGCTGTACAATCATTGTGTACAGAGCCAGGTGAAAGTCAGCAAGCTGCGACTGAATTCAATCTTGCATGCTAATCCTAATGCTTACATACTATAGACTACAAAACAATTATGCTTAAACCCTTCCCAACTCTGGAATCCTGACTTAATCTTCCTCTGGCATTACTGCTGCGGTGTGGTAAACCAAGTAATAAGAAAAGTAATCCAAAACTCACTCAAAAAGTCATAAATCGTCATCCTTCCAATGCAAGTCAGAGGTAATCTGAGGAGTGAAACCTTCTAAAGCGGCAAACTCTCACAGAGATCAGGTGAACGCATGTGACTCTGCAAGACGGTGACTCATTGGGGCAGAGACAGAAGCAGAGCGCCCCTGCAAAAAGAAGGGCCAATAAGCAAACCATTATAAACATGAGAAACTAAGACATGTGGCTAAAGGAAACAGAAAGAGAGAGGAAAAACAAGCATTCAAAACATCCATCACTGTTCACAAGACACTTGAGTCTATTTATGCTCAAATGCAGCATGCAGACAGAGAGAGGCGAGGAGAGTGGGAGGAAGAGGCAGACAGAGAGATACAGCCAGAAGAGGGAGAGAGGGAGAGAAATAGAAACAGACAGAGAGGCAGCCAGAGATCGAGAGAAACAGTGAGGAAGAGAGAAAAAGACAGATAGGCATCCCAGCTATGACAGGCGCAATGAAACTTAAAATGCAAATACTGAAAGACATACCAGCATGAAACAGAGAGAGAGAGAGAGAGAGAGAGAGAGAGAGAGAGAGAGAGAGAGAGAGAGAGAGAGAGAGAGAGAGAGAGAGAGACAGAGAGAGAGAGAGAGAGAGAGAGTCAAAGTGTAACTAGAGGGGAGAGAACAAGAGAAAGAGTGACAGAGGAGTGTCTGAGTGAGAGCTTGAGATGAAGAGGGAGACAGACACATAGAGGGTGCGGAGATTCTTACATTCATGTCTAAGGGCACAGTCCAACAGAAATACTTCGCATGACAAGGACAACTTGTCTTTCCCCCCACACTCCTTTTAGCCTAGTGTTCTAGGACTGTGAAACAGACTGTAAACCAGCCAATCAGCCAAGCAGATTCGCAGCCATCCACACTATAAAAGATGTCTGCAGCAAACAGCTTTGTCAGATAAATGGAGTTTTTACAAGGACATTACAAACTGACTGCTCCAACTTCTGCTTTGACTGTATGCCCCAGAATGCACTCTTTAAAAAAAATAATAATGATGTCATTTAGTGTGGTATTTTCATCAAATTAGATGTTTTTTCACTTTTTATCAAGGTATGGCAATATTTTTAGATTCTTTGAAAGCTACTGGGACTGATGAGTCAGCACAAAATGACAGCATATGATCAAGTCTACCAGACAAAGAGTTCCTCTGAGACGAGAACAATACAGACCCAGTCTGGAGTTACCATTTCAAGTGAATGCAAATTGGTCCCAGAAGTTTTGAGGTGTAATATTACCATTTGTGGCTGTTGCTGTCATCGTCAAATTTGCATTTCTCGCTAACATCATTTCTGTCAGTGTGGAGCCGAGTGAACTGGCGGTGAACTGAAGAGGAGGTTGGCTCAGTGCTCTCACTGTCTGTTGTGGCACGGCAGCATCTCACTGTGCATGGGTGTGGAAACGGAAATCAGACAGAAAAATTAAGTCAGAGAAAGAGATAAAGAGGCAGGGGGTGGTGGAATAAATTAGAGGGGAGACAAACAGTAAAAAAAAAAAAAAGAAGTGAAACAGATGGAGAGAGTGTTGGAGAGAAAGTGTAAACACCTATTTGTGTCTGCATGCTTTCATATTAAATATCTATGTGTCTGAGTGGCTGCAGCTCACTGGGTCAGCATTACCACACACGGCTGAGGACATCAGAGAGCTTACTAAGTAGCTAGTAAAGCAGCCTCTTTCTCTCTGCATACAAACAACAGCAGCACAGAGACCCATCCCCAAAACACACACACACACACACAAACAGCAGGAAAAACAGAGGCTCAAAAATGAACACACACAATCACTGATGCACATTAAACAATTGCACACTACGCATACTGTCGAGGCGGAAAGTGGATTATCTACCCAACCCAACTGAAAGGTAGCCTGACTGGTGCACAGGGTTAACTTTGCATTTACCAGAATATTCAAATGAATTTCATTTTAGCCAGATCGAGGCTGGTCAGGTTCCTCGAGGCAGCCTGAGGTGGTGATGTGAAGGCAGGTAATTTGGAATAAAAGTAAATGAGTCATATTAATGGACAATTACGTTGCACATGAATATTCCTAATTCCCTCTAGGCCAATTAAAGTGTTTGCATGGAGCCACTTTAATTTGGAAAGAGAGCAAATTAGTCCTGTGAATTAGTTATTAGCCGGAATAACAAAGCTCTAGTAACACAGTTACACTAGTTATATGTGGAGTGTCCAAATAAAGTAGATTGATTAGTCACATAAAGTCAACAGTACATGTTTATAGAACTGTGACTGACTATAGAACTGTAACATTCTTACAGATAACAGGATCACTTGTAAGTCTAGCCTCTGACAGCTATCTGAAAGCTAATATTGTCTGTCCATCAGAGTGTGCAGGCTAACAGGCTAATGCATAATTGAAACCGTGACTCATTTTTACTCAGCTCATTTCTCGGCTGAAGATGAAGCTTTGACCTTGTCTGAGAAGAAATTTGTGTCCACTGTGATTCAGCGCTGGATGGTTAATCTTAATATGAGCAGTGGCTAAATGTTGAGGTGTTGTGAACATTGCCACAGGCTGTGCCAAACACTGTACGCAGGCTTGGCATGTATGTGTGTGTGTGTGTGTCATCATTTCAGTGCCGAGGATAGTCACCCTCACACAGAGTGCACACACTTTGAGTCAGAATCTAATTTTATTCAGCAAGGACATTTACAAGTACAATGAATTTGACCTTGTGAACTGGCGCTGGCAACGCAGCATAGTACAGAATAGCTAACGGCTGACGCATAGTAATTAGATGCATAATAATAAGAGCAGGGCGTGACTTGGCCTTATTCAGCCACTTTCCCACCAGAGATTACACATTGACCTCATATGAAAAGACGTGAAAAGAAATATGTCAGCCTTTAATCTCCACTGGATCTTTTATATTGTCTATAAAAGCCATAGTTTTAAATGCAATCTGGATTATATTTTTTTTGACAAGGGACAAACTCACACTAGTGGGGGATTACTGCAGGTAAAAATAATGATTTAGTTTGCTTGCCACATGCTAAAACAGATATGTTAAAATTAGTATGCCCATTATGTTAAAGTGCTTTCAAATAAACATCAAACTCTGGCTGAACAATCGTATGCTGTGTCCTGTTTTATAAGAAATTGGGCCCGTATCCAGTAGTTCAGCATACAGTCTGTATCCAGCATAGAACTGCTATATTATTGAGAGTGGGGCATTTATTCTGGGCTTATTCAGCCCATTTCCAGGCACTCAGATTATGCCTCGCACTGGACTGGAAAATCGTGTCAATGCAGATACTCTTACAGGAAGGCTTTCATAGTCTGAGGCATAATCTGCCTCCCGGAAACCCAACTTTTTACATCAACCATCATTTGAGCAGCTCACGCACAAAAATTCCTGGACATGACTGATCTCTCATGCAGATTTATTTTTTTTAAATAAATAAAAATAAAAAAGTTAGGCAATCACTGATAAATTTTGAGCCATCTTACCTTATGCTATTACATAATTATAATTAATATAGCAAAATATGCATTTGAGAGTAGAATGAGTTTTGGATGGATGGATAAATGAATAGATATAAAGACAGGAATGGAGATGTTTGTGGACACATCTGTACATAAATTGTATTTCTGTGACTTAGTTGAGATTAGGTCGATTTTCTCATATTTGATTAACCTCTTTAAGGGTTTGTATTAAAGGCACTTTAGTTAAACTTTACAAAGTTAACATAACAAAAGCATGGGTTTATTGTAGTGGTAAAATGTTTTATCCTATACAACATGAAACTTATATATAAGGACAAGGTCAGTGTCTGTATAAAGGAAAGGAAAGGAAAGGAATTCCTGAGTTCAGTGTTGTTTGTATGCATATACAAAGAAAGAAGGGGGTCTGTTATAGCCACACAGGCCGAGAGCAGGACAGTTTAACGTCTGATATCTCGGCTAGTGCAGGGCATAATCTGATTCATCACACCAAATGCAGCTAATCTCAAAGATATCTCCATCAAAACAGAGCGGATTCCGCACTAAGTCAACCATAGTACACAGTTCTGACAAGGTGTTCCAAAGAAAAAAAGAAAAAAAGATATGACACGAGATAATATTTGGGATTAGTCTGCTCGACTATCACTGCCCCATCCGTGGCAAGCATGCAGCATCACAATAAATACGCACAAAGATTATTTTAGGTATTCAAGTCGCAATGCTTCCTGTTTAATACTGATATGTCACCTCACTATAATCTGACAGCTCATCGCAATACCACCATGAAAACAGCTCTAAACTCTCAAATAGCCACATTACTGTGGATTAGCATTATACTAGGACAGTACAATATCACCTTTAAATGCCTGTTTTATATTCAGTTTTATATCTGAAGTTCCCAAGTCGAGCACAAGCTGGAAATGTGCTATGCTTGATATCATTAACAAAGTAAGGGCAACCATTGTGTTGTATTATCGAAAAAACAAGGCAACAATGGAAACAAACTCTAAAGTGACATTTCCAGGGCAGCTGGATTGGAGTTTGTGCTCACTTATTGCATTCCCTTATGGTTTTACATCACTGTAGATTCTCAGTCATTCGCCTGCACTTTTATCCCTTGATGAAACGTTTGCTATTTTGCCATGATCTCTTTTGTTTTGCAAAGTAACTATTTTTTAAATAATTACTGTCAAAATATTACATGTTCTCAGGTAGTCAGAGAATGCCAGTTTGAAACAGAAGAGGCTTTTCATTTCCCAAGCTGTGTCTTCATCATTTTCAACTTCTCTTCACTCTTTGTGGCCTGACACCAGTTAGTTTGAGACATCTGTTACCTCAGTTACGCTGTACAATACAGAACATGACCAAGAGGTCTTTCCTTTGTTCGGACACAGCATGAACCTTTTCTACAACTAAATTAATCAACGCTCCAGTCCAACGTGATCTCAAGGGATGGCTTATGGTCGCAGTTTGGTTAAGTTTAGGCATTAAAATTAGTTTTAGGCAACAAAACGACTTGGTTAGGTTTAGGGGGGGGGGGGGA
>JBBPCS010000855.1:10500115-10512661 GCA_037974645.1 Hollardia meadi
GTGTGTGTGTGTGTGTGTGTGTGTTTGTGTGTGTGTGTGTGTGTGTGTGTGTGTGTGTGTGTGTGTGTGTGTGTGTGCGTGCTGGTATGTGAGCATGCAGGTAGATAAAAAGTTGATGAATCTATCCCTTTTTTCTCTTCAGGGATGTGTTTCTGTGTTTGCCTGTAAACATGACAAGTCTGACTCTATGTTCTTTTAACACTTCTTATGAGCAGAATGAGTGTGAATAAGGCTACACACACTGACACGCTGTGTACTGGGGCCACTGGTGGGGAATCAGCAAGCGACAACAGCACGTACACAGTATAACATGCCTTAATGACATGGAACATGACTTAAAGAGTGATGTACACACAGAGGGAGGGCATACAGTCAGATGAGCATGCCCATGGCATATTCCTGTCAGAAGACTGTGTAGTATGTATGAAGGTGATATGGGAAACAAATCAACAAGCTTGTGAGTAACACTGCAGCAAAATACAAAAAACCCCATACAGACAGCCTGATAAACAACATGCTCATGTACACAAGTGATTGGCAGGTTCACTGAGGACACGTGTCAGCAAGTGTCATCTCACTGTAACTACACTCACAAGGTGGTTTGTTCTTTCTCACATACAGCAGGGTTTTACCTCTTAACACACATGCACACAATGAGAACGTCAATATATGCTGCACACACCAACTTCCATGGAAAAACACACACACACACACACACACAAGCGCCTACCTCTCCCAGACAGTCCCATATGGACTCATTAGGGGCCAGTCTATCGCCACCTGTGCACTGAAAGGCCCAACGGATCAGCTTTGACACTGACAATGGACAGGAGCTGTGCAGGGAATACACACACACACACACACACACACACACACACACACACAGGTGTAGGCAATCATGCATACATGTGAACACACAAGACAGATACACACCCATTCTTGGAGGCAGGCAGGGACAAGTAAGGGGACAGTATGTGCACTAGCTTCAGACTAACAATACAGAGAGTCATTAGACCATATTGACATCATACTTGAGCAAAAGCACACATCCTTGCAGACACTGAAATTTGTCCATATATTGTCTTAACAGCACAATTAAATAAGATAAAAAATAGACTGAAAAAGTACATTAATATTGTAACTATACCTGATATTGTAGCAAGAAAACCAAATTTGTGGGGCCTGTGCACTAATTTTTAACATTTAGATGGAGGGACCTTTAAATTATTCGGCAACCAGTAATGGTGGTTGAGGTACTGTTCTTTTCAGGACTTTAGTACTGACTTCCATTTTTTTTTTTTTTTTTAATCCCTTAGAATATGCGCTCTCAAATACACAGGCCCTGACTGACCTGATTCCATTTAAAGAGCTAAATGTCAATATAGGATAAACCAAGAACTCTGTTTGGAGTTCTTCATTTTAAATAACCCCAAAATAAGAGAGATACAACACTCTAATGCAAAAATTAATTATGAATAATATTTTGACCTTAGCCAAGTTTAACTTAGCTACTGGTAATAATATTTCAAGTAATGGCTGGTATGAACTTGCTAGCTCTTTTTATGTGTTTTTGAATACTTTTCAACTTTTCATGTAAAGACAGAAGAGAGATTAAAGTTAGGGAAAATAATAGTGAGTAGAAGACTGGGAGGAAAAGAATAGAACAAAAGCAATGCAAGATGATGAAATGATAAAGAACAGCAGTACAGTGTTCATATTAGGACATCCTCAGCTGTCAGAGTCAGGTCTCAGACATCAGACAGAAAGGCATCAGGTCTCAGGAAAACCTCTGTCAAGTCTATGGAGTTGCACCATCGAACATCAGGCGAAACAGCCTCAGACGAAACGGCTTCAGGCGAAAAGGCCTCAGACAGGGGAAAGAGTGGGTTGCTAGGTAACGTTAGCTTAACTAACTGAAGTGTTGTTTCTATGAATTGATAACTAACGTTAGCTGGCTAACATAACACATAAACCTTTTCTCTTAGTAAACAATAAAAGAAGATAAACATGTTTCTGTGTTCTGTAGTACTATCTTTGATTATGTATGATAACAATGAATCAGTCTTTCGGATATGAAATTAACAGGCTAATTAAATTCGTCGGTTAACCTAGCTACCTAGCGCTAGCTTAGCACACAGTAGCTATGTTGCCATAGTTACTGCCAACAGTTTATCTAGTTTCCTGTTTGTAGCATATTTACTGTAGTATTCTAGTAGTAGCCTCCTACTTTAGAGAAGCTACTTCATGTCTCTGTCACATCCAAAAGGTCTATTCCAGTGTTAAAGGAGCTTTTGTTTCTTTTGTACATTTTTAAACCCTTAAATGAAAACCACGAATGAAGCACAGCAGTTGTTTAGGCAGTGCAGTGAAGTTGTGCTTTTATAAGCTCATTTATGAATGCGTCACGATCATCAGTTCACTTGGTACCAGCTGACTTGTAACATCCAATCATATTTATACAAGCACAGCCATTATAGCCTTGCACTTCTCACGCTCACTCTCTGAGCGTTTGGTTGTTGTTGACTGAACTGGAGATATATTTCCAAATCACTTTTGTTATCTTTGTCAGTGAGACCTGTGTGATCAGGTTCACACCATTCACTACTGAAATTTGATTCTCGGCATGACAACAAGGCATATTTAAATTTGAAAATAAAAAGATTTTAAGTTCAGGAAGGGATTATGCCGTCGACTTTTACACAGAATATCTGTTCTCTGTGTCAGACTTTAAGATATGAGGGAGAGTCTTGATTCTGCTGCGCACTTTAATGTCTTCTTTTATATCTAAAATAAATGTTTCCACCAAAGATCAGTCAGTCAATCTACAGCAAACTAAAGTGAGACTAATCCAAAAAAATACAATCTGTGAATTTTTACAAAGGCCATCTCCCTCTGTACTACAACTTATAATAATTAGACAGCTCAACATATTTGAACACAACTAAGACAACAACTATAAGACTGGAAATTAAGATACAGAGATGCTGAAGATTATTACAGGTGTAACGAGTGCCTGCTCACTGAAAAGACACAAATAATAGACCATTTTATTCTAACATTAAATATAATAATAAAGTCCTGAATGCCATCGGTGAAGTGAAGAGAACGAGATGATCTGTATAACCTTAAAAGCTCTCATTATCACTCATAATGCCACTGCTGCGTTGCCTATTGTGCATTTTGTGATTCCCATAAGTGATATGTGTCTGTTTGGGTCTGTTCTGTATAGCTCTCGGGGGATTGTTGTGCTTCCCTGCTTAGCAAGTGCATTGTTACATAAAGTCAGTGGCACCCTAAGTAACAATAAAAGTGTTTAACCATTTGTGTAATAAATGGTCCTACAGTATATATTGATGCAAGTCTGATCTGATACAAGTGCCTGTATCAGAATCTTGTTTGATATACACCTTTACTTTACTCAAACTGACTGTAAAGTTCTCATAAAATTGACATTTATTAAAAATTTAAATGATATCACTGTGCTCTGGATTTCAGACGTCATTTCCACAGTCCACAATTTACCCAGGGGGAAGGGGTCATCGGTGGACAGCCGGAGGGACAGGGGTTCTGATCACCCTCAAATATAAGACCACTTGTGATCATGGGACAGAAGCATGTAACTTCGATAATACTGAGCTTCAGACGCCAAAGGGCCCGTTGTGCATCAGGGAAGGCTTAGCGCGTCGGCCAGCGGCACAAAATGGGCATGAAAAAACGTTGGTATGTGACAACCTGGGATGAGAACGGGTCAATGAAAGCTCCAAAAAAGCAAGGTGACTTTATACCCGACAATTTTTACCACTAAAATATTTTGTCACACAGAAAATAGCCACCAGCCACATGTAAATACCACCAGGAGAACATTCGTTTGATGCTGAAATATACGAAAAGCTTGGAAAACATAGTGAGCCTGTTAGATGACTGAAGTCTGCCATGGATCAACTGTTCATGGTCAAAAGCTGTTTTTATCTGGTTGGATTTTAAATGTTCCTTCATTTATGTCCTAGCTGGAGTTTTATGTCTCAAGAACAATTGTGTTCTGGTTGGCAACAGCAACATGGATGAGATGCTGATTCCAACTATTAAGCTTCCCAGATCTCTGTAACTCATTTGAAAAACTAATGGACTACACAGACAAGTGGTTACACCCTATTGATGGTGAGCTTAGAAATATATATTTGTGGGACTTTTTTCATATAAAAAAAAAAGTCTGTTACCTCCAAGCCCTTGCCAAAGGAGTTCACACAGTGCTGATTACGCTGAAATACCACAGTGTTTGTGTAATCACTCTTACTGCCAGAGGGAGACAGAAGTTCTGCACTGCAGGTTTAAATTAAGGTTATCTGATAACCACTTGTCAGCTAGCCTATTAAAACACTGCAGCAGTGAAATATACATGATCTGTCTGATCTGCACTACAATATGCAGACTCTCTGGCCCTGCACACCACCAATCAGAATAGAGTGACCCTTCAACCAAGTTGCTCGCAGCATGAACGCAAGAGTTGCATGTTGTTAATGACCTGTCAAGGTCATGCTCTACTTTGAGCATGTCCATATTTTCACACCTCTCAGGGAGGGCATAGCATTCATACTTCATCAGAATAGGTCACAGCCACACTGCTCCCCTCTGCATTACACAGGGTTACACCTTTCTGTCAAGGTAAAAACTTAACCATTTACATGTGCATGCTGATGTGACACACACACACACACACACACATCCTAATAAAAGCCTAACCTTTATGTTGGATTAGTTACTGATGTCTTGGGATATTTCATCATGTTGAAGCAAGGTGAAAGATCTCGTTTTCAACTTTTCTCCCTCTTTTTGCTCCAGCTCTCTCTGTGTCTCTCTCCCTCCCGTCTCCCCCGAAACTGGCCTTTATCTGTGAACTTTGCTTGACCCTCTGCCGCTAATCTGCCATGCTCTAGGGAAGCCGGCGTCAAAATGCAGGGCTTTAATAGAGTCTTGGAGGTAAGGGCTAAAATAACTCGGAGAGTAAAGGGAATAAGAGACGGCTGCTCGTACCTTGGCTAATGCCAGGCTTCAAAAGGCTCTGAAAGGGCTCTGCCATCTTTCATCAGCTTGTCTCAAGGTGAAAGAGACTTTCCTAACAATTAAAGTGATTTCACTTGTACAGTTGTTTTCATTCGCTTTTTTTCAGTCATTCATTGTCTCTTTCAGTGGTGCTCATTACTTTGTTCTGGTGTGTTTCTTGTAGTGGACTCATTTCTTCTCATATCTGCTCTTCTCCTTGTGTCTCTCTTTCCTCAATGTAGAGCCATGAAGAATTTGTTAAAATAGTATCATAAAATCTTTTCTTTCTCACATCCTTTTAATATTATGGACTAAGATAGCCTTTACCGGAGAGTGCCCACATCAAGCTTATTTGCACCTCATCTTCACATTTTTTGTTGTTTGTGAGTATACTGATTTATATCCTTTGTGTATGCATAAATTAAAAAAACAAACAAACACATTTACCATGGTTGGCCACTTTTCCATACTCAAGGGCTTTTGGGTTACACCTGAGCCAAAAAATTCCATTCTAAAAAGAGCCAGCAGACCAGAAGCAACACAGTTCACACAATGTTTGTATGTTCACGCATCAGAATCAATTTAAACCAAGTACTCTTACACTTGGCTATCTGGCACATTTTCCAGTGGCTGTTTTAAATAATCAGCAGGGTTCCACTTAAACTTCCGCAACTTTTCCACAGATATCGTTCCGCCTCAGAGAGAAAATAAAAATACATGCAGGAGGTTACGTGTTTCAGCAGAAAAGTCTGTGATCTCTCCACATCCTTACACCTTTTATACCACATTATTTCATCTTTTTGCTCCTTCAATGGGACCCCCACCAAGAGAACGAGTGGGAGAGATGGGTGAGAAAAAGAGTGAGAGAAGGGACAGGGAAAGAAGTTCTCAATTTTCTTTAAATTTTGTTTTTTGTTTTTTGTTGGTTCACTTCAACTACACTGCAAAGATATGAAAACTCTCTTCAGTCACAGGCTTTTCAAAAAAAAATTTCAATTGAAAAGATTTAATGATAAATGTGCGATCATACGTTTGGCACAAGTCATTCTATTTCACAGGCTTTTCTCCCACATCTGTTGGCATGCTACCTTGGACATCTCAATTGTTCAATTCATCACAAAAGTAAATAAATTAGTAACAAAGACTGTAACTGCACTTATACAGTAGGTTTCACAAGGTCTGGAAAGTATTCTATTGAGTTCGACTTTCATTTCAATATATTATAAGGAAGCAGAAGTCAATAGGCAGGAAGTGGGGGGTGGGGGGGTGGGGGGTGGGATAAAGCAGTTTTCTCTTCGCAGACTGTTAAAAGAAATATTACTTTTTCTACCCAACAATTAAAGTTTGTATCTGATTCGGCATAGTCTCACCTTTTGACCTCCAGAATATTTTCAGGAAGGAAAAAAATTGATGTCTCTTTGAGAGGTGTATCTGTGTGAAAAAACCTTCCTGAAACTCTTTATTCCTTTTCAGCTCTTTAAGTCAGATACTAAGCTTTTCATTTTTCCTTCCATTTTCACCCAGTACTGCCATCCACTTTAATGCATTGTTTTGTTTGTTTTGCACTGCTTGTATGTAACCCCTAACATCATTTTGTTGATATCCTTGAACTCACAGTCTGCCTTCAATGGGTCCAGTTAAAAAATCCTTTTGTAACATGTTCTTGGTTTTCAATGTCTATGTTTTGTTGCTGTCTTTCACTTTCACTGTATGTTTTCCTTCACCGCTGCCTGACTGTCATTAAATGCTGTGCTTGTATTGTACAAGTTGCTCAGCAGCAACAACTTACACAAAAGAATTGCATGTCAAGGAGAGAGCAGTAAAACACTCTGAACACCCACAAATCATGTGTGTCAAAGATGACTACATTCCCAGTGGCAACATAGATCAAGACATTACAACATTATTAAAACATTATTACAGTCAGTATATTTATATTTATATGTAACGTTTAGAACTCCGATTCAAAATGCAAATGAAATGCATGAAAATATGTTTTCTCCACAATTCTGTGCTAATAAATATAATTATTTAGGAGGTGTAGCTATCTTTGGGGAGTTCAGACGGCTTGCTGATTTCTGCTTGGTGTGCAAGGCAGGTGTCACATCAGTAATTTCAATTGATCTGGGCGAAAACGCAAATCAATGCTGGTTAAATTTGTTGATGGGACATTATTCCGACTCTCCAATTTAGGCTTCACACTGATGTATACCAACCCATTCTCACCCCAGCTCATCACATACCGACCTTTTGTCATGCGCTCTTCACGTCTTATCCAGACGCGCAAGGTACCCATTGGCATCGCCAGCCAATGAGCTAAGCCTTCCTTGACACACAATTGGCTCTTCCATGGCCGACACACTAAGCGTTCCCTTTAGCATCTCAGCGCATCTTATCCTGGCGCACAAGGTCTACATTACTTTGGTTGCAATTACACACAAAAAGTTTAGGCACAAAAGCACGTGGGTCGGTTAAGTAAATTATCTGTGACATTTTGTTAAGTTCAGGCACAAAACCTACTTGGTCAGGTTGAGGAAATGACTGACGCTTGGTTTCAAAAGGGACCCAAACTCCGGTCTCCTGGGTGAAAGCCGTGTGGGTGACCCTTCACTCAAACCCCGACCTCCAACCCTCTTGGTGCTTTCTCGTTTTAGAAAGTACGTTGCGCTACTTCATCTGTTCAAGTTGTCTGGTACTGACAGCTTGACATTACTGGTAAACCCTTGTGCGTCTTCACCTGACGCCAAAGGGTACTTCGTAGCGCCGTGACAAAACGTCGATATCTGACAAGCTGGGGATGACAATGGGCTGTACATACTTCGGGGGGGGGGTTCATAAAAATAATCTTCATCTTTGCAAGATACTTGGAGGAGAAAAGGCTTGCCATATTAAAAAAATATATACATGATGATAAACATGTAGGCAGAGATAGAGACCTTAGATATGACTCCAAGAAGTTATAAATCACTGGTTTACATGTGTTTGTTAAGGGTTGGTTGTAACACCATCGATTGCTCCACCAGACATGAGAAAGTCCAAATGTTAGTGTGCTGATGGTGCACTCCTTTAAGCATTCATGCAAATTCAAACTGGAAAGCTTTGTACAGTCTAATTTGCAGCTGAAAAGCTTTTAATTGCGCATATCAGCATTGTACTTGTGTGCCCCTGTGTGTGTGTTCATGTATATGCGTGTAATGTCCTGGTGCATTGCCAGTGACTCAGTCATTAGCATCCTGCCTACGCACACACACACCAATAGCCAATACCAAACATTCATCCAAATGTATAATCACACACACACACACACACACACACACACACACCAACACACACCCCTTATGTGCCGACTGCACTGAACACACACACATACACACACACACACCACATACATAACGTCCCATTCAATTTCACACATGTCAGGGGAGACTCCCGACCAGGCAGTCATATTAAACCAGCTCATTATTTATGCAAGGGGAGAGATTGCCAGTCCCCGATTCACCTCATAAAATGTTAATATATTCATCGGGAAATTGTCGTCTTTTAATCTGCCCCACCAGAAAAACACTTATCTGCCACCACAGCACCATGTTTTACAGTAGTTCTCTCTCCTCAGACTCATTCTCCCTCTATATCTCTCTGTTTTTCCCTCTCCATGTCTTTCTCTCGTTCTCTATCTCTCTTTCTCCCTGCATCCAAGAAGCATAGCTAGTGGAGATCACGTACGGCATTTGGGATGCTAATTCCTATTATCTTCTTCTATTTTTTTTTTAATCACCAAAATGTTAAAGATTTACTCACCAAGATTTAGGTTGTCATAGCTCCAGACTACAATTTTCCCTAAAATGTTTTGCGACCAAAATAGATTTGTGACACACTAGTATTTCAGGAACATTTTTGTTTCAGCAAAGGGGGGAAAGGGGGGTCAGGTTGTGGTACTCTTTTGAAGTTCATGGGGAAAATAAATGCATCATGTTAAAATAAATAGTGTGCAGTAATTGTATTATGTATTGGTATTACTAGTTAAGGTTATAAAAACACTTTGGACCCATGACCAGGAATATCTTTTATGTATTACAGCATATACTGTACTGTATCTTAGTGTTGTATTTTGAATATCTGTGTATCTTATTGAGGCAAATTTATTATTCTAGACAATTTATATTTGAGGCAAACCATTGTATTTCTTAACAAAATCAATATATTATTGTTAAATTATCCTCCATGTTCTTTCTTTTTCTTTCCCCATTTCTTTCTTTCTGTGGCTGGCAGACAAAAATATCTCCACTCCTCCAGTTTTATTAAAAAAAAACACATTTCTATCACCTAAAATGAAGCAGTGCTAGCTAGCTGAAAATTACCTTGGTTGCTATGCAACGGCAGCATCTGTGGAAAGCCCTGTCATTTCCCAAGCCAAACTAATATCCCATAATAACCTCAAATAAGCCCTCACTCGTGTGTGTGTGTGTGTGTGTGTGTGTGTGTGTGTGTGTGTGTGTGTGTGTGTGTGTGTCACAAAGAGAGAAAATGAAAGACAGTGTCTGTCTGTCTGTCTACATGAACATTGTACATGTGTGTAGTTGTGCCTGTATGTGGATGCATTATGCATATCAGGACATAGCTGTATGCCTGGCTGTACATTTGTCTTGTGCATTACATTGGGGCAGCCATTCCAAACGGTAGGAAGAGATGTTTGTGGAATTGCTGAGATACATTTTAAATGAGTTAATCATTATGAAATTAATGACATGAACTTTTTCGTAAAATGCTTGAATGCACAATTTTAAAGTCATTATTAATGGAAAAAGTGGAATGTGTAGTGCAAAACACTCCAATGAGGCCAAGCACCAAAAAAATAAAATAAAATAATAATAATAAATTGTATTTGTTGGCGTCTTTCAAAGCACCCAAGGACACCTTACAATACATCATATATAAATACAAATATAATTAAAAGTTAAAACCAAATGTTAAAATTAAGTGACGAAGCATAGACAGAATATGGTGCGATGATGTTAAGAAAGCTGATCTTTAAACAGATGTGTTTTGAGTTGGGATTTGAACAGTCCAATAGAGTCCAGCTGATGAATGTGAGGCGGCATTAAAACCACTGACAGTTGAAATGAATAACATTGACCATCTTGCCACAGTGCAATATTCTGCTGGGAAACCTTGGATCCTGGCATTCATGTGGATGCTAATTGACACAAACCATCCACCCAAACACCCTTGCAGATCAAGCACACCCCCCATGGCACCGGCACACCCCGATGACATTGGTCATCAGTACACAGATACTGTATACTGTATGTGCTGCCCTGTATGTGGGAGAAGACTTGCTGATTGAGTTAGCAATGTGAAGTCAGCAGCTATATGTTTGTTTACATAGAGCGTAGAAAATACATGCCTGCAAGTATGAGCACAGGTGTCATTTTATGTTAAGCATGTGAAGTCAAATGGGTCGTTTGTTAAGATAGTATAGTATCATCGTGGTCGTGATGCTCATTTCCGTTAATGGTAAATCCTATTATGTGTTAGCATCGAGCTAACAGATAGAAGGTCTGACATGTATGGGGCAGACAGGTTATGGAGGGCTTTAAAGGTAAGCATAATCTTATTGATATTGCTTATAGCTGTGGCCTGGCTGAGATGTATCACAAGGTGTTGAGTGCGGTGACAAGTTTTTGCATGTATGTCATTTGCAGGACGATAGACTAGCTGTTGTTTGTGCCATCAACTCCACTGAAATGGACTTGGGGATGAAGGCCAGTTCAAATTCCCTTAAGACATGAGAAAACTTAAGAGGGGAATAACCATGCCTTTTGATTCAAAACAGACACTATTTCAGTGTCCTTGAACAAGCCATTTGATTGTCTTTGTTAGAGTGTTGCTAGCAACACAAGAATTGTGATTGAATTGGGCAGCTCTCACAGGTTTGGTAAATAACTTATGTCAGTCACTTCAGTCAAATTCTTTCAAGAATGTATGTGGGAACCTGGCATTCAAAAGCTTGTATGTATGTTAAAAAGCATTAAGTGATCTAATCTCTTTTTTCATGCAGGGAAATTGCATGAAAAGTGTGAAATGTGCATTTGTCTTGTTCTATATGCAATGTCCTGTCTGGACTGAATGTATGGATTTCCATGTGTAATAAATGTGATCCAAACACATGGCCATGAAAGATAGACATATATACATATACATGTTCCATTTTCCCTACTGAAAGAAATGAACCAAAGAAGTAGGTCAAAAACATGTGCGGGTATTCAAGAAACCTTTATTCCTTCATCCAGCATGCATAGTGTGGGTTAACACTATATTTGTCCACAGTATATTCAAATCCTATATTTCCTTTTAGACCCTAAAAATGTTTGACAGCACCTTTTCAAATAGAAAAGATGACTTTTGATGCTCTGCTTTATCTGATATAATTAAAACGTGTAAAACATCTTTTTTATAAGAAGAAATGCATTCAAAAGACTGCTTTGACAAAAGTTTCAAGGGCAGAGTTTACTCTCACATAAAGAAATAAAAGAGAAGCTGCGAAATAAAATGTATTAAAATGATCGTTATGGGTTGACCTGTATATACCGTATACTTCAACCGTTACTTCAACCATACCGTTGCTGCATAAGAGAAGAGCTTTGATCTAAGACCTACTCTTTCAGGGGCATAAACATTTGATTTAACATAAAAATCAGAGGTTATTATTTCAATCATAGCAAATATACTTTTATTTTCATGATGATGTGATGGAGGACATGAGTTTTACAAAACACTTCCGAAAAACAGCCAATGTTGCAAATTAAGTAAGACACCAATTTCATTGTAATAAGATCACGGCATTATTATGACCATTAAAGCTACATGTTTTGCATTTAATTCAAATGAAATTGCATTTAATTGTGAATATTTTAAAGGCTGTGTTCCATCATTTAGTTTTCAAGCTGTAACTTTTTTGTACCATGCTATTGAAAGCCTATGGGAACACACCAAAACCATACTGGAATGTGTCAGCCTTCTCTTGCCAATAATTTTCATCCAAGTGTTTTCTCAGAATAATAACATTAAGCCAACAGAAATGACTGTCTTGTACAGGTAAGGGTCCTTTTCTTCCTTTGCTGTTTGTATCAAACCAGTTGCATCAAAATGAACTTTGGTGGGGGGGGGGACGGACGACGACACACATTTGGCTTTCAAAGCTCTCAGGGATTTCAGGCCAAATTGCACTTTCAGTACAAACTTCAGTCTAAACTTTCTTCAAAGAAACGTTGGCCCTGACAGCATGTAACAGCCTGACCTTCTGTACTTTCCAAATATCAAAAGACTCATTTCAACACCCATTCATTCACATTCACACATTAATATAACACATTCCCTGGTACAATAGGCCAACATACAAACACACGCAGATGGCAGGCACTGGGACCAATCCAATGTGTGTGTGTGTGTGTGTGTGTGTGTGTGTGTGTGTGTGTGTGTGTGTGTGTGTGTGTGTGTGTGTGTGTG
>JBBPCS010000855.1:10525665-10539904 GCA_037974645.1 Hollardia meadi
CCCCCCCCCCCCCCCCCCCCCCCCCCCCCCCCCCCCCCCCCCCCCCCCCCCCCCCCCCCCCAAGGAGTAACTTCTCTGAGGGTAGGAGGTGCATTGGATAGGAGAGGGAGATAAATAAAAATGCAAGGAGAAGAGGAAGGACATGAAAGAATTGTTTTAAAGCTGAGGACCAAAAATGCAAGCGGCTTTGTCACTCAGGAGTGATGCCCACCTTCTCTCTCAAGCCATTTTTCTCTGTTTTTCTCCCATTACTTTCCTTTCACCTTTTATCTCACTCATTCTCTCCCGAGTTCCTCCCTCTTTCTCCAACTATCCCCTCCCACCTCCCTCCCAGTTTGAAATCCCTGCTTGCCATACGTTAATAAGAATTTACTTCCCACTGAGAGCAATTACGCTAAGAGGGCTTATTTTTTTTCTCCTTTCATATTCTTGAACTTTTGAAAGGCAGGCGTATGTCCATGTTTGGAGGCCTTAACTACATAGAATATGGGTAGTATGATGCATATGGAAGATTTCAGAATGGGATTAGATAGAGGTATAGACCACACGTTTTTTGTGATATTTTCAATGAGACTTCTTTAAATTATAAGTTTATCAAAGGAGGGTTAAATTTGTTAATGGAAAGTAGACTTGTTTTGCTAATGTTTCTCCTCCAGTAAACAAAATCACAGTGCATTTGCTTTGTCCATTAAATGAGAGCCATTTTTCTTTGAATCTCTTATGAAAATGGACAGACCTGAATGCTATTTTTTCCATCACACTGTACAACATGTCGCATTGAGAGGTTTTACTGAAGCTAAAAGCCTCTGGCTTGAAAAAAAAATGCTATGTTACCATATGATTACAAAAAAAGGGATTAAATACCTCGTCTATTCACTCAGCATTTATTAACTTACTTCATGTAGTGCAGGAGCATGGGGTTATAATGAGAGGGTCTTTCAATCAGACTAAATGAGTGTAGACAATTAAAGAAGACATGCTCTCAGAGGGACTTGAGTGTCAAAAGGAATAAGAATCTCATGTTTGAAGAAACTGATAGAAAAGCGACAGAAAGTTACATCTTTGTTGATATTAAAAATATAAACCACTACCGTACAACATAAAGCTACTGCAAACATGTAATTTTATTTCGCGAACCCAGCATTTTTTATTTAACGTTTGTGACTTTTGTCAAACCAAGTTGTGTTTTTTTCAATCTCTAAACTTTCTGAATGTATAGTGTAGATATTATTGCATTTTATAAAGGGAGGCTCGAGGTTTATGTGTAGCTTCAATAACATTTTTTTCTCACCTTTAATGAAACTGCTTTCAGAGACATAAGTTGATTTTGTTCTGTCATCTCTGTGTCTTACATATTCACGTGGAAAATTGTTTTTCTCACTTTTTCGAGATGTCTTGCCTGTTCAGAACAGCCTTATTATTCCTATGACAAGCACAAGGCTAAAGGTTTGATTTCACAAGTCCTTTCATGAATGCTGCCCCTCTCACTTTGTCTTCTTCTACTCATTAATTTGGGAATATTAGATTTAGCAATAATTAAAACTCACAATTTTCATCTTAAAACTAGTTATTTTCCCACCAAATTAAAACCAACAACATATAAATGTCAGTGCAAACACTTCAGTTTGACAGTTTTATTTTCTTTTTTTTAATGTTTTGACTTGGTAGAGGATTGCTGGTGCATAATCAACAGTTCATTTGCATTTCCTCATTCCATTTTTCTCTTCACTTACTATTACCAAAAGCGTACCCTAGAAGCTGTCATCACTGCATGACAAACTCATTTCCTGTAAACTGCTGAGATCAGTCACTTCTTGCAGCAGGAAACAAAAAACTTTTGGATGCGTGGGAAAATAAAATCTAGCTGAAAAGAACTTTAAACCAATCTGCTGCAGTATTAAACTCACCATAATGTTTAAACACATTTAGAATATAAAACAGTCTTTATAATCTTTAAGGTATAATTACACCTGGCTTGATTATGAGGTTTTATTCTTTCTGTAGCAGCGATATTTATCCAGTGTTAAAATATATTTTTAGAAATTACAATTCAGGCAATGGCGCCTGACTCATTTGTGAATTACAATGTCCACAAGCTTTAATGAGTTTCCACCAATCAAATGAAGTAATATTTTCAGCCGCAAACCAATCTTAGCGAATAATCAGACATGGCGTCATTGGTTAAGAAGGCAGCAAGATATGTGTGTGTATATGTTCATACATATACTCTCCTCTTTCCTCTTTATGGTCCTTCTTTATTTTTTCCCTCCGCTCTTGGTTTTATCTTGTCCATATACCATATATTGTATCTATCCCCCTCCTCCTTTCATCAAAGTGAATTAACAAGTAGTCGTTCTGATTAACTTCACATGTAATATGCAGCTGCACTGACATGAAATACATAAAAATAATTCCCACTTTTTTTTCCAATTAGCTATGACTTTGCTGTGGTTAATTACATTTCTCTTGGTTCAAAAGCTAGATAGAAGAAGCCTTCTGAGTGTAGATATATATTTCACTTATCTATCCAACAGTGATTTATGGAGCCTCAAGATGAAACAGCAGAAGTGTTAAGCAATTTTTCTGCATTTTTTTTTTTTTTCAGATTTTAAATGTATGGTGCCACCACTCGGGCTTCCCAACAGGTGAATAGATTTTTTTTAACATAATTATCATTCTATTGCTTTAAAAAAGCCTGAATATTTAAAAGCTTATAAATGTTGATCCAGTTCTGTCACGTGCCATTTTCCTTCCACTCTGCTGTCCTACTTGGCCTTATAGTCTCTCTCTCTACTGTCAGATCCATCAGAAGGCTCATGGAAGTAAAAGAAAAGAAGTGTACATTGAGTTAGGGAAGCTTGCTGAGCCCTGTCTATGACAACCAGAGTCTCCAGCCACAATCTTTGATGAAATATAGTTCAAGGGATGAGGCTGTAACATCCATACCTTCCTCTCATCTCTATCTCTATCTCTCTTCTCTTTCGCCTTCTTTTCATTCATAAGTAATGGTACACACTGAGACTCATCAATAACCTACAGCACTCCTCTGTGAAAAAAAAGCATCATGCTCATAAATGTTATCATTACCCCCAATATATAGCACTAGACGGTACCATATATCACTGATATCTGTGTGCAGGCACGCCTGTTTGTGCTTGTGTGTCAGAGACCCCGAGGAAGAGCGAGGCAGAGAGAGAGAGAGTCAATGAACCATAAATGAAGTTATTCTAATGTATATTTTACTGTAAATGTATACGTTCCCAAGGGTAAATCTGGTAAGTGCTTAGATTTCTTTGTTAATGTGAGTGGAAAATCGTACTCACAGTGGCCCAGGGCTTTCTCACCCTCTTGACCACATATTTGGCATAACAGTTAGTCAATGTGACACATTATGCTCCTGAATCTCCTGATTTAAATGTTGTGTTTTGTTTGCACATATTAGCTCTATACTGCATTCTCCCTTACAAATTCGATGATGTGATTCTGGCACACACAGTGCTGCCACTTTTTATTGTATACACTATGTTTACCATTCTTTTGGTGTTGTGTTTTTCACCACCAGGCAAGTGGAAGTCCAACATTCACTCTCTTTTATCTCCATTCTTGGTTTGTACCAATTTTGAGAGAAATATATGGCTTTTTAGCTGCTAAATGTTCTACAATGAAACTAGCTCAACTCAAACTGTGTAACTCTGCTGTTTGATGCTGGATAGGTAGTGTAGGATAGGGCTTTTAGAGATGTTTTTTTTTTTTTTTGCAGAAAAAAAACCCAGCATGCTGCAGCCAAAAATGATGTTAAGTCGAGAGTGACCTGAACCAGGAAAGTTGTGGGCCGGACAGCTAAACAATAAGTTGAAACTTGCTATAGAGCTCTTTGAAAACAAGGGGAGCAGCAGATTGATTTTGATCTCTTTTAACTTATTGACCAATCTCCCACATAGCCACATTAAAAACATTTCAACATACAATAATTCAAAAATAATTCAACACATAATTGTTAACGCACACATATCTTACTTCTCAATTCCAGCAGACACAGCTGTGTTGTGTTCCGCTGAGACACGGTCTTGTTCTGTCCTTCTTGCAGCTTTAAACCCCACCAGAAGCGTTTCAGAAGAGGAGCGTTTTGCCTGCCCAGTCTTCTCAGACAGAATCTCAGATTTTGTTGATTTGGACATTTTTCTTTGATTTTTGTGCTTCTGTCATGGATAAGTCAGCTACGTAGTTAAATCATTTTGTTTTTGTCTGTTTTGATGTGATATATAGTCGGGAGTCTGCACAGGGTGTTTTTTTTGGGGTGGGGGGGGGGGATTCTATGTCATTTCTGTGTCTAACTTCCTGTCTGGCTCTACTCTGTGTGGCTTGATGTGCCTTCTGTCAAAAATATAGTGTTTGTGTGTGTGTGTAGAGTATAGACGCATATTCTCCGCACATTGGCACATATACTGTAATGTACATACTGTATATACATCGATCAGCCACAACATTAAAACCACTGACAGATGAAGTGAATGACATTGACCGTGACTACAGTACAATGTTCCAGTGGAAAACCCTGGGTCCTGGTATTCATGTGGATGTTCTTTGACCCATAAAACCCACCTACACATTGTTTCAGACAAAATAAACCCCCTCATACCAACAGCACTCCATGGATCGTAATTTTTCAGGCAATTCCCATGTAGCTCAATCAGATTTGGGTCCGGGGCATTTTGAGGCCAGGTGGAAGCCTTAAGCTCTTTGTCACGTTCCTCGGGCTGTTCCTGAGCAGTTTTTGTGGTGTGGCAGCACACATTGGTGCAGGTGTTTGGGCGGATGGTTTGTGTCAATTGGCATCCACATGAATGCCAGGATCCAGGGTTTCCGTGCAGAATATTGCACTGTAGCGAGATGGTCAATGTTATTCACTTTAACCATCAGTGGTTTTAATGTTGTGGCTGATTGGTGTATATGCACATATTCATCTATGTGTTCACATGAACTATAATACCAATACTCTACAAGCCTACTGAAACTACAATAGAATAGGGTGATAGCAGACAAAAAAGAAAAATAGCAATGGTCCGAGGCAACTCTCTTGTGGAATGCCTCAGTTAGTCATAGATAGATTGGTTTCTACCATTGAAATAGAATTTCATACAGTTGATAGCAGTCTTACTGAAGCCAGTAACTTCAGTTGAATGATTTTTACGACATACATGTTGAGCATGGGTTAGGACAGGAGTTCTCAACCTTTCATAAGGTTAAGGCTCACTTCTGATTGTTAAAAAAATTCCAACAACCACCTTCCTAAATAAATGACCAAAAAACATAACATGGAACCAAAACCGGACCCAAAAAAAATACACAGGGCCGGGACAGGATTTCACGACAAAACACACACTGTGTTTTCAGCTTAGAATCACTATTTGCCATCATGAATCCAAATTTGTTGTAGACAGAGTATTTCTTCACTACATGCTTTTGGAGATCACTTTCGTTTCAAAAATCATTTCATTTTTGCATCTGAGGCAAGCTAGCTGTCACAGATGTTAGCTAGTAGAGGCAAAACATTTGTTTGTCTGGTGATTTTATTGAAATGATGCATTTTAATTTAATATTATTATATTTATGTGACTTCTTGAGCACATTTAGATATACATATAAAAAAATAACTAGCTTTGAAAACTACTATTTTAATTAATATTTTCAGGACCACTGCCTCCACAGCCCACTAGATGATGCTTTCAGGCACACCAGTGGGCCATGGGTTAGGAGGTTATTAATTTCCATATATTACCAAATATCATCACTTACTACTCTTTACAAGAAAAATCAAATTACAGGTCTAGCAATAGAGATGCTGCAGAATTGAACAAATTTTTGTCGATGTGATTGCACCCTGGGGATCTATTTTCAAGAAGTGAAATCAAAATTTCCTCAATGTCCTAATGGTATGACTGGGAATACAATACAGCAATCCTCCCCTTCATAATATTTTTTTTCTTTATTTCACTTACCAGTAATTAATTTGAAGCACTGTTATTCATGTTAGACCTGAGGTCATTTACCTTCATTTGATTAAAAATAGTCAGCAAAGTGCACTATTTGACATACTACGCAGATGATTATCTAAATACTATATCTGTTTTGAATTGTTTGTGCATCCCTTTCAAGCTCTTTCACAATATAGGGCCTCTTTCTGAAGATGCAACATACATCAAAGCCAAAATGGTTTGGCTTTAATTATACGAACCAATCCACAGCACAACCTAAATCAATCCTTATATACAAGATACACAAGATCCCCTAGAACAATGGCCAAATCTCTGATAGTCTTCTACATCTACATTTTTTTTTAAATGTCAGCATATATTCACTCTAGGAGGATTTTGTTGCCACTTCTGTGTATTTAGTAATACACCCAATATCATGATCTGTCCAAGATAACAAGATAGCATTTGATGCCAAATTAGTTTCTTGAGGACCTTGTGCTATCTTACAACATTTCAAATAAATTATGAGTCTCTACATATTGACGAAACTTAGTATTGCTACCATTAGTGGGACTACCTTTGCAGTCAATTTTGTAGTCCCTAAGCATAAATGATTCCATCCTTTCATCTTGAGCAAGATCAATGCTTTTACATATTTTATCCAGAGGGTTAAGGTTACGGTTTTTTATCCAGGGAGCAGCAGATTCAGGTGATAATTCAATGTAGGTTCATCACTAGGCCTACAATTGACTCCTTCTACATTGCTGTCCAATTATAGTTTTATGCATTGTTATGATAAAAATAGTTATTATAGCCATTTTCACAGACACGGTAGCCACAGTCCTTTGCCGTCACACACAAAGAATGGACGTTGGGGTGGATGGTTGGGCATACTAAAGCCTTGTTTCCGCTTCATGGTACCAGCTTGGCTCAGATCGACTTTTGGTACCAGATACTTTTCATGATTTTCCTCTGCAGTCACTCCTTCAATATACCTAGGTCGGATTCTTAGCTGATCGTGAAACTGCCGCCTCCAGGTGAGAAAGTGAGCTTATATACAGTACATGTAATCTGAATGTCATATAACACCTATTGTAGAAATGACTCCTTTTTTTTGCGCACAAATTTTGCATTGAAGATCATTTAATGTCACCTCAGTTACAGGCAACAAAACTTTCCAACCCTGATTCTTGTTGATGTGTCCTTGATGAAGACACTGAATGTCCTACCTCTCGGATGGCACCATTAAGTTAATTAAATTTCTATCACCCTGTTAAAAGGTGTATATGTATGCACATCTCGGAAACATACTTCTAATTACATGGCCACTTAACATGGACAGTGAGCACTCTAAATTCATTTTAAAAAAGGAACATATTTATATCATTATTTCCCTTTCATCACCCACTGCCTTTTGTGAACATTAAAGAACAGAAGTTCACAGGGTCCACATTAGCCATAGTGGTAGTCAGGGGGTTAGAATCAGAGCGAGTACTTTGAACATATTAATTAATAATCCATGGCTGGCTTATTAGTGTATGAGGAATTTCAGGCCCCACCGTAGATGAGTAAAACCAGAGGGCATCATGGGTAGAAACGAATGAAGAAGATACAATGTTTCTTAACACTAAATACGTTTAAACAAAATGACTACGTTTGTTTCATTCAAAAAATCTATGATCAAACTTTCTTATGAGCTCAGGGGCTTTTGGCTAAAGGCATTCGGTTAAAACTATTTGCTATTTGACAATTTAAATGCAGTTAAGTTCTTTTATTCTGCTTCACTTTGTGAACTAAAGTGTCTTTTATCTAACATAGAACAGAAAGCCCATTCTTCAAAAGGTGGAATCCTGATTTTTTTCCCCTCCCATTTATCAATTTGCTATGAATACAGCTACCATTTTAATGAATAAATAATGTTATTCAATGACATTTTTATTAGATTTGCAAGCACTTTTAAGTTTTGCGGATTTGAAAAACACCTAAGCCTCACACGAAATAAGATGAACACAAATCTTGTATGAAATCATCAAATGTAGCCCATTACTCACACCTCACATGGAAAAACACCTTGAAGCCCCCATACCACTATAGCCAATTTAATTTCCATACGCTTATGCTAATTACCCTGAAATAATCAAGCTAATTTAGAAAGATGCAAATGTGTTTGAGGTTGGGTTCATTAGTAAAGGGGGCCAGTGCATGTGTGTGACGAGAGAGAGAGAGAGAGAGAGAGAGAGAGAGAGAGAGAGAGAGAGAGGTTTCATTAATGAGGGACCTTAATGTGTGTGGAGAGGAAAGCTGTGCAATAAAGGTGAGAAGAATAGTGAATCTGGTGAGTACTCTTTATTGAGTATTTCTCTGCATTTATTTTGGTTCCTTTCACTAAAAAAATACCTTTTATAAACAGAATTTGAACTTAATTTTTTTCATATACTATATACTTCACCAGGTTATAGACAGATCCTTCGGCTTTTGGCGGTATACAAGGTTTGAGCAGGATACTAGTGCAGTTTCTATCAGAGATTTGTGAGATAAGACCAATCTGCAGCTATTAATTAAACATCATAACATCCCTTTAACCTGCTTCACTAAGAAGTGAGGGACTCACATTACATGCAAACGTCTCTCTCTGCAATTATCCTGATTACACTAGAGCCAATGTGAGTTCAAAAACACATACATGCATGCGCACATTCAGACACACATACACTACATATTCTCACACACATACAGACATGTTCTGCCTCATGGTCCCTCTAGGCCAGGCTTCGATGCCACTGAAGGTTGTAGCAATTAAAAACATCATCCTCCAGTAGTTACAACCATGATGAATTTGTACCACCAGAGCAGTAAGGCTTAACTCTTACAACAAACAATATGTCATTTTTTTCTCCTCTTCTGCTGCTTTCCTGTAACCTGATATCATTACTAAAATTACAAACTCTGTTGTCTTTACTTTCTTGTTGACAGATAAGAAGACATGAAGTTGGGATAGCCCAAATTGTCCTGTGGTTATTAGACAGGTAGATTAAAGAAGTATACTAACAAGACATTAAGTCTCTTGCTGATGGAAACCGAAGAAAATTGTGATCTTTTTTTCCCAAACATTTTTTCTTGGGGTGATGCGGTAGCACTGCAGAAAACACATATGATTGTCATCTCAGTGACAGCTACATGTGCAAATGAGCCCATTTAAAAAGGACGGGGCATTTTAAAGACACTTGAGATGACAGTAACTGGTGAGTGACACAATAAATCAAGCAACTCCTCAATCAATAACTTGTCAAATCAAAATCATGTTGAAATTAAATGAGCTGAAAATTGTCATTTTTTAAAATGAAATTCATTTTTTAATTTGAAATCCATTTTGCTGCATCAAGAGTTTTAAGATGTGTTTCTTTCTTCTTCTTTTTTATCCTACAGTTAACTGTCATAGAGTGGTGGGACAATGGTGTGGGTCATCACCAGGTTCTTCTCGGCTATATCAACATGACCAACATTCATGGAGGAGCTGGGAGTGGTTGAAATGCCTCAAGGCAACCCCTTCTGTCTCTTTCATCCTAATGGTCTGCATGGTCACTGGTCTGTTTGATGGTAAACAGCAGATAAAAAAGGAAAGAACACAGAGGACCTTCAGAGGCTACACTTCAGAACAAGCTTCTCCAATAGCTGCGTCTTTACACTCATTTTATGTCAGTCACCACATTTTGTTTTGTGGAGAGGGCGCACATTATGATGATCAGGGTGTACTTGTGTGTGCTGTTGTACTAGCTGCTTTACCTTTACTACACCACATCATGACATTTCGCTGTACGTCTCCATACAGTGTATCCAAAGCTCGAACTGGAAAACACACCAAAAATCATGTTCTGTGTATTAAACTAAAATATCTGCAGCACAAACACAGGTCAAGAGACAATGTCGAGGGTTGAACATATTTCACATTAGATAAACAGTAAAGAGGTTTAAAAAATCAATCGAATATACACATATATCATATATCATCATATGTCATTGAAAGGTTTTGCTTACTACATGGAAAATGAGAATTTTATGTGTTTGCACTGTGGGTGTGTTTTACTCTACTTTACTGTTCTTCATAAACATGAACGTGACTGACACATCATAAATGACAAAGAAATGCAGCAAATATTTACATTTAAGAAGAGAGAAGCAGCAACGGTTTGACATTTTTGCATTAAAAATGACCCAAGAATGAATCAATTATTCAAATGTTTGGATACAAATTTTCTTTTGATCGACTAATCGATTGATCAACTAATCCTTGTAGCTTAAGACAGATGTCAACAGACCTTTACAGTATTTTAAAACACTAATGGCATTGCTGTTGTGTAAGGCCCTCAATTAAAGGATCAATCATCAATTTGACATGGGATAATTTTTTAATTTTGGTTGAAGCGCTAACCATCTGTTCACTTTTGGATCATACATGGTGACTTTCAGGTCAGATTTGAGTTAATAATTTCTGTGAGCAGTGTTTTTCCAAGGTTTACAAAATGTCAATTAAAAAAATAAGCAATTTCATGTCATTTTGGACCATTACTATTGCCATACCTGTGTACAAAAAGTTGGAAAAGCTAGTGTATGAGTACTAACTACAACAACTAGTTCTGGGGAAAGTAATTTACTCAGTTTTGATGCTCTCTGCATTGATTTTACATTCATTCAGATTAGGTATTGCCCAAAACGGCTGGGGTGCTGCACCTACAAGCCTTATAACAGCACAGGAAACCCTGGTGAAAACATACCTGTTACAAATGTCATTACTATAAATTTAATAGTTATCCTTTGATGGCATTCATATTGTCCCCTACAGTTAGGAATAAATCACCAGTCTAAAAATCATCCTATCCTAATGCAACCCATCGTCAAACAATCAGATCTTGTTAAGCCCCTTGTTTGTTAATCAAGCACTTGCTTGTTAACTGGGAGATCAGATAATAGACCTCTACTGTGTGTGTCTAATTTTAGGGGCTGTCTGTCTGCCTGATTGTTTATTGCTCTTAAATTTCCGGCTCTGCCGCAAAGGCTTCTCTAATTGGTTTGTTTGCATTGCCTTGCAGCACTGTTGGAGTTTGACTCAGTGAGGAGTTGGTTGTGTTTTCCAATCATTTTTCCCCCCTAAAAATCCTCAACAAATGTTTTCTGTGATATCTCAATGCCTGACTGTGTTGAGGAAAAAAATTGACATTTAAACCTGCTGCAAGGTGCTTACAGTGAGACAATTGTATTTGATGATCCCTCTCTTCTGATCTTTTTTCCTTGATCTCTTGTTTATTCCCTTCCTGTTTCCACTGACAATTACATTTTAATCTGACTCCCTGTATTTTATTGTGAAGTGGCTTTAAACATGAAGTCCAAATTGCGTTGATGAGTCTATCACATCATGGCATATACAAGCTATTCATCTTTGATGTAAAAAATACCTCTTGTATTTGGTAAGGGGATTGAGTGTGCCATGTGTACACACTATTACCAAAGGGTACTGCAATTCATATAGATTATCAACCTCCACAACACTAACATCAAAGGTTGAGAAAGCCTCCACTTTATGCTTCAGCATATATAACCATAAGTCATAAATCCTAAAACAATGAAGGGTTTAGGGGAAGAGGTGTTTCTACTCTGTTATGAATCTTTAAGTCCCTTTTAGAGAGAGAACAGTGCTGACAAATCCTTGTCAGTAAATGCATCAAACCTGATCAGCTTGGATTTGATGAGCATTGTCTCATATATGCCATTAAAGACAGAGAGAGAAAGAGACAAATGGAGAGAGGGAATTGCAATACTTTGAACAATTCTGAAATCATTTCATTATGAGCCTTTGGACAAATATCTTGCTTCTGTTAAGATGCTTTCAGGCCGCGAATGGCTGAATGGTTACATGAGAGTGTTTTGATGTTGCAGCAGGTAATTCATGGCGTATTGGCCTAAAGCCGGCCACAGAGCTATGCCAGATGATAAATAACATGGATTTAGTCAATGATGTCTGTTCTTGTCAGCAAAGCCTTTTTCTCTCTCTCAGGATTTTATTTTTCCGAGAGGCTCTTAGAGGGAAATTGTCATGTTTTCATGTCAAAGGCGCGCTTTTATCTGTTTGTTTTCCAGGGTGCTTAAAGTTGTTTACGAGGCGAGGGGGCTTTCAGTATCCGTGTCTGTATTTGTGTGTATTTGTGACAATTCTGGATGATGCAAGAACGAGGTAAAAATTTTACACCTTAGCTTTACTTTATCGCTGTATCAAGTAGAGAAGTACTCTGGGTCAAGCACAGAACAAAATTTAGCAACGGCCTACTTATTTTTGATCACGGAAATCTGCCATTGATCCTCAGCCAAATGTTGACATAAAATGAGTCAAACGTGCAGATGACCTTTTTGAGTCTCCCAGAGCAGAGCAGGAGCAAGGTACAAAAGCTGGCAGAGTATGTGGTGGAAATTATTCCTCCTTGACATTTTAGGGACCCCAGCCCTTCGGTTTTTAGCATTCCAGTGCAGGCACCAAGAGAAAATGTCACCTTTTTTATTTACTTGGGGGAATACACCAATTAAATGTGACTTTAAGGCCAGGCCATGATAGCTCTTCTCTACCACCACCATGGTTGCTCATGTGCCAACACACACTCACACATAGACACTCTAGGAATGTGTCCTCATCGGATAGGTGACATTTTAAATAATGCTGATGCTTGACCCTGTTGAGGTAACCTTTCTTCCACAGGCAATTTAGAATCGCTCTCTGTAGCTTTCTGAACAAACTGCACGGACCTGTGACATCAAGGTTGGACCTTTGTATGTTGGAGGGAATGGTCACTCTTCACCTGTGAGAAGTCCTGGTTACAGCTTTCAGTGCAAACTCAGTTGGGACTGGAAGAACTCTACATCCATGCTCGGCCATTTAGGGACTCTTAGTCTCTGAGAAATCGGTTTCTACATTTATATGAAGCCCAATTTGTTTCAAATAACTTAACTGACCACGAAACTATTTCATGCCATGTAAGTTGGCACATGTAAGTTGCACATCCTGCAGTTTGGGATTCCAAAGCCAATTACAACCTCTGTCAATGGAAATAAACTATGTTTACTGGCGAAGTAATTTTCAAACAACAACAAATAACCACTCTTCAGAGGATACAATGTGTTATCACCCATGGGACATGTTGGCACAGGCACAAAAATTAGATTTTTAGCCTGCATTTCTGACCAGAAAAGCATTTCTTGACATCTAGACATTGAAATGCCAAATCAGATTTTCAGGGTACAGAGTACCCACCAAAAATGCAGGTCAGCAGGAGAAAAAAAAAAAGAATTGTGACACATTCTTCTGCACCACAGAATATGAGGCATGGCTACCACAATCAGCAGAAAAAACAATGGTAAATTTCTTTGACATAGCTTTGTAATTAATACTAAAGTCACATATCTGTATCACATAATATTGTCATTGGTCAGCTTTGCCTTTAAATCATAAGCATGCCATACCATAGGAGGGTTTCCATGCAAAGTCATCACAGAGATGCGTGTGCAACTAGGGGACAGAAAGCAGCTACAGTGCAGAGATTATTTTTTTTTTGCCTTTTTCATTTTTGATAGACAGCTGAAGAGTGGACAGGAAAGGGGGCAGAGAGAGAAGGGACTACACCCAGCAAAGGGCAGCAGGCGGGAGTTGAACTGGCAGCCGCTGCAGAGGACTGATAGTCTCCATATATGGGGCGCCTGCTCTACCAACTGAGACACCAGGCGCCCCACAGCGCAGAGATTTAGAGCTCAGATACAGCAGAGATGACGCGCAGTTGTTGTGCAATAAACTGCACAAACCGACAAAAGGATGGGTGGAAAATGTTCAACATCACAAAAACAAAACTTTACTTCTTGCACATGACCACAAAGTACATAATTATATGCATCTAAGGATTTGTATGTTCGCAGATTTTCCTTGGTATAAACACTGGGCTTCTCAATGACATAGGTGTATATATCAGGCCATACGATTGCTGGCCACTTGGACATATCTAAAACCAATTCGTTGTCTGGGATAGGGTAGGGATCTGGTCATTTCTGGTAGCGGTCCGAGCTACTCAGGCTTCTGATGTAATCTGTGCCAGCCATTTCTGTCATGCATATCATGTACAGTATGTTTACAGTAGCTGTCAAATTTTATTCAATTGTGGCAGGTCGCAAAGTAGCCTGTCGTAAACATTTTTACTTTGATTTAGTTAGCTTTTTGACGTTACCACCAAGCT
>JBBPCS010000855.1:10544728-10565627 GCA_037974645.1 Hollardia meadi
ACACACACACACACACACACACACACACACACACACACACACACACACACACACACACACACACACACACTTCTGTTGTTGGTGCAAGAGGCAGACAACTGCCCCCCACTGCAAACTTGAGAAACAGATATGTGGAAAGGAAGGAAACACAAAAATATAGAAAGACATACACAAAAAAAGAGAGAAAAAAGGGCAAAATGAAAGAAATGAAAATCAGCTGCACAAGTAGAAATATACTCAACATAAAATGGAAATAACGTGAATGGAGAAAATAGAGCAAAACAGTTTATAGTAGAGCTGCCACAATAAGGTAAAATTAGTTCAAATTAGTTGACAACTATTTCAATAATTGAATAATCGTTTCAGTCATTTTTTTCAGCAAAAATATAAAAAATTGTCAAATGTAAGGATTTCTGTGTCATTTATGATAGTAAATTAAGAGTTTTGGGGTTTTGGACTGTTGGTTGGACAAAAGAAGTAATTTGAAGACGTCACTTTGCACTCTGGGAAACTGTGGTGAGATTTCTTTTCACAATTTTTTTAACATTTAGACTAAACGATTAACTGTAAATTGAAAATGAAAATAATCGTTATTGGCGGCCCTACTTTGTAGCTCGTCCAAGTTTGGGATGAATCAAAACATTTGATTTTTGCAAACACTTACCATAATGTTACAATAAATGGACTGAGGTCAGAGGTCAGAATCATCTACTCAGCATTACTTCCATAGCTGGAGGTTTTCAACAGTCATGCTTTAACAGTTCGTTCACGACATGAGCATCTAAAAGGTCTGCTGGTTGAAAGTCGATCCACCTCAGTGAAAGGATGGCCCTTCACGAGGCACTTCACAGGAACTGCCGAGGCACATACTGTACATCCTCACATTTGAAACATCTCATTACAGAACACTAACACACTAGAGAAATGGCGGTTTAATGATCTGGTACAGTAATCTCGGGGAATAAGGGAGTAATCTTAACATTTCAGTACACGGACATGAAAACGGCAATCTACTGCGGGATCTCTGCAGCTGTTTCAGTGTTTGAATCAGAACTCTCTTTTGATCTCTGTGTTTCCCTTGATTCAACCTGTTTAGACAGATGGAAGTGTCAATACTAACTGTGCAATATCACCACACTTAGAGATTCACACCGAATAGAACTGATGCCTTCATGTGGTTGGTACTAGTAGGCAAATATTGTAAAAAAATAAAGAAGCTTTATGTGTCAGGCATCACTGACCAGAGAATATTTCAAAAGAAACGATTGAAAGGAAACAAATATTCAAACATTCATGTGAGATTGTGGTCATATTGATGGTTACTGGTAAGTGTTTCATTTCATGCATCTAAGACATGAGCCAAGTGTCTGGATATGTTGTTTAGAAGCAGCATATATACTGCATAATACTGTACAATGGGTTTTAAATGGAGCCACCAGTTTCTTCAGTACTTCATAAAATCCTCATTTTTAAACTTATTTTGACGCAGACATTCACAGCGGTAAAAGTGGGAACATCCAGCGTATGCATATGTTCATTTGTATAAACGTCTGTTTTCCTGCAGAGGCGTGTGCTCATGTGTGTGTGCAGCTGAATCCATAGGGTCTCTCTGGGGAATGTGTCTCTGGAAGAGAGTCAAACAGTGTGAGCAGGACCCCATATATCTACCGTGACTAACAGGATTAAACCTGACTGGGTGGGGAGACAGATTAAAAAAAAAGGTCGGGGAGGGGGTGAGTGAGTGAGAGAGAGGGAGTGAGTGGGAGAAATCAAGTTCTCGTCTTTCATAGCGATGAGTGAAAGAGAGGAGATGAAGAATGAAGTTATGAGCATCGAAAAGAGGTGGGGAAGGGAAAGATGATCAGAGGAGGACGACCAATCTGACGACGGGGAGAGCGGAGCGTGTGTGGGTGTCTTTTCGTTTGTGTGTACAGAATGTATTTTGTTGGTACCTGTGACTACAGTTTCTTGGTCTATATGAGGAGTGATATTCCTTCCATTAGCCCTGCAGGGCATATATCCACCTAACCCCTCCCTAGAGCAATTTAAGAGCAATTTAGAAACGCTTCCACACTTTAATGCCCTCAACACTACTAAGCATATGCAGAGACACACATACGCAGACACAAACAGACACATACTGCGAGGAGCATAAAAGCACAGGTCAGCAAGATGTGCTGTTACTAATCGTACAGCATCTAATATAAGATTAATATTTAATAATATTACTAAACTATGGGGAGAGAGGGAGGGAGAGAGGGAGTCTGTTTTTTACACCATCCCATGCTGAGTAAAATATGTTTTCCATAAGCCTGTCCTGTGCAAAGTGCGAGCCCTGCTCAGCTGGGTTTATACACTAACAACCAGCAAAAACTCATTTACCACAAGCACTGCAATATCACGTATCACAACATTAAATCACTCGATCTGGGTGTAAGCTACCAAATCTTATGGGAGTGTTTCGATTAGGTTTCTGCAGGGATTGTAGATTGTAAAAAGTGTAGCAACTGTGAGATTTGGCACCAAGAAGTGAAAAAATATATACTGTATATATTCATATTTGCTTACCAAAGCATTTAGTGGGAGAGCATAACTTTCCAAAGTGCTGTTCACTTACTGTATACTCCTTATAGGTACACACTGAACACAAAAACCCACTAACACCCACTAACATCTGGCTTTTGTCATCAGCCGGAAAAGGCACGATTGACATACATGCCCAGATCAAATTACTATAGGCACAGGTATTTATCGGCTCCCGCCCTGATTGGCTGTGATGTAAATATGACATACACGTGTACACACAAAATATTTTTCCATCTCTCTTTATGCAGCACTCAAACATTGTTCAGTTGGCATTGAGTTTGAAAAAGAGACTGCGGTAAGAGAGATAATAGATAATATTTTTCCGGCATGTTTGTGACATCGAACATGACACAAAAGAAAAGGCAAAGCCGTCGAGAAATGGAAAAGGAGTAATTACCTATTTTTATCGGGATTCCCTGTGTTTATTAAACCTGCATATATACCAGCCAGCCACACCAACTTCAGTGTAAAAATGGCAGGTATGAGTTTATCTAAACGACTACAACTGGAAGACTAACTTCCACTGGACTGTAGTAGTAGACAGCCAGAGAGAGAGAGAGGATGTCCTTCAACAGGACATTGCTGACTCAAGTAGTGTGACATCCACTCGGCTAAAGAGCCCTACAGGTTCGACAAGAGAGCTTGAGAACAGTTTAAAGAAAATGTACATGAACGAGTAGAACCCTGCCAGAGGTGTGACCTAATCAACCTTGCTCAAGTCGCAAGTCAGTGTAAAGCAGAGAGTGTAAGTGAGTGGAGGGGAGTGGCAGTCATTTCCGTTCCCTGCCCAAAGCATTCTGGAAGCACTCTTCTCCCCATGAGCTGTAAGATTTCTCTCTGTGGTTCTTCACTCTGTCACTGTCAGCTCCGCTGCAGGGCTGAAACAGGTTCAGTTCGTCTTTGCACCACAACGCTAACAAAGTGCGAATGCCGCCCTGCAGTTGCACTATGGGCTGTTAAGATATTCTTTGCATTCAGATGCAATGTGAAGTGAAATTTAGAGACGGCATGAATGTAATACAAAGTCAGGTGGAAATGCATATTCACCTCAGGCAGCAAAGACACAGGTGCCCAAGTTAGTAATGTTTTAACTTCGGTGAAAAAAGCACGTCCACTCCCTTAATGTACAGAGACAGCAGCAAAAAGGAGGAGGCCAGGAGGAAAATAAGTGAATCAGTTTCAGTTTCTGGTAAGTCTGATCTGTCACACCGACACAGACGCACCCCATACAGGACGACACATTGTTACAGCAAATGTCTGTACTGTCAGTTAGAGATCACATACATGGGCTGTTTCTGGCTATGGATGTGTTGAAGTCACACACTGAAAAAGCAAACCAAGGTGCAAAGGGTTAAATTTATACATAAATAGCAAGACAAAAAAATCATGTTGGTAATGCACCTAAACACCTCAGACTCTCTGACGCCTGAATGCAGAAATCCAAGTCAAGTTCATTAGTGTCACATCTGGTCAAGCCTTTACTGTAAATGCTGCAATCCAAATGAAGCCAGAACGAAGGTGCCATGTTCCAATCTAAATCTATCTCAATCTAAAATGGATCCGATTATTCTGGGAAAAGCAAAGCATGACCAACACTGGGGTGCTGCAGTGGCTTTGACGTGCTTACTGGTTTGAATTTCTGAAATCTTCACAAGCAAGAAACCCAACATGAGGCATCGCTTTGCTGATAAATTAAAGGTCACATCGATAGAGATGCATTTACTCACAGGCACACAGGCCGTGTTTACTTTCAGTGTCTAATCCGAGTGCCAAAACGTAACCACAGGTAGCAGAGGGGCCCTTCGCTGGCCACAGTTTAAGTACCCCTGAGCAAGAAGTTCAGCGAACAACAGCGGTACGTGGTCACACTCACACAGTCCCTGCTGTGTGAACCAAAGCGTTGCTGTAATAAAAGCGAACGTGTTGACTTTCCCTGGATGAATAAAGGCTGATATCCTATAAACGCTGATGACTGATACAAACACTCAGAGAGGATATACATCACTTGTAGCCTACAGAGTGCGCCGTAAGGAATCTGAGAGAGGAACTGGAAAGTGGAGATACTATTATAATGGGAATAAATCAAGCTACACTCTGGGGCTTGAAAATGAAACTTGACGTGGGCCATAAATCTTCAGGGATGTAAATAAAGCGGGACTAGAAATTAGATATTAGAACTTCAATATTATGTGACGCCGCTACGCTGACTCAAGGATGCTCCACCTTTTACCAAAGAGAAAAAAATCTACAAATGACTAACATGCTCCAAGAAAGAGGAAGATAGGGAGAGGAGATTTATAGAGAGCAAAGGAAAGGGGCAGAAAGAGAGATTAAAGCAGACAGTAGGCAGCAAGAGAGAGAGAGAGAGACAAGGATTATGGGTACTTTTCTTTTGCAGCCTCATCACAAACAAATAAGCCGATCGTCAAGCCAGGCAATTAATATTCAAGGAATTAGTTTTCTTTTTTAAAGAGGGGGAGAGGAGATTTAGATTCTTTTCCCCCCTTTTGCTGCATGAGGACCCATTTTGTGAGCTTAGGCTATAAACAGCTTGAAATCACTTTGACAGCCTGCTCTATCTCATGGAGTACACACACACACACTCACACACACACACACTCACACACGTGCACACACAAACGCATGCATGCACACACACACACATACCACGGGGGATTTTAATTTCAACCTGTGAAATTGTAATTGCCTGTTCTGTAAGAGGCAAAGGATTGTGGGAAAGCTTAGTGCAAACTCTTGTGTATCAATTCTGCCAGTCTGAGGGTTGTTTTTTTGTTTGTTGTTTTTTTTACTTTTGTTATCCACTTATTGACTTTTTTTCCATTCCTATATCCCTCTCTTTTCTGTTTTCTGTCTTTGCCTGCATCCTCTTCTCGTCCGTCGCTCTCACACTCGCCGGCGCTCAGATCGGTTTGTCTCACAGTGATGAGGCGAGCCGGCAAAGGTGAGGTGACATTAAATTAACTGGAGCTGTCAAGACAAAAAGAAGGGGCGAGAGGAAAAGGGAAAAGAAAGAGCAGAGGGCAGAGGAAGAAAGCAAAGAGGAAATGAACGAGGGAGAGCGACAAGGTAGAGAGAGTGATAAAAGAAAGAGAAACATACCACGAGGTGAAAACCCCCATGACACAAAAACGTGATGAAAATGTCTTAAGGGCATGTGGATGTTATTATTATTTTTGTTCATTTTTTATTTCTGACTGGTCCCGCTGCGAGGCTGCCCTGTGAATGGCTTTTCAACTCTGTACGTGTGATTGTTGTTTTGGTACGTGTCAGAGAGACTCCCTGCAAATGCAAACTGTCAGCAACTCAAAAAAAGAAACTAAATTCCCATAAACAAACAAACAACAACAAAAACTTCTAGTGCAGAAGGTAAAACAGGTGTAAAAGGCTTGCATGTGTGCGCAATTAGTTGTGATATTAAGTCATTTCTAACCTGTCATAGCTCTGTTCTCTCTCACTCACACACACTCTGAGGTGAAGAGGTGCGTATTAAATAACAGCTCCCTCCTATCAGGGCTTTACAGTAAACGTACTTTAGGTATATAATGTGTGCGCAATGTGTGAAATCTGTGTTGTGAGTGTTCTTGCTGGCTCTCCACAGGGGAAAAGGGGGGCAGGTAAACTCCATAATTTCTCATATTATACGTCTAAATTCAGACAGTTCCATTTGTAAACTTTTTTTCTCTGCTTGCGCCCTACATATAGAATAAAAAGGTGCTTTTCTTCTCCAAAAGAGTGGTTTGAAAAAATAAAAACTGCCTCCAGAATGTGTGAATTTTAAAATGTCAGCTTGTTTCAGTGCCACTAAAGTTAAGAAGACAACCTTTGAATTTCTCAGTGGTCATCTATTTTAAAATCCAATATGGCTGAATACACTTGTAGAGCTGCGGCCATTAACCTCATGTAGTCCAGGTGTTTGTGGACAGAGGTCTCCACAAAAATTGAAATGCTAATGTGGACGCAGATCGTTTTCACAAGAGATCAGCATTTTAAAATTGAAATGGCTCAATGTAGACGAAGTATAGCCTATTGGCATAAACTGATAATACATGATTAATGAAGAGATGAAAGACAAAAAGGACGCAGATGAGAGAGGACGGAGGAAGAAAAACGGAAAATGATGCAAAGTAAACAAAACCAACAGGAAGAGGAAAATGAATGATGACCGAGCAGAGGAAGAGGGGAAAGAAAGAAATGATGACCTGCTGCTGGAGAGTTGTTATGCAACATGTTTCTCTTAAAAAGCCACAGACACCTTGAAGTATCAATCATTTTTTTGTCATGATGTCACCGTCTCGGGACAAACCTGCTGAGCTTTGCTTCTCTCACGTATGAAGAACGAGGCAGAGGTGATGATGAGGGTGGATTGGAGAGTCTAAGTGAGTGAGATGTTCTGCAGAGAACAGTCGTGTTTTATGCAGAGCTACAGTATAAGTTTGACAAGTTGATGAGACACAGTGAGGGATGTTAAGTTCATCGGAGCTGTCAGTAATAGTGAAGGCTGACTGCTTGTTCTGAAATGTTCATACCTGGATGGAGACATAAGCCCTGGCTGAGTCCATAGGCCTCTACAGTCAATACTTTTTATCACAGAAATATACTGGTACCATTCTGTCCCAGTGAAAGCAAACAAACAGGCATCAAATACATGTACATTGTTTTATGTTAGCATGTGATTATTGACTTTCTTAATTGGGTCACAATTGTTTCAGCCTAATTTTTCAATCACATGGTGAACTTTTTAATGTTCACGTACTGTTCATTTCAGTGGTCAGACTGGGCCAAGTCATGTCTCCAACACTTGCTCTGACACTTCGTAAAAATTTTATGATTAAGCGAGTGGAAAATAATAGCTTGGAAAAGAGCTTAGAAAGCCATTTCATATGTTCAGTTAGTCTGTCAAAGCCTGCTCGCACGTTAATTTCACTCACTGTGGTCTGGCAGCATCGCAGATGAATTTGCTTGAGGGAGACCTCATTTCAAGTTGTCTCTCTTTCGCCCAGACACACACTTGACACACTGGCAAAGGTATGGTTGGTGTTATGGATATGTCAAGATTTTCCCTGACTAAAAACCTGAAGCAAAAACGAAGGCATGCACTTGCAGAGTAACCGTGCTCCTCACACTGGTTACTCGAACATGTACAGAGCTTTTTCCTCTGCGAGACTAATACACACTAGGCCTCTCAAAAGAACAGTGTCCTAAGTATACTGTTACTTTTACAGTTCATACAGTTAAGTCGGAGTTTGAGGACGATATAATGAATTCACTGTATGTTGGCTGGACGTTCATGTGCACGCAAATTACCAAATGAATTTCGCTGTAAAATTCTCACATGACGCTTTTGAAGTCAAAATCTGAGACTTGATGCAAGTTATCATCTCAGTTCATCTCGCGCTGAATGTGTCTCAAGTAATTTGACTGGTTAACATTTCTGTCAAACTGTCCTTGTGACTCTCGTTCTCTCTCCTGCATGTGCTTCCACATCTCTTTTTCACACAATAATTCCCGACCCCCTCACATAGCCATGCCTAGCTCTTCCTTCCCTATCACTCATTTCTAATTAGCATTAATAGATTAGTTCCACCATCGTTTACAGGATCTGCTTACCGTGTGTGCGCATGTGTGTGTGTGTCTGTCTGTCTTGTAATTCCATCAAACATCAGCTGACAACCTCCCTCCGAAGTATAAACCTGACTTTCCATTGATTTATTCATTCTTTCTAAAGATTTTATGACAAGGTTATATTACAATATCAGAGGGCAGAGGGGGATGCAATTGACAGAGGCAGGCAACAGAGTTAATGAATGATGCATGTAATTATAAGCAGGTTGTGTCAAAGTATTAGGACACATTTTGTCATGTAGAGGGGAAAATACACTTACACAGAGTAGGACTGACAGTTGTAAATAGATCATGTGAGGTGTATTGCTGCGAATGTTGGAGGGAGACTTTTATCAACACTACAAGGATTCTACAGCCATGTTGGCAGCTGTGTGCAGCTGTTGGGCGATGTCTGATGAATTTGTATATGACGATGTCCACAGTAAAACATTGCAATGGACGATGATATCGACCATGGACTGGCCGCATCACAGATGAGTGTCAGAGAAATTTTAAACATAAAACTTCCTCCTACTGGAGCCTACTGAAGCCAACTCTGAGATCAACCATGTTGTTTATGACATAACATTACTAACATTAAATATCTCAGGGTTGCTGCATGTGACAGACTTGCGTCTTTTGCCCAGAAGCTAACCATCGTGCCATTCAGGAGCTTTGTAATCCAGCCTTGAACTGCAGTGCCTTGTGGAGAATTTGTAAGATAAATCCGACACTGAATGTCTTCTGTGATTATTTATGCATTTTCAGTGTTGAACTGTTGACATTGTTGTTCCATTGGCAATCCCTTGGTTGAGTCTGTCAATCGATCAGTGTGTTCCTGACTTGTCAAGCTGAGAGAACTCAACACACTGCAACTTAAGAAAACATGCAAATAGATTTTAGATTTTAGTGGTGTTAGAAAATGTTTCTTCTGTTTATTTTAATATCGTGATGGCTTAATTCAGATAAAATTGCAGTTGTCTGCTGTCAATGTAGCCTTAGCCTTTTGCCTATTATTAGCCTGCCAATTCAAATAATCAGAGGAAAAACAAAATAATGATTATGTTGAGTATCTAGGGCATTTGTGTTTTTGCAGCATGTTTGTCTATTTAGCTGAGTTGTGACAATTTGCAGCACATCTCAGTATTTGGTTGTGTTGTGCATGTTGTGCAGCACATATGTTGTCAAATTGATGAAGGTGTTTCCTTTATTTGCTTGTGTTTTGTCTTTCTGCATGTGTTTTCTTAGGTTGCAGCGTGTTGAGTTCTCCCGACCAACGTAACATGGGCATCTGTATCAAATTTAAATGTCAACCTCCTGCTGGTGAGAGAGGAAAAGTCTGGAAAGTCAAAAGTCCAAAGTCAGTAGGATTCATCTTCTGAGGACTATGAAAATCTGTATAAATGTTATGGCAATCCATCTCCCAGTTCTTTAGACCGACAGACCAACAGACAGACATTGCCATCCTTACTAAGGATGCATGATATGTATTCTTTTAACCGATACCAATAACCGATTATTACCTGCTTCTTATGGCCAATACCGATAACCAATAACTACACATTTTTGTATTATAAAAAAAGTTCATAACCTGTGGTTTATAAACACCCGAGGGTAAGAAAGGATAAGATGTAGTGAGCAATGACGGATGATTAAATATTCCTTTGCTCTCATAAGATTTGTTGTGTTAAAACTTGTAGACTATTTCTCTCCTATCTGAACCTTTATGGATGTGTATTGAAAACTACAATCATGTTGTCTTCCTCTGAAACTGTAAAAAATGTCCACACGAAGGATCGTATAAATTTTCCCATTATCCGGCCAATAATTTATCGGTCTGATAAATATTGTGCATCACCAATCCTTACAGTCACTCTGCTAGTGTGAATAAGAATTTTGCCTGTGTGTGAAATGGATGGCTCTGTTTGAAGAGAGAAAGAGTTTGCTTTAGTAATTTTAGTTTACTACTTAGTTATTTAATCGTGATGGATAGGCTTTTAGGCCTGACAGGAGCCCATAAATCAGGCCAGCACAGTAGAGGAAGCAGCCTTTTCTTTGATCCAAGTTGGAAGGGAGTGGTTTTGGTCCCACCAGCTGCCAACATGCATGATAATTATTTCTGTCCAGGGTAAAAAAAAACAACATTCTTGAAACACAAGACCCTGACCTAGCCTGAAATAATAATACTCTCCTTTCATACATCTGAGAAGGTTTCCATTAAACATTAACAATGTGGTCATGTAAATTAGCATTGTTTCATGTGTGGACAATGCCACAGGAACAATTCACCATGGCAACAAACCAGCCCTCTGGAGTCTCATGCAATCTACAGTTATTTACATGAAAACATCATTAAAAGTTTCAGAGCTGGCACATGAAATACTCATCAAACATTAGCAAGAGGGAAACAGCCATGACACCTCAAGGTGACCTCTCACTTTTTTTTGTAATTCTTGTTAAAATAGATGCAATGCTGCCATGACCCAGGTTGTCCGCAGTCCGCCAACATCTGTATCTGCTGTCTGAGTGAACTACTGTCTGAAAAGGAAAAGTGAACTTTGAGTAGTCCTGACAGTTCCTCCATGAACGTCTAACACATGGAATTTAAAGACACCCTTCAAGATTTAGCAGTGAGTCACATCATTTTAGAATTACTTAACAAAACACGCCATATATTTTTTTATTCATGCACCTGAATATAACGATACATTTCACTCTCTGTTAGCCAAACAATACACAACCGCGATAAATGTGCATGTCAGGAGACAACAGTCTTCAAATTAATAACAACTTTTAACACCAACTAATAATGCATTGCCGCCATATCTCTGTGTGATTATTCAAGAGCTTTCAAGAACAATGCTGCTATAGCGCTAAAATATTGACTTTGGTACCCCATCCCACTGGTGAATACAAACACCCTTAACTGCTCAAAGTCAAAGATGTATAAGCCCATCAAACACACACATATTCACAAAACCACAGACACACAAAGACATACACACTAAAACTGAACTGGCAAGCCACCAAGACACTCAATAGAGCCAATCTCTCCCTCACACGGCAGGCTGTGAATTCCCAGTTTGCTTTGCAGCGACAACGGGGTGTATGTCCGTGTGTGTGTGTATGTGTGTGTGTGTGTGTGTAGATAAAACACAGAGATGAAGGCACAAGGGCCACAAAACTAAACGCTTGGACGAAGCTGGCATGGAGTCTCATGTACACACGCATGCACGCACGCACGCACACGCACACACACACACACACGATTAGGAATGGATATGCTTGCCAAGTCATTTTCCCCTCTGTCCCAGAACGCACTGAAGTGCTTAGTGCACAGTGAACAGACCTCAGCCTATAGAAATGGAAAAGCAGAGTGAAGATAGAAAAAAAAGAGGGAAAGGTGGGAGGTGGAGACAGAAAGCAACAAAGCATGTTGGTCACCAAAATTGCAAAAATTAATTGGTCATGCCCATGTGGGCTTGCATTTACATGCGCCAATTTTACATGAGCCTGGTTGCAGGAAATTAGAAGCTGTTGTTTTTCCACAAATTTTAGGTTAACACCAAGATTTTAATTCATAATCACGATCTATCACGTTGCCTCGTCAATTTACAGCATGAATTTACTGGTATTTTTAGTACAGTGTGTTTAATTTACCGTGTACTTAAAATGACTGGTGTTTCCACTGCCATTACATTAAGCTCATTTTAAACGCCACAGTTAAACAATTAATTTACAAGGTGCACAAAATTGGGCTAAAAATAAGTATTTCTGATAAGGGACAACAGTTTACAAAATAATTGTAAAGGTTTGTCAGTATGCCAACAGTATAAGAAGAGCAGATAATACATGAGAAAAAGAAAAATTGATACATTGATTCTTAATCATATTCATGCTATATACTGTCCTGTGCTGTATACAGACAAAATGAACTGAACACGTGTCCAATATTGTTTCCTTGCTTCTTTTATTTCTTCAAACCAAAGCAGGGTCACGGTGGCTGCTGCTAATTAGGCCAGTGGCAAACGCGCGCGCACACACACGCACACACACACAGAATATTTTTATGTTATTTTATGCCAGTGACTGCATTTTATGTCAATTACCACCAGTGCTAAAATAAATGCAATGTGAATGCTTTGATCCTGTAAATGTTTTAATTGCACCTTCAACATTGAGGCATTTACTGCTTTCACTGTAGAGAGAATATGGTCGAGTTTTTAATGGAACAGTTTGGAAGCATGCTGAATGGCAGCATGGTAAATTGACTGGGCTAAATTGGGCTTAACATGACAAACATCAACACTGTAGTTATGCCAGGTTCCTCTCTCCAGACTTTACCGATTGTTCGCCTGGAAAAAGCGCTACACCCAGATAACAAACCCCTGAACACGAGAGGTATCAGCAGTGCCTACATTTCTGTACATTTCATTTATTTTATTTCCTTTTTTTTCTTTGGCTTCCACGTCTCAAATAAAAGTTGCCTGGACCCAAGCCATCAACTGTAAAAAATTTTTTACAGCATTCAACATTTACTTTGAATTAATGATTGATGTGTCTCCATTTTAAAGATATACACACAAACACATGCGCGGGAGCTTCAGCAAAGTAATCTAAGTGGGGGGATGCTGAAGTTGGCGAGGAATTTTCTTCGTTAGGCAGAAATGAAAAGGTCACAGCCTGAGATGGTGGTTAATGAGAAGCTCTGTAAGCCAGTAGCTAATGTCGAAGCAGTCTGTATTAGCTCATGTCACACCGGTCGTTAGCATTAGTTCAGTGCTCTAGCAATAAATGTGTATTTATTGTTTATTTGACATATTTGAACAGAATTCATCTTCTCTGAAACCGAAATTTTATTAATTTAATTAAGTTTTTTCTGAACTTTAGACCAGCTCAGTATATATGTGCACACACACACACACACACACACATATATATATATATATATACACAGTGTATACACTTTTCTGTGTTCGAAGTAATGTGGCATCTTAGCCCTTCTTTGAGTAACATTATCTGTGTTCTCATGCAAGACAAACTATTTAAAACACTAAAACACTTAAATCAACTTAAATTAAATGACATGATAGATCAAACCTCCTTGCATTGTCTTGTGTCCAAAGTCGCTCTGTTTCACATCAAAAGGAAGTCACTGTGCAGATGACAAATTGACAACAGCTGCAACTAAGACAAGAATTCAGAAACTCTTGCTTTTATTAGAAACAACTGAAGTGAATGATGCAAAGTGAATAATGATCTCCTTTCCATGGTTCCCACCTCAATATTTCATAGTAAGTGATGATCTCCCAAACATAAAGGGTGTCGTTGCATCCATATTTCATTGGAGAACAATGCAGTGTAACTGACATACAGACTGAGGAAATGTGCTTACAAAGCATCAAAAGAACTGTCACACAGTATGGATGGCTGCAGAATAATATAGGGCACTGCTGGATGGATGTAACAAGCTTCATAGCTACACGCATCATTTGATCACATAATACAAAGCTAGTGTGTGTGTCTATGTGTGGGACACGCATCATTTGATCGGGTAATATAAAGCTTTGGTGCCAGTGTTTGTGTGCAAGTTTGCTTGACACGCATCGTTCCCCCATATACTACAAAATTGCAGTGCAATGTGTGTGTGTCTAAGAGACATACATGGATGTATCTGTGTGTCAACAAGAATGTGTGACACGCAACATATACTTAAATACAAAGCTAGTGTGTGTGTGTGTGTGTAGGCTACAAACAGTGGTATATCTAATAACAGACCTTTCTGAATGAGAGAGTGATGAGTCCTGTCACTCCTGAACCACATGTGCACATGCATGCTGGCTTTCTGCTAAATTAAGCATTGGAGGAAACTACAGACACTACATCAGACAACACAGGCATGTGTACACACACACACACACACACACACACACACACACACACACACACACACACACACACACACACACACACACACACGCAAAGATAAAAATGCAGACATACTGACAAAGACACATGTGCCAGTGCAATGCGACACATAAATTGGGGCATGCATTATTAACTGTTGTAAATTTCAGAGCACGTGTTGGGACTGTTGTACCTCAAAACAAAAATACATTAGAGAGTAACACAGGCAGACTCTATATATGACAGCAACTCGGCAATACAGAGCACTGCAAAGAGACATGGGATATATTTAATACATGGAAAAGGAGTAAAAACCTCAGCAGTTAATTCATTGAATCACTTCATCAACACTTGAGTTATTTCACTCATGAGAAATTGATTTTGTCCTTTATTAAAGTGTTTTGGATGGTTGGGACAATACAAATCAAGAAAAAACAAATACTGCACAAGCAGTCCACATATCAATAGAATAGTTGTAGTACAGGATCATGTTTACCAGATGTACAGAATAAAAGAAATGTTTCTTAGTTACCTCTAGAACTGCCTCGCAATGCTAACAGTTTGATTATGTTTGCTGACTTTTAGAGATATCTGTCCAATACAAGGTATTTGAATTTTATTTGTGTTGGTTTGGAAAAATTCTACTGAAGTCATAGTCCCGATGAAAACAGATGATAACGTGCTGTATGGATCATCCATTGGAACAGGAATAATGTTGCTCCAATGCTGCAAGCTCCACATACCCACATACCACATACACACACAAAAAAATCACATTGGGTGTGGGGTTGTCTTGGACAAAGTGGTGTCCATGTGGACATATATTCAAATTTTATTCCACTTGACAATGATGTATGAGGCAAAAACCATAAAATGAAGCAAATAAAAACCTTTTTGAACAACCACTTTAATGATAGAATAACATGTTAAAACTGACTCTGTCTCTAATTCAAAAGTAAATACTTTGAAATGAAGATCACGTCAGAGTATTATACACATCATTACTCCTTTCTAAAATAAAACACACTGTACATGAAGTAAGTACAGCTCAAGCCAACAAAAGGAGGATGGGCATTTCTGTAATACACATTATGGAAATCCACACGCTCAGCACCTCTAAAAACTTTGCTGAACAACTCATTAATACCTAAGAATCACTCTGCAGGTCAGCAATGATGAAAAGCGACTGACAGATTAGTTGTCTGCTACAGATGAGTTGTGTGTAATTGATTTAAAGCACGCACTTGCCAGTTTAAAGTACAGCATTTTCCTGAAACAGGGAACACTTTATAGAAAATGTTCAACTCACAGAATGAAACAAAAATACAAAACAGAATCTGTACTTGAAATAGATTCTAATTCGAGTACAACAAGGGTTTAATTTAAAACAAAAAGGTTTCTAAGATCTGTGAAGACTGCTGACCTGTTATTGCCCATGTGGTTATTCCTACTGCACTGACAGAGAAAAACCCCAGCACCAACACTAATTAAAAACTAAAAATCGAACTGTACTGACCAAGACAACTCATAACATTCAAATTATCCTCGACTGTGTAGGTGTCACTGACTTTGACTTTTTTCTTTGGGTTCTATTAAAATTGAAGTGGACTATGTACCCAGGGATCCAAGGAGAATATTTTATCACTGTATTCACCTTCCAACATAGACTCCCATGATGCCACTGTCTTCTCCCATCTTCTTCCAGCTTGCAGTTGCTCGATCAGCACAGTTTCTCTATGATAAAGGCCAAGATGGCTGCTGCCAGAGCGAGCCCAATTCCCAGCTTCTTCAGCACTTCCCTGTCCACACTGTAAGAGCTGTTCAACAAAACAGAAGAAGGAGGCAAAGAAGCAGGACTTTGGACACCATTGGCCATCTGTTCCTGTGGTGGGAAACATACAGAAAGACAACCACATTAGACTGAGATGGATGGGTCCTCTGTTAATTATTATCCTTATACTGTAATAATACTACAACACTTTACAGACTTAGACGCTAGCTAAAAGTGTTAGCGCACATCCCGTCTCTAGTGGATTTTGGCTTTAAAAAGGGTGTAAATAACGTGGATGCTTAGATTACACTGGACAAGCAGTATAGAGCCATTTTATGTTTTTTGGAAAAAAAAAATGTTTTAATTTTTAAAACAAGGACCTAGCTTCTGCAGTTGTTTAGGAGAATGCTGCAACGCTGTTTTGCTGTGAAGCTCCAGAAATGTTTTGTAGACTAAGAAACTCCCCCAGTCTTTCCATCAGCATAGGAATGAGTATATAAGGGCTGTATTTTCATTTTTGGAACTGTGAACTGTTTCAAAATCTGGTCCATAATTTATAATTAGGGGATCATCTTTAGTTTAAGCCAGCTGGCTACAGTCACAAATCAAACAGCAATGCTTGACAGCACAGTGGTCAGTGATCCAACACTTCAAATGTCTGTAATCTGAGCGTTCTGCATAGTCTTAATGTGTCTGACCATTAAAAAGACATCCACCACTGAAGGGCTGTGACAGTGAAAGATGGCTGAGGAAAATGTTGAGAAGAGCGGAGCAGGATAAAAAAAAAAAAAGGAGAAACTGTCAGGAGGGCAGTAAACTAAATGTCTGGGGTTTGTTTTGCTACATGGATCAGCCAAATCAGAATTCACTCAGCACTGGGTTCTTCATAAAATAGCCATTTATATTAGGGGGTATATTATTACCCTTCATGGATCATTGCTGCTGATCATTATATACATTAAGAAATGAATCTATTGATATTAGGATCCATCCATAGGCACTATCATTTAGGAGAGGGGCTTTAACTACATTAAATCACAGGGCTTTAACATTTCCTCTACTTTCCTGTCTCCATTTTGCCTTCACACCTTCCGTCTCTCTCTTCAGTTCCATTTGGAAATTACTGACAAAATAATAAACAGAATTTTGAATCCACTGATTATTTTGATATTTTGTGGATGAAAGCATTCATAAAACCAGCCATTTGCTTATGCAAATGAGTGCATTTCAATTATGATGCCATTATCTCTGTGCAAAACAGTTAATGCAGTTTTGCAGTGATCCAATTATTACAGAGTGCTGTCTATTGAGTCAAGCTGATGTTGATGAGGTGCACTGTGATGTAGTTACGTAGGAAAGCTTGGAGAGACTTTCGAACCTAAGAGGTACCTTACAATGTCAGCACAGTCAAAGCACAACTGTCACTGTGAATCTGTGTCAATCTTTCAGTAGCGCATCATTTTCAAGTTGCTTTTCACAATGTTTCTATATCATATACAACTTCACACACAACAGTTCCTTATAGCAACATAGAAAATCCAGTCAGATTTGTCTCACTGGTAGCAATGCGTTTTAGCAAAGTTTGGTTTTCCAGAGCAGAAGGGTGGGACCAACTGTAGGCTTTGTCATGAGCTACAGGCTGCAGCAGCTACAAGTATGTTGGAGCCGATGGCGTCGTTAGCGCGTCAACAGTGTTTGTGTAATTACTCTCACTGCCACAAGAGGGAGACAGAAATTCTAGACTGCAGGCTTAAGTGTGTACCTCATGTAAAAATACACTTTTCAGTCTTTGATGGTGTTGATATAATTCAGTTGGATACTGTGGACCCCAGGACCCCCTGTGGACCCCAGGAAGAGTAGATGTTGCCTGGTGTAATGGCTAATGGGGATCCTAATAAACAAAGCAAAACTAAACCAGTCCTATTTCTCCCTGGCCTCAGGTCTCTCTCGATCGTATCGAGCATCATTCCCTTTGATTACACATTTATTTAGTTGTATGTTAATGTTTGAAAGGGGAGACATGAGGTGCGATTTTAAACAAACTGCACCTCAAAACGTGGCTCTTTCAATTTGAGCATTAAACAAATTGGATGAGAGCACCAACACCTGTCAACATGTCTGGGTGGAAATCGATCTGGATGACCTTGTGGTAGTTCCTGTACGCCTTCTCTTGAATGACAGTTGGTAAAATGCCTCATCACCAAGAAGGTAGATTATGCAGGGAGATATTGAGCAATTGATCAGTGGCTTTACAGAATAACCTTTAATCAAGTTCACTTGGGATAGCTGAAAGATGTTTGGCTTTGATATTTACCACAGGTAGATTGATCTCTCTCTCTCTCTCTCTGCCCTCCTTTATTTTCATGGTCCTTCTTAAGTATCTCCATCAAGACTTTGTTGACCACCCTATGTCTATAGGGTTGCAACTAAGAATGTTAGTTTTGGTTAATGTTGCTTTCAATAGTCCATCATCCATTAGCCGATAAATAATCAGTTAGATTTTAAGAAAAAAAGTAAAAAGACATGGAATAAAAAGGCGCTTTCCTTTAATCTCTCTGAGGTTGTCTGACGTGCTGGATGGAGCGGCTCTGATTGAGGATCACACTGGACTGCATCTCTCATTGTAGTTGGATGCTAGTTGGATGTAACTTTCAGTCAGTCAGTGGTCAGAGCTAGCTTGTCTGCCCTGGCTAGCTTGACCGTTTAGCTCATCCTTCCGCTTAAAGTGTTTTTCATTGAGTTTAGTCACAGTATATCTCAATGGCATGTCATACTCAGACTCAAGGTCTTTGAAACCCTTGGCCTCTACAACACTGACTGTCAGCATATCGGTCTCAATCACATGTTCTCCCCTCGACTAACAGCGATATGATCTTTGGCTGCAACCCATCCGTGGACATGGCAGCCGGGTGCTTGGTTAGCCGTTGACATCACTGGTTGCGACAATGAGATTTTGAAAGTACAATAACCATCTTTGAAAATACCATGGTTTCATATTATATGGTATTACACAATTCTTTTTATTTTTATTTTTCTTATTATATTATCAGTTACAATAACCCTTAAAGGAATGAAAAAAAATGTTATTTTGGTTAAACAAACACTAACTTTTTAATAACTTTAATAAGGTAGAATTCAATGCCATAGAAAAGCAAATGTACACGTTATTACAATTTTCGTACTACGGTATACCATGAATCTGCCTTACAACCCTAGTCTCAGCTGCCTTTATTCCTTCTCTCTCTGGATTCCCAGTGAGAAGGTTTTCCACCGTTTTTTGTCCTCTATCAGTAGGATGCTTAGCCAACTTAAGGAATTCTGTTAACCATTACCGATATCTAGCTGTGTATGTTATCAACAGTGTAATGTGTAACACATTACAAAGTAAGTTAGAGTACTCGGATTACTTTTTTGTGGTAACGAGTAACGTAACGCGTTAGTTTTGCAATTCAAGTAATCAGTTATTTAGTTATGTTTTCAAATAAACAAACTGTTACTCACCACAATATCACCACATTACCCTGCGTCTTTTATTGCCTTAATTGAATGTTTGATGAATTGTGACATACCTACTGTAGACTATAAGAGCCAAAGAGTTTTATTGTTTTCATATAGGCTGTGCCTCTATGTGCCTATATGTCTCTTCTGTCAGATCGTTAGCAGCAGGGAATTAAACAGCATGTGGAGCTGTCACGTTTAATTCTGTGAATTAAGGATTTATTTCCACCAAGTTTCCGAGTTGACGATTGTTGGAAAGATGGAAAGAAACCAAGACAGTTTTGGTGAGTTTTATCTAATTTATATCTTGTTTGAAGTGTGTTTCACGATGAGTTAACGAGGCAGTTAAGCTCATTGTTTGGTTTAAGAGAGAAACTTGAATTCAGAAGGTGTACGGATGTATTTTTCTGGAAAATAAGGACAATGAGTATAATGATTTAATTCCTTTCTTGACATTTTTGAGTTTATTTATTTTTTGTTTATGTATGATGGTGATAGGCACTCGACACATCCCCCAGCTGAAACTGCATCGTAAAGTGGTTGTCATTTTTGGTAACGAGTTTTCTAAGTACACTGTAACGTAACAAGTTACTTTTTTAAAAGCAACGCTACCCAACACTGGTTATCAATCAGTTTGATCTCTAATTTAGTTTAAAAAGTTCATACAGTATATGAGTAGAAAATTCTGAATAACTTCGAAACAATCTTCCAAATGTAGAGAATTTGTATGCATACAGACTGCACCTCTGACCTCTGAACTAAAAGTAAAAGAAAGAGAGATTTTGTGAGTATGAACACCTGCCTGCATGTGCAGTATACATTCCTATGTAACTGAGAGTCAGTGCACACCTACACGTGTTGCATGCACATGACCCTGTGTATGAGCAGCTGCATAGCGCGTCCTCTGCCTCTCTATCCTCCACATTGCTCCGGCTTCCCTGTCCTCTCTGATGGTTGTGAACGTTATCTTGCCACCCACTCTTCTCCTCACCAGTGTCTCTGAATGGTTTCCTCTGTTACAGCACACAATGAAGGATGGATACTATGACCGACAACGCCTACGTGACACATTCATAAGTCACTTACAGTAACTTCAGACAACAGGGGGAGGGAGAATCAGTAACAGAGGTCTGGCTGAAGTATCTACATTTGCTTAACGTTAGGATCATTGTTGGACTAACTAGTGGTGAAACTGATAGTTTGTTGCTGTTTTGATGCTTGAATAACAATAAGGGTGCTTTTGTTAGGGTGTCCTCTGTTCTCTGTAATAGTGCATGTGCTGCTCATCACTGAGCCTCTGAATGGTGAAAATGTGGGATGTTGGGATTCCACTTACTAATCCAATCTCATAAGCAATTATTTATTTGAAAAGTACTCTTCGGTGAGGTTACGCTGTAAGCCTTTTTTGCAGGTTTTAAACCTTAACTCTGGGTACTTAACACTGAGTCCTCTGCTGTAGGTTCCGTATAGTTCCTGTTCAGTCAATTCCTCAGTTTTTGCTCTGTTTCTGGTCAT
>JBBPCS010000855.1:10590222-10606144 GCA_037974645.1 Hollardia meadi
ACACACACACACACACACACACACACACACACACACACACACACACACACACACACACACACACACACACATTGACTCACACAAACACATGGTGTGCATCAAAAGTGGACAAAAATGTAAAAACATGCAAAAAACAAGTTAATTCTCAGGCCAACATGAAAACAGAGATCCACATCTTAACTCCTACCATGACAGGAATAAATGAAGGGGGAAACCTCATCCTTACTAGTAACCTTATTGTCCATAGTTTTCTAAAGTAATTTTGCCACTTACATTGGTGTTTGGAGGTTGTGAGATCCTTAGTTTAAATCCCTACACTAATGTGCCAAAACCTGGCTGAGAGGAAGTGAATGAGATGTGTTCTCATTATACCACAACAGCTACAGCCAGAGTGCCCTTGAGCAAACTTCCAGTTGCACCTGTGGAACTAATCAGTGGCCAATAGCAGAATCCTGCACTGCTAAACCTCCTAATGTGAAGCAAGCTGGGACTGAAATAGGCCACGCACACTCTGTAAAGGTGCTGTACATTTTGAAACATTGGTAGATCTAATATTAACAACCATCACTGTGAAGGCAGGCAGACTTTATTAAACGTGTTTAATTATTTTGTCAACCTGGATTGCAGTCGCTTAAACTACACAAAAATTACTTATTTAAATAATAAACATTTGCCCTTACTTTCCAAAACTTCTCTGACAAGACAAAACATAGAAGTGTTTAATACACATTTCTCTCACGACACAATGTTTACATAAAAATCCAACCTTAATTAAAACACAAAAAAGTTGTATATTGTGAAAATGCAACCGTAACCTGCATAAAATACAGACCTGAAATCTGGATCAAAAACAGTGCAAACATTTACATAGTCTGAGACCCCCTTCCAGGTCGTCATGTGTTTCTCAGAGAGCCAGTATACCTTTCCTGTTACATCGTATCTTTAATTTTAAGAGCTTTATTAGTGTGCTGCATACTAATGTGTCTGTACATAGGTAGGTATGTTTGTGTGTGTGTGATCCATGAGCCAGAGCCAGAGGAGTTAATCTAGCATGCATGCGTGTGTGTGTGTGTGTGTATGTGTGTGTGTGTGTGTGTGTGTGTGTGTGTGTGTGTGTGTGTGTGTGGACCTGCCACCTTGGTGATGATGAATGTTATCATTACGTTGTTGTTACCATTATGTCCATCTGTTCTTGCTGCCAGAAACGGAGTCTGCATCTAACAGTAAGTAACATCACATGGATGTATATACTTGTACTCATACAGACACCAAAAACATGCAGGAGCGGTGTTGACAGAAACACACACTCTGTTGCTAATAACACACAAAAACTTCATATCTGCTGCTCTGAGGCAAAATATTCAATTCCTGAGTGCCATTACACTGAGATAGTTAATAGATCTGAATAGATAAAATATAAACACTAGTATCTTCTTAAAAGTAATATTTTGAAAAGACTCCAGTGCGGAAATTCAGTGAAATTCTGCAATGTGGAAACAGTCCCACTTAAGTAAGAATAATTACACAAACATTCTAAACATACTCATGTCACCATACATCTTGTTGTTGTAGCCTGTAGCCCACACTGAAGTTTACTCCATCCCTATGGTTGCTTCCCATTTCTGCTCTGGAAAACCAATCTTTGCTAAAAACACATTGCTACCGGTGAGCAAGTGTGGGAAAGTCACCATAGACAGTGGCTTAAAAACTCTGCTATACTGCGAAATACAGAGAGATTTATCCGACTTAATCAGTATTGTGTGAACTCCTTTGGCAAGGTAACAGATGTTAGTTTTACATGAAAAAAAATCCCTCCCTCCAAGTTTAAAACTGTGCATGCACTCCCCAGCAAGGTCTTGCTCTTGGTTATACGTTTGTGTGTTTGAGAGAAAATGCTCAATGTGTGACTCTCTGACACAAGGGAATGTCTGTGTGTCTATATGAGCAACTGCGTGAGTGTCAATGTTCCTGGGTGTGTTGTGAGGCAAGGTAACAGTGATCTTGCCTATACTTTATGTGCTTCTGGCTCACCAGTATGGGCCTGTTTGTCTTTCCCTATTGACAGGCAGATGTTAGTGCTATGGAGCCTACACCCATGGCATGTGTGTGTGTGTTATATTCCTCCAAGAATAACTTGAGGCATAATCGGTGTGTAGTTGTGTCTGTGTGTGTGAAGCATTAACACTTCGGAAGCATCACGAGTGGCCTCAATACTGATGCTTTGTGTTTCTGTATGTGTGTGACCGTTGCTCTCCACAGAGGTCACTGCACATAACATGTTCCAGCAATGTTGACTTGTGTCAGATCTGCTGAATGTTCTGTTAACTAAGGCATACATTGCAAATTGTTAATACAGACCGATTACAAACTAAGTGTTTTCATCTTGTCATTAAGACACTTTCTTGTGTTTTCATACTGAAGCCGACTTTATTTTTCACACCCTGCAGAACATTAACACCCTCAGTAGCTCCAGCTAGTAAAAACTCTAGGATGACTACCATACTAAAGACCTATTCATGGATTTGAATGTGGCAAGCAAAAAACTGTGATCATTAAAATGCAATATGTTATCCCATTCATTATTAGTATACTAGGTCCTCATTAATCAACTTCCTAGACCAAGACAGCAGCTTAACCATTAACTCAACCTTAATACCTGTTAGGCTGCCTTTAGTCAAATGTTATTATCTCCCCTGATAGGTGTGAGAGAGTAAGCGTCTGTGTTTGAGACACAGGGGGGGAAGTGTGCATGTATATATGTGTCTATGCAAGTGTTTGTGTGTATGTCCAAGCGTAGATAACTTATCATGAAGGTAGGAGATGGAGTTACTAGTGTCTGGCCAGATGTTTCACTTTGACAGCTGCCGCACTGGTGCCTTGTGGGTAATGGAGTTCTTAACCAATTACAACCTGGGGAAATTAAAAAACACCGTCCCACTAGAATAGCTAATCTCCTTCTCGATCACTTTTTTTTCCTCTCTCTTTCTCTCCAGCAGCTGCTCGTTCTCAACTCTTCCTTGCATACTAATAGACAACCAAGTCCATTTATCAAGGCTAAGTTCTAGTCACCTGGGAATGATTATGGAGATCCAAGCTAACAGCATTCACATCCCTTTACTCTCAAAATGCGTTTTTCTCTCCGTCCATCCCCATGGTCTCCTATTCTAACCATCTGTCTCTGCTCTCCGCTCCATCCTGCATTCTCTAATATATCATCTATTACAATAGGTAATAAGTTAGACCGACCGATGCCTCAAAACACCTGGACCACATCGCAGCAGGACCCTTTGCCACTCCATGCGTTTTCTCTGCCTTACATAATTCATTCACTTACTGAGACAACTCTGTGTGCTTTTCTATTCAATTTATTTTATTTATGTATTGATTGATTGATTGATTGATTGTTGAAATGTGAAAAAACAACTTAAAACACTAACTGACTAATGGGACAACCTTCTCATGTCACTTTTATATAATGACAATTACTCTTTCAGGCAACCTCATTTTCTATATTCCAGGTAATTGCATGCATTTTTACAAAACAGTACACTTAAATCTTTTGGCTTTATACCAACTGTCCTGATATAATTCATTTCTCCAATAAGATATAAATGGACAAAATAAATGTACTTTTGCTCTATAGTTTCCTATAGGTTGCAAATCTGTCCAGGATTAGAAAACGTATTTACAAATTTCCAGGATATCCAATCCGCGTGGGAACCTTTCTCCAACAAACAACCTTAAATCCTCAATATCTATCTCTGCCCATTACCCCAAACACACACACAACTCACAAGTGACACAAGTGACTGGTGACTGCTTGTATTCTGACGAATGGGCTGTATTGACATTTCAATTAACCACCACATACCATAGGATTTCCACTGCCGTCAAAACACTAGATCCTCTGGACAAGCCCAACCATATCCTACTAAATGCCCACCTTTCAATATGTTCCAATGGTGATTGATTGATTGATTTTATGGATATAGAGGACACTGAATCCAAGGGAAAACATGTAAAAGTGTAAAACATGTCAGAAAAACAGGACAGACAATAACACATAACACCCTTAGAATCCTCTAAAACATTAAGCAACAATAATCGACAAACTTGATATAAAACAACATATATAAAACTTCAGTCCAAACCCACCTTTGAATCATCTGTCCTGTAAGGCACAGTAACTTGAGGAATATTCAATCACTGAAAAGAGTGCTGGTGTACTACAATAACACTGTTTAAGGTCTATTTTGCCTCCTGTTGATGGTGGTGCAGGGAAAGGTCATGTCTGCATACGATTCTGATAAGAAAAGGTAAACATCCGCAATTGCTTTAGAAAAGGCTAACTGCACTGCATTTGTAAGGTGAATGTAAAACGACAGACCAGCAGTTTCACCACAGCCAAACTGTGAGATTGACTTCCTCTTTATAAGCTGCTACATTTAGCAGGTGAGCACTCATAGTGGGCCAATTAAATTCCTAAGGGGGGGTCCGTTCAGGTCCCACAATGGACAGGTCCCTGTAGCTGTTCCTTTTTGTCTCACTTTATTTCCTCCATCCATCTCCCTTTCCCTTTAAGCTTTTCTTCCTATCGGCCTCCTTCTGTCTCTGCTTCCTACTTCATCTAGTTCTCCATCCATCCCTCCTGTGGCTATTCAACACAGTTGTGTTCCAGACAAACCATCTGGTGCACTTTATTAATGACTGACCCTACATGGCCTAGACGTCACCTAGCTGCCACCACTCACTGTGTGTCTGTTTGTATGTGTGTAAGAACAGGTGCATGGTGACTGATGATGCAATGTTGTGTGCAGTTTTAACCACCAAAGCAGGTGTACTGAATACAGGGACCTCGACTTATTATTCTGACTCTCTCTTTCACCTTTTACTATTCACTGCAAAGCATAAATACACCCACAATTCACTTAAATTTCAACATTTAGATGACCAGTGGGTATTAGAAATGCATGATTACGATGTGGCCACAGAGATCTAATTCAAGGCAGTTTAAAAAAAAACAAAAACAATTATTTGAGTGATGCAAGCCATCTCTTTGTTGCCAGTACATTTCAGACAATTTACAATGCACTCTTCAATGCTTAATCTGTGATTTAGCACAAACCTCACAGTCATGAAATAAAACTAGCCATCAAAATAATTGTGTATCTAAAAAAAGGCTGATTTGAGAGTAAAAGGCTTCCACAGGAACAAGCCCTATGCCACAGTCTGAAAATCAAAGAGCTGCCTGTGGAATGAAGCCTTGGATAGATGCTTGCTGACATCCAATCGCTGACAATAAAAGTCGGATGAGACAGTTGTAGGAGAAGGAAAGGAGAGGGGGGAAAAAGATAAGAAGAGGACAAGCGGTGATGTGGTTGTCTGGGGATTGATCCCTCTAAGACACACTCAGCTTCTCCTCAGAGAATGAAGGGAGATAGGAAGGAGGAGAGAAAAAGAGAATGACTTATGAAGACGCTACACTTGAAAGAGATGTCAACACTTTGATAGTAAAGAATGAGAGAGTGCAAACGCAAGGAGATATAGAACATACAGTATAGGGCATAGCATAATGTAAGAGGTCAAACTAAAGAAAAAAGGTCAACGACAAACATATGTACAAACACAACTAGCATGTGCGCAAGGTTAAGATTCAGTAATGTGAGAACTGTTGCAGAATACAGAGTTCATACATAAGCAGTTATTCTTTCTGCTTATTATTAAATAAACAAGGAATAGGAACTTAAGTCAAATGTGTGTGTACAATTGTGTCAATCAATCCACGATAAAAAACAACGACGAAAATAATGAGCATAAAGCAGGCTACATGTAAGTTATACTGCAGGGATATAGAGACTCTCAATGTTCATAAGCAACACTGCTGTTAATTTACATATTAAAATTACACTGTAGATGACTGTGGCTTTGCCAAACAATGACGTAGCTGAGAAATGTAAGAAGCAAGAGGTTAAGAAAACGCTGGAGCTGCTGATAGCGATGTGTTAAATTGAAGTTTCTCTCTCGCTGACTCTCTCGCTCTTAAGCACACCTTTCTTATGGCTTCATTAGCTGCTAATTGTTTCATTTGGCAGCAGATTGAGAGAGAGGAAGACAGAGAGTACCTGTCACAAGTTGTGTGGTTATAGAGAGAAAAATAAGAGGTTCAACTTAAGCAGCAACCACCATGAGACAATGTGTTGCTGTTACTCGACTAATGGCCTTTAGATCTTGGCTCCAACAAACCTCTGGCTTATGTGAAGTCGAGGGGAAAATAATAGTTTAAAATTCTGTCTTGAAATATCTTAAAGCAACATTATGCAACTATTTACATTAATATAACAGCTTCAAAATGATTTTAATGGTACACTGACAATGGTACACTTGTAATAGTTTGAATGGTGCCTCTTTCATTCCCACTCCGTGCCGAAAAGGTTCAATGTAACTTGGGTTGAGCAGGTACAGTCTTCACGTGACACCACATCACACACCACCACCTATTCTTCAGTCTTCAGCTAAGAAGAAGCTAGCTTGCTATTCTAAGTACGGGTCTACTGTTACAATCTACTTTGCACTCATCAAAATAAAAATGACGTAGAGTAGCTTTGGAAATAACGATATGGGGCACTGAATTTGTTCAATTTAAAAAAACAATAGATGCCAGTTTTTCTGTGGGATGGGCCTCACTGATTACTGTACAAAAACACAACATATTAACTTTATTCCCTGATTTTGGTAAAACTAGATATTTTATGAAGAAAACAAATAAATTTAAAGACTTTCCTGATGGCTTTACACTAACTGCTGCTAACTGTAGATGCCACTGGCTTCAGTTAGCCATGCAGGCAGAGGTCCTATAAGTTAACCGAGTCTGCCTGGACTGGGACCTTGGAGCACGAAATAAGTGTTGGTGTTTACATCGCTAGTACAGGACTGGACACAGTCTCAGGTGTTCACCACTTTAAACAAATTTGCATTTTCCCAGTTAACTGCCAGGAGCAAATATTCAACTAAAATGCAGGGTTTAACATTTATACATTAACAATATATACAGCTTGTGTACCGTACGTGTCTCTGTCTAAAGCACGCAGGCAAGCACGCACGCACACAGTGGCAGTACAAAAATCTTTACCAACAATGACTGTGTTACTGCTCAAAATGTGAGCATTTTGTGAGATCACAAAACATAATTTACAGTCTGCACTTAAGGTTCAAAAGTCATTGTCTTTAAAAGGCATTGTGCTGGCAAACACTGTATATTGAACATTCTGTGCAAAGGAATAGTGCATTTTGCTCACATCTCACTCACTTTCACACACTGACCACACAATTTAGCCCAAATCAGAAATGCCAGATTAATAGGAGAAAGGAGTCCCATCTCCTTGTCCACACTCACTACATGTGCTGGTACTTGCTCCATCTTGGCGGCAGGTGTACCCGGTCTGGGGTAGAACTGGTTGATGAAGAGACTTGGGAATCGGTAGAGTTTCACCAAGTCTACTGTCTCCTGGAAGTCTTCCTCCGTCTCACCAGGGAAACCACAGATTATGTCTGTGGCAATGGTTACACCTGGGACCCTAAAAGAGAGACAGAGAGAGCCTTTTAGGGCATATATCAAACTTTGTGGTATTTCCTCAGTGTAAAATCCTTTTAAAAACTGGTGTTGAGGTTCCCTTAAGAAAGGCAGTTAACTTCTTTTTAAATTCTGATGTTGCAGGAAACTAGCAAGAATGATCCTTTGACAACAAAATAACAAAATAGGAACAGAGAGAAAAACCATGAAGCCAATCTACAGCATTTAGTTCTCAACGGCTCATGGCATTGTTATGTAGCTAGCCCTAGGTAACATATTTTCACTTATTCATTATTAAATCAGGGAGCAGGATGCAAAGCAACATACACAATATATTTTAGTTTGGAATTAATTAACCTCCAACTACTGCTTGATTAATTATCAAAAATTACTCTGATGTTTGTTATTCCCCATTCCCAAACTATGTGAGGCACCAGAACATTAAAGAAGGATTTCCCCATGGACTAATTGAGCCAATCTTACCCTGATTATCGCTCTCTGATGGCAATCAATTGTTATTGATTATTGACCAGTTGGCTTATTGGATTAATCGTAGCCAGTAGGTTGTGGGAATAAATGCATTGATTAGTTCTATACATTTTGTTTGTACTGGCAGCAGTTGCACAGCTTGTAAAAGAACTCCAAGACTAAGTCATCATTGTCTTTCAGAAAACCAGGTATAGCTAGAGAGCTACAGTTTCAGTGATTAGGCTTGATCCCCAAGGCATTTCTCTGAAGGCTAAAGTAACTGTAAATTACAATAAAAGGCTAAATTAGCAATATGAGTCCTGCTGCAAAGATTATTTCATTTATCATATTATTCTCAGCAGCAAGTCCAATTTATTTGCAACAAGATGGCTTTACAATTCCCTGTTTTTTTAAGAATGCTAGAGTGACCTTTTTTGTTAAAGTCAGACTGGGAATGGTATCTAATATGTAAATGATCAGAAATCATTCTCAATACAAACAAGCCAAGTCATTGATTAAATCCAAGCAGTCTGCTACAGTAACCCAAAATGTCAATAACAAACCACTGAACATTTCCTTTGAAAAACCTTTAAAGGCATGAGGGAAGTTCCTGTGACAATTCTTCTTTCTTTCCTCTTTTCTAATACAACCATGACTTGCAATAATGATCTTGCTGTTTTTCACATGCTTTTGCTTTGATGAATAGAAGTTTTTGGTGTAGCTGATGATGACTCCTATTATGAAGACAGATGCTAAAGACAGAGGGGTAACTACGAAACAAGATTAATTAGTTACTAAGGTAGGTTGAGTCTTCAGCCAGAGTTTTTATTATCACAAAGGTGTCTCTTTTAACCTGGATAGATCGCCATAGTAACTTAGGCTACACACCTAACCTGGTCTGGAATCGTCTAAAGTCTATTGGTATTTATCACAGATTATATTCAATCAATGAAATTAACTGAAGTAAGCGGCATGCTGTAAGTTAATAACCACTGTCGTGATATTTATTTTCTTTGACTATGGTTTTAGGTTTTGTCAAGCCAGCTCACGCAAAGAAAGAATGTGTCAAACTTGCTGCATAGTTTACCCCCGCCCAGGTGTCCGTAGCCAATCAAGTTATGTATCTATCTTTTCTCTTTATTGTTATTTCCATGTTATGCCATTGTTAATGTTTAGTGCCTGATGTATATGTTATACAGTACATCACACATGACGCTGATGCTGTTGTGTCATTTGGCTTACGGAACACTGGCATGCTATCTAAAAATCACCCACTGCAGTGGCATTATGTCGCTGTTAAGTTCAATATAAACAAAAACAAAACAAAAACAAAGCCAGTGTAAAGAAGGTCTTCGTTGCTACAGTATTGTGCAATATCTGTGTAACATTGGCTTTTATTGTCGTCACACTTTCTCTCCTCCTTTTCCCACTCGTTTTTAAACAAGCACCTCAAGCAATCTCACCTGTTTTTGTAATTCCTTAACAGTACAGTATATGATCTCTCCACTTACAGATAAGCGCCTGGCTGAAGAAATGCTTACACAAAACAAAGACAGCAATGGAATAAAAACTAAGAATAAGAATATTATTTTGCCTTTGTTGAAGATCTTTGAAAACTGTAAGAGATTAAGACAAGAAACAAACACATAAGCAAATGCGACAGACTGACAAAGACAGCTCAACAAAGGCATTAAGAAAAGAATGGAAAAGACATTTTCTCTGCAATCGACAACAAGATGCATCTTTAATTACATTAACTTCCTGCATCTGCAACCCCATGATAACCTCTGACCTATTGATGACTTACAATTGGCTGATGGTCATTAATATTAACCAATGGCCTGCAGGCGCAGACATCCTTGACCTCTCAGATCTGCCCAACAATCTCCCCTATTGAAAAGTAAAACTAAATAAAGTCAAAACAAAAACCTGAGTATGGAATGGTGAAATGGATGCATAAATGAATAATTCTCTTTTTATGATTAACATTTACTTGAATCCCCTCAAGCAGTGCTTCGAAACCCCCTGAGTATTAAACACAAAATACATAGTTTTAATCCTTTACTTTGTTAGGTAAACAAACAACTATTTGTAGCCTGTAGGCTTCACACAATAATTAATCAAGTAAAGCATTCCTGAAAATGAGAAGATATAGTTAATTTTTTTTGTAGCAAAGCTTCCCTTCTACGTTGAGGTGTGCCAACATTATAGTCATCAGTACGTAGGTGTGTGGGTTATGAGAAATGTTGTAAAGCCAGTGGAATTTAATAACAAAAAGCATTCTTCTACTACAGGAATAAAAGTTTGAATAAACTCTAATTATTTATTTCTAATTAATGCTTTTGTCACAAGAGTATAAAATATCTATAATATACTCCCCTGAGCTATTTCATTAATAACAGTGGGAGGGGAGGTAAATAAAATTAGCAAGGCAAACAAACAAGCTAATTTTTTTGTCTGGCCTCAATAGTTAACCGTCTTTTACATCTCCCCAAGGCTTCAATTTACTATGGCCCTTTGGTGTTAATGGTGGTGCGGAGATACATAGTGTAGGTAGCAGCAATACTAAGATTTACAGCTATGCTGGAAAAACTGCACAATGCAGGCCAGGGGTGCAAAGTAACACATGTAGATAGAATACTGAGAGAAAGAGCAGGGAGAGAGACTGGTGTGAATTGGCTTTTGTGGATTTTCCTAAGATGGAGGCTGAGAGGGAACAAAAACATGTGCGCACACACTGTCATTTTGACACCTCTGTATCTCCCAGATCTAAGGGTGATGGAGGTGCGATGTGTGATACTAATGAACAAGAACCACGCTGATACTCTCCTTGTTAAAATGAGAGAGGAGAAATATATCTTGTTATTGTTCACCTTTCATGAAACAGTGTGTAAGAAACAGAGAGAGGCAAAGACGGAGACAGATTGGGTGTCAGCTCAACTTGCTTTCAATTAAACCGTTCCAGGAAGAGGGCTAGTTTTACAAACTTCAAAATCAGGTTTTTATGTCTAACCTGGAATGAACTTTTGTCACTAGTACTGGACATACGTAGTTTAAAGAGCTCAAATAGAGTTTTGACTGCAAATGCTGGGAAAAAAAAATAGGAAGATAGATGCAGATGCCAGGTAAAGTACAGCAGACTAAAACTAAGAGAACTAGATGCAACCAATAAAGTAACCAATAAAGCTAGATGAGTTTCTTTGGTGTGTGGAAAGGAGATAAACAGACAGGAGAAGAATGGGATCTATGAAATGAGACATTATCTGGTATGTTAGGCCCGGAGAAAGAGTTAACAATGATTGTTATTGATTAAAGAATGATATCAAAGACGGTGTTCTTTCCCAAAACAACAAAGAAAATAAATAAAAGTGGTGTGATATGCTGAAGTGGAGACAAAGAAGAAAAAGACTAAGATTAGGATTTAATGCATAAAATAATGTTGGATGTAAAGTACAAAGAGAGGAGCGTCACAGTTTCATCAAAATCAAAAAGTGCTCAATTAATATAAGATACTGTGATAAACAGGTGTAGATAAACTATACTCTGATTGCCACTCTAAATAGCATCTTAAAATGCATCCTAAGTGTCTGTTTATGAGGGATACATGCAATTACTTCTATGTTTGACAATGCCGACGCTATGACATGTTTTAATGGAAAGTAAACTAATACCCCTGTGAATATGTTATGTACATTGTATAATGAGAGAATGGAGGACGGACCAATTTTAATCAACAGCAAGCAGTCAGTCGCTAATGGTGCACTTCCTGTAGCTACTCCAGAGTATAAAGACACTACAGCCCCCAAGAGACAAAAGAGCAGGACAACAGGTGAGTTTGTGTCTGCCTTGTTCCGGTCATTTTTACCCTGCCCCATGGAGGCAAAGACACCACATCCCTGTAGACAGTAGCCTCCATTAGCCATGGCGTGCTACCAGTCTGAATTGGCATTTACACAGGGAGAATGTGTTGATAGGAGACTAAAGTCTTTTAATTAAAACTCAAGATAAGCACCCAGTCAGTCTCCCATCTGCCTTAATGGGCTGAATTAAGCCTTATAAAACACGCCATTGTCTTCAGCACAATTATTATCAACTCTTTGTTTGCTGAGGCCCTCATACATGCATTCATGTGCGCATGAGTTTCCATATACATACAGCCATCCTCCCCATTATATATTCAAAGTATGAGCATGAGAATGTGAGCGTGTTTGCACAACAGATGCCTGTGAGCGGCCCCCCATGATAAGACAGATAAGATCAAGGCGAGACCATTGGGACAGAAGAACCCTAAAAAACAACAGCAAGGAAACAAGATGCGTGTGGCATGGAGAGGAAGGAGATGGGTGGAGGGATGGAAGGATGAGAGTGGAAGAAAGACAATCTGGGAAGGTAAATATTTAGCTATTCATCTGCTGGAAAGAGGCTGTGCTTCCCATCTGTGCTGCAGTGTGTGTGTTCTCTGAAATGATAATGTGTGGCACACTGGGGCCGCTGTAGCGCAGGATATGGACAGCGAAGGGAGAGAAAGGCGATGAGGAGAGGGAGAAAGAGATGAACATGGGAAAGAGATGGGCTGTGGGGAGATTTTGTTGTCAAATGTTAAAGTTTGGAAACCTACTGTCTTGAGGAAAAGTCGACTCCTAAATAAAATCACATTAACATGCAATCTGACGGCTCTACTATAACGTGAGTGTATGCAGGAGAGAGAGAGAGCCACAGCAGCTGGGCTGAGAGTTAAAACTGATTCTACAAGGACTTAAGTTGGACGACTACAGTACCACAACATATTGTGTGAAAATTGTGTTTCAGTCAGACATTATCAGTGCTATTGTGAGAATGAGCAGTGATTTTTTTTCCCCCTCATAGGAGCCATGTCTCCACTCTACTACTGATCACAAAAGGCTTAAACAAGTTACATCATCTCTTTGACATTACAATTTAAACTGTATATCTACTCTTTTTTTTGACTGTCACCTTAAAAAGTAAATTGTAAAATGAAAAAAACAACAACTTATATACTAAACTTAAATATCTCTATACAACAGATGTCTTGCAAAATGAACATGATCCCTTTGAATCCCTTTAGGTACACAATACACACAACAGCACTGTGTAAAAGGTCATCTATATCTTCTAAGCAATTTACTGAGATTAAACTATTTTTGAAGACATTCCAGGTCAGTCCTTCTGACATTTGTCCTTTTGGTTTGTGTTACTTGTTTACGTCTTTAGATTGTTAACAGGGTTTCTACCTTCAACTACAAGTTTTTTCTTTTTCAGGTTTTTTGTATTTAATTTATGGTGGCTGTGAGATTTATATAATCTTGTGTACGCTTATCTATATTTCATTATGTAAACTAAATGAAAAACATCTCATGCGCCATATATTATCTAAAAGAAAATGATTCCTTTCTAAGAGGAGACAGAAGGAGTCTAAGAAAGGGGGAAGAATAAAGACACTTGTGAAAAGTGTGAGTAATCACTCAGACACTGAAGTGTTTGATTTAGACGTGGAAGCTGGAGGTAATGGCACTGTCATGTAGCAGCTCAATTTACAGGGACAGAGAGAGAGGAGAAGAGGTCTGCTTGGTTATCACTCACTTTCCTCAACCACTTCCACCATCAGCGATGAAGGAGGGGACTGTAAGAAATGGTTGAGGAGGTGCCAGGTGACTGGACAGATAACAGGAGGATTTTCAGAGAGAATAAAGTTGAACAGTTCTCACTGTGGCTATAATTAATGTCTGTCAAATGACTTTGGATACGTAAATGAAAGTTACAATGACCTAGAAACCTGATTACATCTGACAATAGCATTGAATGGAGGTAATGCTGTTGCCTAATGAATTGTTTGTGTGCAGGTGTTGCTGCAAAGAAGCTCCAAATTCTGAAACATGAATGCCTCAAACACATCTTCAACCCGGCAGCAAAGACAATCTATACAATCCAATTTCCCCTTCTCTTCCTAAATTATGGTGTTGAATAATGGTAAGAAAAGTGCTTTTGCAGATTATGATGATGTCACAGTGAAGTTGACCTTTGACCTTTTGGATATAAAATGTTATCAATTCATCTTCATTATCCTGTTAGACATTTACATAATAAAATGTTGTTATATTAGCATTTGAATGAAGTTATGACTAAAAATGTGTTTAATAGGTCACAGTGACCTTGATCTTTGACCTCTGACCACCAAAATCTAATCAGTTCATCCTCTTGTCCAGGTGAACATTTGTATCAAATTTAAAGAAATTCCCTCAAAGCATTCCTGAGATATCATGTTCACAAGAAAAGAGTGGACGTGAGGTCACAGTGATCGTGACCTTTGACCACCAAAATCTAATTAGTTCATCCTTGGGTCCAAGTGAATATTTGTGTCCAATTTCCATCAAGGTGTTCCTGGGATATCGCGTTCGCAAGAATGGGATGGACGTGAGGTCACAGTAACCTTGACCTTTGACCCTAAGACAGACGAACGGACGGACAGACAACCCAGAAACATAACAATAAAAACATTTGGTTAAAACTGTCAGAAAGACTTTCTCAAACTGCTTTTCTTCCTCATTTTTTTCCTTAAATCCTTACTTGCACCGGCTTTAGAAAGTGGAGTGTGGAATATTTTTTTTTACTAATATTCAGGTGAAAACATTACACATGCACAAGCGCACAAACAGGCAGTGCTGTATTAAATGCACTGAGCCGTGACAGTATTCGTGAGTCGGGCCCGTGCTCAGCCTCACATTTCTCCAAACATCTTTCTCCCTTAATCATTGTTTCTCATTAGCTATTATTTATCAGTAATGGGGATAAATGGAATTAGTTTTGAGTATTTGAAAAACAGTCATTATTTTTGTAAAGCCCATGCTTTTTCCTATAGGTAAACAACTGATATTGGATAAAAGCCCAAATAGGGTGTGTAAACACATTGTATATTCTATTAGTCCACTAAGTGAGTACCAGGTCATTTGTCTCTAAACCTGCAGTGCAAAATAACCTCTATCTTTCTACGTAACAGGTCATTTGTAAAGATCGAGGTGGCTGCTGTGGAACGAATGGAGACCTAAGTAAATAATGATCCCGCTGGAGTCATCAGTAAACTTTATCATTTAATGAAACAGCCTGAACACAGCAGAGCAGAACTGCAGTTCAATTTAACACACACACTTACACATGCAGACACACACATACTTCATTAGCCTTGGAGAAGGGTAATGAGAATGCACACATACACATATCATTAGTCTGAGGGAGGAGTAATAAGAGAGAGAGAATAAAGAGAATACCACAAATCCTTCCACTCACACACACATATCCACCTCACACACACACACACACACATATATATATACGCATACTAAAAAAGCCTAAGATAGCTGCAGTGCAGAGGCATGACACTCGTGACTGTCTAGCCAGGCGTTAAATGGACTCTCCCTTTGCACTTAATTTCAATTTAATCCAACCTTCATTGACATACCCACAGAATGTGATTCATCATTTCTTCCCGCTGTTGACCTGCCTTGCAAAGATATGGATAGATGGGCAAAACAGCAGATAACTGCTGGACATAAAAACCTTACCTAAATCAAATAAGCGGTGGGTTAAGCATAGGTTTTTTTAAAACTCTCTCTCAAGCTTCTCACCCATGGCAAGCCAGAAATATTGTTAATGATATAAACTTCTATAACAAGTAACTACACACATTCATCTTCTATTTTGCTATGAAGATAAAAGTGGATGAAATAAAATGATGAAATGCTCAGTAATTAAAAGTGACAGGTAGAACTATCTCTCTATCTAAATGGTTTAGTTGTAACGGGTTATGGTTGAACCCAATAGCAGCACAACACACCACAGATTGAATCGGTAATGACTTTTATTGAACAC
>JBBPCS010000855.1:10621682-10634948 GCA_037974645.1 Hollardia meadi
TAGATTTTACAGGCAGCCAGTGCAGAGAAGCCAATACAGGAGAAATATGATCTCTTCTACTAGTTCTTGTCAGTACTTACTTAAGCCACCATTTACTAAAGCTGAGTCCTAACCGCAGCCACCCAGGAATTAAATCCCAACAAAAAAGACCAATTAATAAATAACACATGGAATGTGCAGTTGATGTACACTATTGCCGTAGAATGCAACGTCTACCTTGATGTGGAAGAGCTACAGACAGCAAGAACAAAGTTAAAGTAATTGTTGGGGAAAAGACAATTTACTTCCTACTTGTGATGTCTTCAATTTTGAAATTTGTGAGAATGTTTTGAAGTTGAGGCTTCATGGCATGCATCACATTCTATCAGCCAAAAGAAAATCTTACACAGTGCACTGTCAGTATTAGTAAATGGCACATACTTTATCTTATTCATCTTATCTTATTCTTGTGTAGTATGGAGTAAAGACACATTGGTGACTGTAACACACACACAGAAGCAGCTGGAATCCCCAGAGTGTTAACATGCAGACAAAAAGGGTTACAGTCTGGTTTAAGTGAAAGTTCTGAAGGAAACCCATAATAAGTAGCACCTAACTGCATTCACACACGCATTCAGGCACATATACAAACCCACACATCACAGAGTATTAACAGGGTTCACCCAGGGGAGTCTGTAGAGAAAATGTCTCTACGAGCAGTTCCCAGGATAATAAGTCAGGTCCCTGTGTGTGTGCACTGGCACACACAAACACATAGTCAGTGGGAATTGTATTGAGCAGCAGATAGAGAAACTGAACTCCCAATGGTATTAAACATTTCAAACACTACAGGCTGCACGTGATTATCCCTGGAGGTTGTACCGAGCCTGCAGCACCTCACACAATGAAGTAAAAGGGAAAATAAGTGAAAATGTAACATTTGAATGTCACACTGCATTGAACTGTGTGCATCTAATTGATGTGAGTAGGAGAAAAAAAAAATCACACCAATACTATTTTATTAAGCTTTTTAGCATTTTCTATTGTGTTGTTTCGATATAACGGCAACGTTTGTTTTCAGTGATTTAAACAAACTAACCAAAAATATGCACCAAAATGCATGGAACTACTATATGAATAAGTTTGCTTCAGCTGTGCATTATATTTACAAATCATAATTCACTTTACTCACTGCCATGAATGCTGTCTTAATTATTTTTGTCCTTTAAAAAAAATTTATTTAAAGCAACAATGAGAGGTTCAATAAAGATCTGTTTTGAACGGGCAGCCAGCATTTGAATTTCCATCTTTCAGAACTCATAATTCACCACACATAATTCACTGCAGTAAGTCAGGGCTCATAATTTAGAGGCACATCAGTATAGCTTAACAGTGAGCACTCATTTGGTGTCGGGTCCCTCACACAATGCTACATTAGGCCTCTAATGTGAAGAGGTTCCCAAAGGCTTCATTAAAATGAAAATGGTCTGAGAGGGTGTGACTAAGTGTGTGCGCATACATCTGTGCTTGTGAGTGTGAAGGTGAGTGATGTGTGTGGGAATGTTTCAGTGTGTATTTCTTGCTGTGTGTGAATGCTTGTGTCCTGGGTGTGAAAAAAATATCAGCCGATGCAGAGGATAGTTTTCACTTTGTTATAGGCTATAGTTTGTCAACCTTCCCAAGGCCCAGTGCAGCTCCATCGAACTGACACACAAATCTCTCATTGTCTCTGGCCAAATGAAAACAAAAGAAAAAGATAAATAAATGAAAAGTTAAAAAAAGAAAATGTAAAATCAGTAATTACAGATTATGTCCAGTCCAATGTCACACAGTCAGAAACTACTCACTTTTATGTATGTTTATTTATATATTATTTATTTATATTTATATTTATTTTTTAAGGATGTTTACAAATTATTTTGCAGCTGGATAAAAACCAAACCAGGGATGAGTGTACATCTTTGTCTTTCTTGGAATTAAGCATTTTAAGCGATTAAAACTGAGCAAAATGTTAAGTAATATCACTCTTTCCTTCCCACCTTACAGCATTACAACGCAGTTTCTCAGAGCTAACTGTGGAGAAAGTTTAATCTGATGTATCTCTACTCAAAAGTGAAGTGAGCTCTGTGGAGGGTGTTTAATGGGGAGCTGCTATTTCATTCATCTCAGCCTGACTGATTGCTACGTACGAGGAAGCTACTTTCACACCTCATTTACCGAGTCTGCTAGCATGCTAGATTCAAGCACACACTGAGGCTCGCACTAGCACGTGCACAGGTATCTGATCTGCATACACACACACACACACAGTCCTTACATGATCAAATAATCTACTGTTTCACTTTTTACAGCAGCTTAATTTATTGACATGCAGTTGGATGGATGGACAGATAGATGCACTGATGGAAACGTTTATGCTACGTTTAAAAATATAGTCTACTATATAGCATCATATAAATATAGTAAGACCACAGTAAGTCTTGAAGAGAAAAATGTGAAAAACAAAAGAGTGGCATTGCTAGAGACATTTTACTTGCAACAACTACTTTTTACTTGCAAGTAAAAATGCCTACTGATGACATGATGCAATCAACTAAAATGTCAGAGACAAGTGGCCAATGAGAGGTGATTGGGCCTTTAACAGCTCCAATCAGCAAATGGTGCTATGAGGCCGTCTACATCTGTCATCATCATCAGGAAAAACAGGCTCCACATAGGAAGAAATTGTGTGCTCTTGTGTGACAGGGGGACGCAGTGCAAAAGTGTTGATCTGAGTGAGTGTCTGGGAGAGAGGATGATCTTTTAGTGGGAAGTGGAGAGGTAACTTGGCCTTTTCAGCTTCAATAACAGCCATTCAGTATGATGTTGTTGTATAAGCGCTGGGGTTCTTCAAAAGGAAAGACAAGGGGGTTATAGTTTGGCATTTACTTAAGATGAAGGATGAATCTACTTTGGAGATTTGGCCTTCATCATTATCATCACACTGTTGTTATTGCTGCGATTACCACCACAATGAGAGGAATAATAGCACAATTCATATACTTCGGAAATTCAGGGTGATTTACAGATGAGTAGATGCGAGGACATAAAAAATACAAATAAAAACTGAAACATAAGGAATATATATGGTTAAAAAGAAAAGTGCATTCCCTAAAGGAACATAGAAAGTAGAGTGGATGGAATCAGGTAACAAAAAGCATCTGAGAACAGCTGGGTTTAAGTATGGATTAGGGGTGGGCAATCTGGCCAAAAGTAATATCATAATCTACTAAAGTGCAAAATCTAAAGTGCAATCTTTTTTTCCCGCAATTTTGAAATGCACTGTAGACTACTGCAGACTTAAACTAGCTCCAGCAGTCCAGCAGATGTGTAGTGCTGAAACATATCTGAAAGGTATTTTATACGTGCCCCGATTATTGATTTATAAACAAGCACCAATGTTTTAAAGTCAACAATGTGACTTACTGGAAGACATTGAAACAACTTTCAATGCAGAGTATCAGAGTAATATGGTCAGTCATTTTGGTTTTCAAAGGGACTCTAGCAGCTGTCTTTTGTGCAAAGCCTCTAAGTTTGGCTGTTTTTGAGAGTTGAAAAGCTGATTTAGTTGTAGCTTTCAGATTGCAATCAATTAAGATGTCAAGGTTTTTAACATTTTTTGCTTATAGTCCTTTTGTGTCAAGATGACCAGCAATCCTAAATTTCTCCTAATTTTTACCAAATAAGATTATTTCAGATTTGTCCTTATTTTCATCAAAGACAACTGTCAGACATCCAGCTGTTAATGTGGTCATGCACTGAGATTCTAGGGGACCAAGACATTAGGTGAGAGTTCAGAGGTGTGAACTATCTAAGCAGCATGTAGAATAGTTAAGATTCTGTAGTGTTTATTCCAGAGGAGGAGGAAAACAAGAATTAATATGAAGAATTACATTAAAGAAAGAACAGGAAGGTGGAAGGGGAGTAGAAACAAGGATCAGAAGAAGAAAAAGCTAAATCAATGAGGAGGAAACGAGGACTTTAGGTTCAAGAAGAGTAAGAAGAAAACAAAGAATTTCTGCCGAGATTCTCTGATAAATGTTTGGCTCACAATCACTGACAATACGATAAAAAAAAAAAAAAAGTTAAAAAGTAGGACTAGAAAGAGAGAAAAGGGATATCAAGTGGGAGGGGGTCTGAAGAGGGGCTGGCAGGGGAGAGGAGAAAACATTGGAGAGGATAAAGGGTAAATGGGGGACAGGAGCAACAAAAGAAAATGATAAGTTAAAGACGAGCACTCTTATCTTTCCTTATGTAGGTTAATTGACTAAGGAATTAAAGCTAAAAAGATATAATTCAATTCAATGCATGGACGTTAACAATAAAAGGGCCAGTAGCATATGAAATGATTCTTAACATACACACACTCACACAGACCAAGCTAGTGTGTCGTCCTAGTATATTTCTAATTATCAGTTAATTGTTATTCCCTATCATTAGGAGGGTGGTTTTTTAATTGTAATGTAGCCAAGCAGAAAGCCTACCTATACATGTGGGGGACAATTAGCCACCTCCATTAACCCCTGGTTAATTACAACCTCCATTGCTGCTTCCCACAGCACTTTCCCACTCCTCTTACCCCTCATCTCTATCCCCGGGCCTTCATCCCCATTTTTTTTTCATTTCATTTCTGCCCTCATTTCATTCATCTATGATCTCCAATCTTCCTTGATTGCTCGATTCAAAAGTATATCTGCTGTGAACTTCACTGGCCTTTTTTTTTTTTTAACAAAAAACTTTTGTGTCATTTTAGTTTTCTAGGTTATCACCACAGTTTTCACACTTTCAGTCCTCTGTGTACTTTATCCTATATTATTTCTTTACTTCTTCCAAACAGTTTGTCTCAGGGAAGGGAATGGAAATGCCAAAAGGAAAGCAAACTTACAGAAATATGAGTGTTGACATATAAACTAGAAACAATAGATCTTAACCTTTCTTACCCTCAGGTGGGCATTATCTACAGGTTATGAACTTATTTTTGAAATACAAAAATGTGAATGTACCGGTTGAATGGAGCCAGTGATTAATTCGATAGATTATGCATAGATCATGCATCCCTAATAATTCCTTCTTTTTTTTTTTTTTTTAAAGCACTGTGGAATGGACCATAATGGCTGATTTGTTTAAGCTTGCATCAATCAAAACAGAAACCCTCGATTTTATTGATTTTGACAACGTGAATCGTTGATATTGTTGTTGACGGGAATCATGATAGACCAGTCTGACCACGAAACAGAAACGTGCTTAAGTTTATCAGGCGTCGTACTTGATTTATTCAAATTTGGAAATTATTATTTGATTATTATTTGGAAATTAACTAAACTCTCCAAGTTGTTTTATTGTAAGAAAGCAGAGGCTGGATATGCTTATTATCCACTGGCGGTGGAGAATGGTGATAACACGTTATAATATTTTATGATAGAAAACACATGTCTAATGGTCAGAGACAGACATGCAAAAACAGAGAGAGGGAGACGGTAGAAAGAGAAGGGATAACAATGTCCATTGTTCCATTAGGAAAGACAACAATGACTGATAAAATGAGGTTGCTAAAGAGGACACAATGGTCCTTAATTGACTCATTAGGGAGAGAAGAGAATGGACTGCACTAATGAATGGAGTATGAGCGTTGCAGCCAAACTGCTTGGTAAGCAAAACAGAAAGGCATTTAGTTTATTAAATCTAAGCAAAGCAATATTATTTGTTCACAGAAAGGGATAGCACAAGAGACAATAGTAACAAAAAAACGTAACAAGGAAAAACTTGCCTAAATATTTTAGTTTTATTTATCAGTGATGTATTATTATGTTTGATAGTAATTCTGGGTGAAATGGGTGACCTTGTGTTGTGCATACCTCTAGGTGTTCCAGGATATATGGTGGGTTGGTCATACCCAGCCTCAACATGGCCCCTTCAGGAATCTCCTCAACCAATCTCCACAGCAATGTGGGCAGACCTGTCCCTATGTCTCTACCATAAGCTCCTGTGTCCTCACTGGTCAACCAGATCTCACACACTCCCTCTGGAAAGAGACATACACACAAAAACAAGGAATAAGCATGATAAATAATGACCTCTCTTTGTTTTGTTTCCAAGTTTTCAATTTTACAGAATGATGATCTGTAGCATTCTCATGTCAATGCACTGCAGCTCATTTGTCTGTCATTATGACACAACATTATTTCTAACGATAATCAGTTTATATTTTCTATACAGTATGATTTTCAACATAAAAACTACCCAGTACATAAATGAGCAATGGTCCCTGTATCCTGAAGCATCGCTCAACTGGACTTACAGATGCATTAAATGTTTCTGGTAGGACGCAGCAAAAGAAATTTGTCGGGAAGAAATGACACTAAGTATAGTTGTTGTTGTAACTAGACTGATTTAATCCAAGAGCTGCGGCAATCAAATCATTTAAAACTGACAGATTGTCTGCAAAAGGTCTAGCTCTGTTATGAATTTACATTTAAACCTCTGTTTTGATGGTCAAATTAGCAGTGTGAGACAATCCATCTTCCTTTTGTTTACCACATATTTGCAAAATGGGCAAAACATTCTATGACTGACTTGGATAGAATGTTGACTTGGTTCCTGTTATCCATGATTTTGTCATCCCATTTGGACAGTTGTTCCAAAATGCAACTATTCAAACTATTAACTATACTACTAAGAATTAATTTTTGAACAAATTTAAAAAATATAATTAATTAAACTTTACAGCAAAACTAGATCGACATTGCAGGTAGATCAAAGTCTACCTGAAAGTATTAAGTAAGATCCACTCCTCCAAAAGGCTCCAGGCTAACAACCAGAGGTGATGTACCTTTGTTGTTCTTTGGCTTTGAACCACACAAATGGGTACAAACACTCATCATTTCTGTTTCATTTCAGTTTAAGCTTTTATGAAACCTAACTTGTACCTTGTATAACGCCATATCCCCAAAGATAATTTTTTTTAATTTAAAAAAATAAGTTTCATGATAATGAACCTGTATTTCTTCAGGTTTCAGCTTTTATTAGACTCTGAAAACATGTTTCCAGTCTTATTTATGGGGATAAATTGATCAATACCGGAAGGTTCTTACCACACTCGCCAGCCCAAGCAACAAAGCTTCTTGAATAACACAGCAGCCTCTCTCTAGTATTATTATTTAATTACTTTTAGGACAAGGTAAGACACTCTTTGACAAGTATTAAAAATATCCATCTTATAAGCACGCTTTCCAGGAATGTGAAGGTCACATACAGCAAGAGTGCACAATCTACCAGCTTCATGCTAAATTAGAGCAACACTCACAGCTACAGCTTAATGATCTAACTGTCATTTGGATGTAGGCCTTAAGATATGTGTTAAGGCATATCATATCATGCAGGCACACTAAAATACATCTGCAATTGCAGGACACAAGCTCAAGTATACACAGGGACAAACAAACACACAGAAAACCACACAAACATCTACACAGAAAACCACACAACCATCATTATCATTAGCTGTGCAGAGACAGACAGAAAGATGCATGTGGTCATTCAGAGAGTAAAGATGGTGTTTGGCTAATTGGACAGTTGTGTTTGTGTATGCGTGTGTGTGTGAGAGAGAGAGGGGGTAAAACTGTGTATTTAAAGGCGTGCATAGGCCAGATAGATTAAAGATGATGACACTATAATTGTCCAGAGTGAAAGACTTTCCAAAGCTCATCATCATTGACATTAAGATGCACTAATGATTTCTGGAGCCAGCCATGTCTAAAAACATCATCAAAAACATCCATCAATCACACATGATCAGATCTAAAGGCTAATATACACAATACAAGAACCCATTCAGGATATGATGTTCTTGTGCTTTGCTGTGCAATTAATTAAAAGAATACTTCACCTTGGTGCAACACTCGCTAATAGCCTAGTTCATCAAATGTTCTTGATCATTTGTTAGCTCATTCAACTTATTTTACATAGAATGTAGGCTCTGTTTTAAAAATGAATGTCACTGTTTAGCAGCATTAACACATTTTTTCCACATTTTTAATCTTTTTAGCCTGAAGGAAGGTGGTGACAGCAAATCCCAGGGCAGCTAATGTCAGCTTGTTTGGGCTGAATTATTCCAATCCCACTATGAAGGTCTAACTCTTGCCTGCATCATCTGCATCCCAGGAGTGAATCTATTCCTACACCTAAGAAACCAGCAGCATCTATTTCTACGCCACAGCTCTTTTCCACAATAATACAAATACAAAATAAGGATCTCTTAATACAGGGCCAGACCTGCATTAAATTGGCCTCGGAGCTAAATTGGTTTGTTCCAAAACAACATTCCTCTGTTTCCATACACATAGTGCTGCCTGTCTACATGTACTGCCTGTCTGCTAAATACCTCTTGTGATTCCTGTGTTAATGTTTTGAACAGGGTGATGCCTTGGGGTTTACTCAAGGCCACAGTCATACATAGATCTTTAGATAAACTCAATAACCTGCCCAGTAATTTGCCCCCTTGGCCTGCTTCTTGGTCCCTATTGCATTAGGTGCGCCAATGGTGTTATTGTTGGCCAAAGACACAGAGAAGGTTGCTGTTTCATCAGGAAATGCGGAATGCCTGCTCTCTTTTCTCTATCTGCTCTGATACACACTACACAGCTGCTTCCTCTGGCTCTTATATGTGTGCAGTGGAGGGAGGGATCGCAAGGCAAGATTACGTCAAAAAACTTATCACCACAGGACCATTTGGCAGAGAGAAATTTGTAAATCTAATAATGTGCGACTAATTACCTTTGCTTTTAATGTTGTGATTTAAATCTGCAATTATAGTAATCCAATAGGTGAAGTAGACACCATATTACCTAATATTTTTAATTCAAGGTGGTCTATTAAGTAGGGAGCTTCTGCCCTGTACAGCTGTCCTCGAAAATAAGCCTCGACTGTCTACCAGTTTGAGAAGTCTTGTTCTGTAGCTGACCCACACTTCTGACCATGATGTAAAAAGTAGACCGCTAAATAAGGATTTAAATATATGAATATAATGTCAATATTCAAAATGTGTTTTTATTTGACTGAAAAATCAAAGGTTGTATCGCTTGAAATAAATTAACTAAGTTTCCTTTTTGCTTTGACCTGTATGTTCAAATCACAAACCCTTCAACAAAGCCCTTCTGATGTCAGAGCAGTTACAAACAAGGGTGGGGAGCAGAACACTTTTCCTAAAAGCAATTAACATTAACTGAACTCTGACACAGCAGTGCAAAAAAACACAGCAGAGACAAAAGTGAAAACAATACCAAATGGAAAGAGGGCAGGGCAGGAAGATATTAAAGATGAAAAAAAAAGTGGGACCCTGTGTTGTTTGAGAGCTGAGGCTATAGTTAGTCAGAGAGCAGTGGTGTTATCTAGCTTGTTGTATGCTCAAACACTTGGTAACACATATAGTACTTGCATTCACACATAACTGAGGAAATTTCAAAAGACCGGATATATGTGAAACTACTTACTGTAGGCAACAAGACTCTAGCAGTCAAAGACATTTACAGCTGGGAAGATTTCAACGCCTTGAACCTTTTCTACCATTTTCACAGTCTTTCACCTGTTCATACTGTTCTTTTATGGTCACATTGTTATGTATCTGGACATGCTGCATATCTTTTATGCTTTCAGGGGAATCTGCTCTATAGGATTGTGAGTTGATGTTGTTTACTAAAATATTGTTCATTATCACACTGTTTATATGCATGTTTCGTATGCTCGCAAAAATGAAGTTCTTGTTATTCAACATATAAATCAGGTATGATGGAACATAAACAATGTACAACAATATAAAGTATGCATGATTATCCATTTATTTACATTTTATGTAAAGATTAGATTTCCACGGATTTTTATAACTTAACATAACTTTGCCAACTTAAATGCCTGGTGAACAAGGAAGCTAGCTTACAAATTACATAACGTTAGGGTTATGTTAGCAACGTTAAATATCTTCCCAAGGTTGGCAGGTCTTCATTAATTTAACTCAATTCACAATTTCGACTTTCCACATATACCCGAGTCTTTTACCTTTGCAAAGGAGTTAAAGGAACCATCCTCACTTCAGATACAGCCTGCCAGAGTGGAAGGGAGCAGGATAAAATCAATGGCATGGTCTCTTGAAATGACATTACCCATTTGTCAATCATTATTGTCCCCATCTTCATATTTGGGTGAAGGAAGGGGAATGAATCCGGTGCCATCATTGGTCGAACTCTTCCTCTTCTTTTGCTTTGCGGCAGGGTAAATGCTGCTGCCTCTTGCTGTTAGAGGTGAGTAGCGCACATGCACTATTAAACTCACAGGCTTCACCAGCTTTCTGCTTAGTTTAGACTGACAAATTGTTTTTAATGTACTTTGATGTCAAAATGAGTACCTGCTATATAGAATGCAAACAGGTTGGCAGTTCTGTATGTGTACTTTGAGAAAATACCTATGTTTTGCATGACTAGTGACTGCAACTGCAGGTTAATAGTCTGGAATGATCGACTTAGAGCGGTGCATGAGACCCACAACAATGTGTGCAATGGGACGCCTCTTCCCAATATGTAGCATGGTATTTAGCCAAGGCCCTGTCTCTGCTCATGGTGGAAATGGAGTGGGGGCGAGGAAAAACGATGAGCGTCTGCATGTTCTGCAATGTTGGTCCAGTTTGCTGTTACATATCTCAAAACGGTACATCCAAAAAGAAATTGATATAGTGAAAGTTCTGTCACAGTACTATATTTTTATGTATCCTTGTGCATTTTTAAGAGGGGGTAGATAAATCCTGGAGTTTTTTTTATTAAAGATACAGTGTTTCCCTGCGTATCACACCACTGGTAATGAAAAAGTAAGGGAGGGAGGCAGAGAGAGAGCACGCACAGGAGGAAAAAGATCATATGACTAAGCTGCATTTGTCTTCGTCCAAGAATAACACCATCAGCATGTCTGACAAATTCCATACACATATCAAGCCATTGTTACTCCATCTCTGTGCCAAATATTCTTTTGCCGTCTGTGAGTGTGTGTGTGTGTTTTCTATGCCTGTCTACATAATAAATCAAGACAATGTCTGCTTTTGTGTACTCTTGCAATGGCAATGTTATCACTTTGTGATCTTAAGTATTCTTTTAAATGGTCATAGGCAAAAAAAAAGTAAAAAAGGAAACAAGGAGTCCCAAACTAAACTAGAATTAGCACTTTGTGGTTGTATGCCTCCCCAAACCAGTCAAGTTGCAGTTGACATTCATGTCTGTCCACACTCATATAATACTGTATATATATTGAAGACTGTGAAGGAGTTTAGTTAAAAGGTATCAAATTAAGTGCATCTTTTGGCGAAATTGAAGCTATCAATACATTGAAATATATGATTCCTATTCCTACGATTGTCTTCACTTAGAGACTATTTTTCAAAAGAAGTACAGAGCACTGAGAGCCTCATCACATAGCGCAACAATAATCACATGAAACTCAATATCAACAGAACCAATGAGCTTGTGGTGGACTACAATGCTTCAAATATGGATGTTGCTGCAAAAAAGCTACACATTCTACAACGTGAATGCTTCGCACACATGATCTATACAATCAGCACAGTTTGAAGTTGGGCACACAAGATTACTGTCACCGATTCAGTAATCGACCAAATGTGATGTCAATATCTCACCTTCTGTTCCTGAGTTAAAAATGGCCATAAAAGTGTTTTTCCAGAACATTATGATGCCACAGTAAACTTGACCTTTGTTCTTTTGAATATAAAATGTCATTTAATTTATTTGAAATTTTGTCATAATTAGTGTACAAATTCTTGACTCATGGCCAAAATTGTGTTTTGTGAGGTTGCAGTGACCTTGAGCTTTTGACCACCAAATTCTAATCAGTTCTCCTTGAGTCCAAGGGGACATTTGTGCCAAGTGTAATGAAATTCCCTCCATGGGTTTGTGAGATGTCGCATTCATGAGAATGGGACAGGCGGACATACTGAAAACATAATGCCTCTGGTCACGGCTGTCGTGGAAGAATATTAAATAAATGTAAACGAAGAAAAAAACAAACTCAGACCCCACCCAGCATTCAAGGAGAGGACAAGAATATCTCCTGCCTAGGACAAATTTTATCATAGTGACAAGGGTGAAAGAGAGATGGTGGCTTCGGTCATTGTTGCTTAGGTCGGCTAAACCATTTTAGATTGATTTTTCACGGTTTTCACATAATCACTCCAGGAGAAAAAAAGTAATATCTCCTTACAGCCATAGAGGAAGGACAAATTATACCTTTTAGAATATAAAATCTTCAGAATGTTTTTGTTATGAAATGCAAGTCTATGTTGATTTATAGTTTTGGCAAAAAAAAAAAAATTATTCATTCATTCACCATCAATAATATTTTCAGGTTAACAATGTCAACAGTATAAGCTGTAGTACTTAAAATCATGCTAACATATACTGCAGCAGACCTCTATAAGTAATTATACTGTTTACGCATATCATTCATATTGCCCCGAGTCCCCGCTCCGCCTCTAGATAAACGCACGTGAAAAGTGGGAGGAGAAAAGAGATGAGAGCTTTGAAGTGGTTGCTTTGAAGAAGCATGACAGAACCAATTGATTCGGGTGATTGGGAGTTTTAGTAAAAGCCACTGCTAAAACAGTAAAAGGGTCTTATATTATAAATTAGTCACACAAGCACCTCACCATGACCACACATTTTCATTTCATACTTGTTTCTATTAGTTGTACATTCTGGCTTTGACATTAAAATATTCAAATTCACCGAAGATCCACCAGGATGTAAAAAGAGTGATGTAAAAATTACAATTTCCAGCAGGACTTAATGTAACAAAATTAAATTTAAATTCCAGTCATATTACTAACCCAAATAATAACGTTTTTAACACCCACTAAATATCAAACTGGAAATTATAACTGCTCTGCAGCAGTGGGTTGGGACTGGGCATTTTGAGGAGGAAGAAGAGGAAGATGATAAAAGGAAGAGGATAAAGACAAATGAGAAATACGGGAGGATCCATCAGCAGAACTGTCTGGACCAAAATAATGACTAAAACCTGAAGTCATGTAGTCAAGTCTAATTCACACAGCACAATGCCTGATTTTCATTTTGTATCACCCGGGTCTTAAACACCAAGGCACATTTTGATCATGTTGAGCTTAGGGCTGCAACTAACGATTATTTTGATAATCGATTAGTCTGTCAATTATTTTTCGATTAATCGATTATTAGTTGA
>JBBPCS010000855.1:10665985-10686787 GCA_037974645.1 Hollardia meadi
AACTACAAGAACACACACACACACACACACACACACACACACACACACACACACACACACACACACACACACACACACATAACCACTCTACTACACACACATCACATGCAAACCATATGAAATTGATAAAAAATAGAAGCATAGAAGGGGCTCTGTTTAAGTGGCTGTGCAAAGAGAGGAAGAGCACACAGACACAAACAGGAACACTATAAACCGAATGGCAGTAAAGCAGTGAAATTGAAATAGTTGTTAAAAATAGTTAAAAATTAAATATTTTATGAGTCATGTTTTCTTTGTGTGTGTCTATATCCTACCCAGTGTTAATGGAGATGATTTCAATGAGAGGGTTCTTCCTGATCTTGGGTAGGTCCAGTCGAGCTCCTCCAAGCCTCCTGCCTCCATCTTTCTTCTGACCCAACAGACGAACAGAGTGGCCTGAAAACGTGAAAAAAAACAAAAAACTTCACAACAAATTCCTTTTTAAACTGAAACATTAACTGCCAGTGTAATCCTTTCCCCTGTAGTTACTTGCTACACATGTATCACAATAACAAGCAGACGTATGTGTAGATCAGTGCGCAGATGAAGGCATTTCCATGGTAAAAATGAATATTCAAGGTAATAGTTGCTCTGTTTAAATTGCAAAAAAATAACTTGAATTCCAAGTTAGTTTGACGTTTGGGTGGTTAGATAACTTCCTCTCTATTTAGTCTGATTACACACACAGAAAATCAAACACACAGTACAAACATACATTCACATACCCAAATACCTTTACAGTACACACAACCTTTCACCCGCAAACATAACACTTCATAGAAAGACAGCTTTCAAAAGGTTTATCCTCATCTAGATGTGACCAAATAAAAGCCTTCATTAAACTTCATCTATTCAGTATGTTTGTGTGAACAGGACACAGGAATGGGCAGAGCAATATATCAGAGCAGAAACAATGTGGTAAAGGTATGGACAGGGAGACAGACATTAACTGGCCTAGCTGTGCAGAAATTGGCAGAATAAGACAACTTCTGGCATCAGATTCACTTGAGTATGAATACACAAAAAGGGAAATAAGACAAGAACATGGTATTGCTGCTGAAGTAAACTTCACTGGTAGTTAAAGGAACAATTTGTAAGATGTTCAGTCTTATTCCTGGGTCGTCAAATACTGACACTTTGGATTGGTAGGTCAGGCCAGCCACCAACCCAAAGCATCAGTATGCAACGACCCAGGAAACCTATAGTGTCGGTATTTGACGACCTGGGAATGAGACTCAATAATCAACTGTTACAAATTACACCTTTAATAAAGATAGAAACAATAAAAGACAGCCAGGAAAAAGAGAATCTTCAAAATAAAGAGGGCTATTTCACCTAGATCCTTGACCAATTGCACACTGTAACAACTTTGAAAGTATTATCACTTAGTATATATCAGTCTGTTACAGAAACAAATAAAAACTCCATAGCTGAGTCTAACAGCGAAGAGCAAGTGATGTCAAGCCTGTGGTGCGCGGAAATGGGATGCACTACTCTCAAACCATCTAATAGGCTACCAGCTAGAAGGTGTGTGAGATGGAGGCGCTGAGGGATGGAATTGTCTTCCTGTTTTCATCCGCTTTACATAGGTCTCCTGGGAGGGTGGGCTCAGGGCAGAAAGCATGGCTATCAATTGGTAGATAAAAATGACAATCTGCCCCAGAGGAGGACAAAGAGCCAATCGGTGAGGCATGACCGGTCGTAATATCCCAGTACAAGCAAGGAAATTAGAAAACTTCCCCGGTGGAAGCTGGGACTTCGAGCACATACAGCCAGGCTTTCTTCAAGCTAGTTGTCAGTGTGGCTGCTTTTGGTCATGAAACATGGATTTAAAATTCATGCATGCTCAGATATTCTTCCCTCTGTAACCGCTGCTCCATCTGTTGACTGATGGATCGATTCATCCTTACATTACATTAAAGCCCACCGGGTAACCTGCTACTTCTAAGCTGCTTAGATTGCGCCTACTAGTGATGCGCGAATGGGAAGTGCTTAATTTGTAAAGGAGAAGGTCACAAAGAGGGTGTCGTTCCGGCGGGTGAGAGGGAGAGAAAAAGTCACTTAACACATCAAAAATCCACAGTGCCTGGAGCAGTTCAGACAACGCACAGGTGCTATTAAAACAAGACAATCATCACAAACAAAGATAGTTATTTAGGCTAAATTAATTAATCAGAGCATTCATAATAATCACTCAAATTCAGCATGGGGAGGCACTTAACAAACAGCTGTTTGCAATGCGTGCTTTCTCTCTCTCTCTCTCTCGTGTCCCTTCTGTCTGTGGATTACTACTCTGGAATTAAAGCCGAAACTCATATTTACAAACACGAAAAGAAAGCAGCCCAAGAAACTGAACTATGTGACGTCTGTTTGTCTGTCTGTGTATTGATCAATCAACATTTGCCTCATTTCACCATTTGAAAGTGTGGGGCTTACAGTAATCATATGCCAAAATATTAAGACATCAAAAATTATTAAACCACATGCCAACACAGCTTATGGGACGTGCACGAAAGTCAAAACTTCTGGCTTCAGCTACTGTGCGACATGTTGCATGCTTTCCTTCTCTCTTTTAAAAATTATTTTTTAAATGCATCCAAGCTCATCAGATGTGCACAATACTCACACACTTCAGGTGTCACTGCGTGACCCTGATCAAGCACAAATTAAGCCCTGGCATACAGTATCATTGTTTTAAGGGATTTACTTTGAGAGAGATTAGAGAGGCTTTCAGTAATTGTAAATGTTTGTGTGCCACAGTAATAGAACTGCAGCAAATAACGTGGCACATTTAAGCAACAAAACTTGGTGGTGTAGTTCCAAACTCTACAGAGGACACAGAATTAAACTTGTAACATGGAACACAGGGTTGATCAATAGGACAGCTACTGCAGCCCACGCAACAGCGCATACAAATATAAATGTTTAAACCTTGTCAGTAATACTATACATCATTAGATCGGCAAGATTCCCCACAATTCAGTCGCTCGATTCGTTTTGTGGAAACCATGAGAACAGTATAATTCATTCAGATTTACCAGTATGGTGGACCAAAGACGAATAAAGTGGTGACTAACTAGTGAAACGGTCATAAAGTTCAAATACAGGTTATGTGTCCATTCCTCATAAAAAATGAATCCAAGTTATAAAGACTGTCAGGTGAAGTCCCTGCTTTCATACTTCCAAATTAGGCTTAAATGTTACGAGTGTTTTGATTTTGATTATAGTCCCCCCCCCTCTCTCTCTGTCAAATGAATTATTCCTAATTGATTTGCTATTTGATAGCCTAGTTTTTATATCCATACTGATTTAAATAAACAATGTGATAGTACCGATGCTGAGTTTTGTGCGAAAGGAATTTAATGCCTCTCCCATATACAGGTATATGCCTGTCCTAAATAAAGGCAGGGTGAGGTTAGTGATTAAAATAAATAAAAGCCCAGGTTTTTAATTATAGTTTTATGGTAAATTCATTCATCAAATGTACTATGACAGAGAAAATTTTTTTTGATGAAGGCTAAAAGATGTCCACTAGATGATAAAGTGCTTTAAAGGCAAAGTTAAAACTCATTCAAATGCATTCCCTTTTGAAAGGGATTCAAAATGAGGTGTCTTTTGTTTGAACCTTGATCATACTGACAACTTTATCTAAATAAAAGCAAAAACATTGAGTAGTCGATTTCATAGCTAAATCGACCCTAAATAATTTCACAGGGGTCACAGCTCACATTTTGGCAGCTTCAGGGCAAAAAAAGGCATGACACTACTTTAACTTTAAGTCAGGCCTGTTGGTGAAGGATTGTGGTCAAGTTCGTTTTGAAAATACCATTTTTCCTTGCAGATTATTCACATTTTGCATTTGTTTCTGATGGTTTTTACTGTGGGAAAATAAAGTTACCAATACTTCATTGCATACGCAGACTTGGCAGGAGGAAGCAATTACCAGTATGATGTTGGATTTCCAGATGTTTTTCCAAATTATGAGATTGTCCCTTTGTACTGGTATAAATCTTGGAAATCACTTTTTGCCTCTAAAACTGCACAGGACCCCTATCAATGTGATTGCTAATGACGACTCAAGAAATAATCTCAGTACCAGCATGGAATTATTCAAGACGTGCGCCCAAAGCCAAATTTAATTTCAGGGCCTAGAGGACCATGAATGGGAAGCAAGAGACAAAATAGATAACTTTAGTTACTGAAGAAAACTGATGAATGCTGCCCTATTTGTCATCTCAATTACAGAGTTTAAAGAGGCCGACTGTTGTGATAGGCATCCCCGCAGAGCCACAGACACACACATAACCCAATACAACATTTTCTAGTTACTGACTGCCCTTTTCCCTCCTGCGTTTTTCCAATCTCCAATCTCCATCCTTTGTTCTTTTCTCTCTTTCATAAATACAAACCGACATAAATCCTTCTATCCACTGGTAACGGCCCTTTATAACATTCTAGAGAAAAGGAGGGAGGAGGCAAGGGCAGATGGATGGATGGTTGGATGATGATAGAAAAAAATCATCAGGGATGAAAGATGTACAGGATAGCGAGATGGATGTTTGGATCAGAGAGGTAGAGAGCTAAAAGATTGACCTGTTGACCTGAATCTGATGTCTCATAAGTGGTGGGTCTTGTTGTGCTCCCTGGTTTGATTGTAAAGCAGCAGGATCGGGGGGATGGGGGTGCAATGGAATGTAGGGACAAAGGTAGCAGGTGAAGAGGACAGGAGGGGTGTAATGTCATGTCTTTTATTGTCTGGACATAACCGGTGAATAGATGCGTACGACTGTCTTTGAAAAGCAGTTCATTGACAGTCAAACCATTTTTAATGGGAACTGTCTAAGATGCACATTACGTAGTAATTCTACGCTGTGTCTGAATGCAAACATTTCAAAAGATCGCTTCCTTTAAAAAAAACAAACATACATGACAAGCTCCTCTACAGAGCTTTTCAGCCTTGATGGAGAGCCTTCCAGATGGGAGGTCACCAAGTATCAAAAAACGCCAGAATATCTTCAGGTGACTTAAAATAAACATGAATGCATTTCTTTGTACCTGCTTTTCATTTCCCCTCTCTCCTGTCAAACTGTCTCTTTCTATTCAGTCTTTATACGGCTTTATTTTTTCAGCACTGATGCACGCAAACAGTTTGTTTATCCTGGTGAAATAAGGATCATGAGGTTATATGGATGTCATATAGCCTCTGATCTGTAGCTAAGTAGATACATTAGCCTGTATAACCTTAACTGCTGCCTGTTTCTATGTCACACACACTAAATCTAAACCTTCTGTAAAAGATAAAAGAATATCACGTGAAATAGTATCATCCAAGGCTATCATCTCAGTGAGAGAAGATCAATATTAGGACGCCAATAAAGAAACAAAGACATCAAAACGGTCCTATAAAGAAAGAGGCACAGCAGTTATTTATTAATGGTGCAAAGATCAGCCTTCAGTGGCAGTCTGCGTTCCTTTTAGGAGTGAAAACGTGAATAATATGTATTTTCTACCCTTTGTGTTCGCTTCTGTATGCATTTTCTCACTCCTTAAATAACCAATTATTTTCATGTTTTTGATGGTTGAGCTTCACTAAGAGTTAAAATCTGGTTAGATGTCCTTTCAAAAATGTGTATCTATGAGTGTCATTCATTCATTTTTTTTACATTTTTTTAAGACAAATCCAAAGCTGTTTGTTGTTAGCAAGAAAATCAACATCTGGCACAGCTAATAAATAAATAATTTAAAAAACAAGCTTGTGACTACAGTAACAGCACAACCCAACAAATCACTGACTCTGCAAAGTGTCAACTACCACAAGACTGGGCAGTAGTTGTAACATGTATGGCTGCATAAATGTTAACTACTGTGTGCATGCTCAGCAGCTCAACCAGAGGTAAAAGATAAAAATTCCATGCCATTTACAGCAGGTAGTAACTTGAGCTTTATGTTAGACAGATGCACTATGAATGAAAGCACTTTTAGAGCAGTGAAGTAAGTATCTTTGCACAGTAACTGTTAAGTTCTTTTTGAGCCTTGGATCCGAACTGAATAGTACCGCACCTCAAGAACCAAGCTTGTCATGCGGAAAACAGACCTGCAAGCAATTTTGGTGCAGCAAAGAACTGCGTCTATTAGAAGTCAGTTTAAGTAAGTATTTTAGTAGCCATTACCAGAGCTAAATCCCCTAGCTTAAGGGTTCATGCCCAGCTCTCAGTTTATACGAGGTCATAAAGAACTATAATGATACTGGGGAAATTAGTTTCTATGGAGGGGGTGAAGGATGGAGTAAAAAGGCGAGGGAAAGAAGGCAGAAGGGATGGAATGGGGCAGTGGAAGGTGGAAAAAGGGAGGGAGAGGGATCAAAAGAAAGGGGGGAATAAAAGTCACAGTGTGTCAATGTGAGTGTGTATATGTGTAGCCAGACGATTTAGGGTTGATGACACATTGTAAAATTAAGCCTCAGTTCAGCTGTCCTTCATTAGAGTGAGGCCTGCAGTGCAAACTAGTCACTCCTAGTCACTCTAACACACACACACACACACACACACACACACACACACACACACACACAGTAAACTCAATCTGTTCTTTATTGGAGAACAGCTGTGGTTGTATGACAGCTTGACTGGACACTCTTAGACTCTAAACTCTCCCTGACCTTCATTAAACAGTTAAGTGCAGTGGTTCACTAACAGTTTGAACGGATGACCTAATCACTGCCATGTGTGTCTGTCTCACTGTCAGTGAGCGTCTCAGACAGACGACCACTTAACAAGCTACTCGGACAGATAGGATCCGAAAGCAACATTGGTCACTTTATGTTTAAATAGAACACATCAATCAAAACCATTGATCTTACTGAGCAAAGTTGTCAAAAATAAGTTTTGTATGCACTTTGTTTCAGGAAATTTCAATTGTTTGAACCATGAAAAAGCAGTAAAATCAAGACACTATGTTTTGAGTATCTAATTGAGAACAATTGAGTTTGTTTAATACTAATAAACTCTAGCTGGTACCTTATTATTGACAATATTTTCTCAGAATCAAATGTTTTAAAATGTTAATTGTGAGAGAGTAGATGGAATAATTCAAACTTGTAATTATTTGATTATGTGCTCTTCTACAGGAAAGTGATAAATTCCAACTCTTGAAAGTCAAGTCAATTAGTCTTGGTATCCAGTCAATAAATGAACAGACAACTTAACTGAAACTCATTCATACACGCAGCTCAAGTTCAAAAACTTCAACAGTATTGTGAGTATTTCACTCACATTTGCCCCTAAAAATAGATATGTGAGAACTGTGAAAATAATTTATGAGCACAGTGTACGAGTACAAATTGCAACATACTGCTGATCTCTGATAATCGTTCAAAAACTTCCAAGATCCACAATACACAGTATAGTTTTCTTTGACAACACAGCTGGTGACAAGCAAGAGAAAGGTGAACTACACTGAAAAATGCAATGGTACAATAGGCGTTAAATCAACTTTTGCTAAGAGCAGTATACGTGTAGTGTGTGTGTGTGTGTGTGTGTGTGTGTGTGTGTGTGTGTGTGGTTGAATGAGTGAGAGAGAGCGAGCAGCAAATAAAAGTGACTAAATGGGAGCGGAGCAAAGGAAGAAGTAGCAGTAAATTGTCAATCTGGCAGTAAATGTACAGTATACATTACAGTGTGTCAGTTAATAAATGTTGCAGCTTCTCAATAACAAGAAAAGTCTTGTCTATTGTTTCCTCAACTGCTGAACGTGAACATTTTATCCCTGAAGTAAGAATCGACTTCGGTCCTGGAGGAAAACATCTCCCCTGTGTTTCCCAATTATGGTCTGGAAGTTGAGCAGGAAAGGCTGTACCTGCTGTCGCTAAACATGCAGCCCATTAATCTTTATTTTGAGCGAAAAAGACATTGAATATACACAGTGCATCTTCCTCCTCCTGTGTGTGTGTGTGTGTGTGTGTGTGTGCGTGCGTGCGTGCGTGCGTGCGGGATGAGGCTATGGCCAGACATTAGATCACGTGTGAACAGAGACTCGCCTTTCCTGCTATGGGTCAAATATTCTCTAACTGCACATTACTACCGTCTATGTGTAGGCATACTTATAAATTGTTTAATGATTGAATAAAGAAAATTCTGAACATTTTGAACATGTTTTTGTACTTGACTGATAATTAGTGACTGTCTAACTTTTAACATATACAAGCAAACACAGTATAAACATTTTTAGTGTGCTCTTAAATTCCTTTGTGTGCTGCTAATTATTTTTCATTTAGGAGCACATTTTTTGCTTGGGAAAAAAAACAGCATTGAACCCTGAACTTTATTTCGTATTCAAACAGTGAAAGGACTCATTTATTAATTCATTAGCGGTGTGTTAAAATACCTTTAACAGCCTCGTCCACTACTTCCACCACGCGATCAATCTGTTGGACCTGAAATACAGACACACAAGGGAAGTGTTTATTGATGCCTACAAACCAAACTCCACATAGTCAAACAAACGTCTGATATTGACAACCCATAAACACACTGATCCACACATAAATATACACAAAGGCAATTTGCAGTATGCACACAGACAGAACAAGTACAAACTGATACAATCACACCAAGTTTTCTCCAGCCAGGACTAAGTGATATAGATTTCCTAAATGCCACTAGGTGTCTAAGTAGCTGCAACACTAATTATACAGTCTGGCAGTAGGATTTGAAGAAAAACAAGAGTCAGAAACCTAAAGAGGTAGAGAGAGAGAGACAGACTGATGATCATGCAGGTAAAAATGAACAGAATCGTGTTATGATCAGGCAAGTGTTTCACGGCTCCGAATGTTTTCTCTGTGTCTCCCTGTTTTAAATTTTTTCCCTGTACCTCCCTCCTCCCGTGTGTGTATGTGTGACCAGCATGGGCATGGCTTCCCCCCTCCTGAGAACTTGGTCCATCTCTACACCTGCCTTCAATCAACTCATCAACTGTTGTATAAGAACTCTGGCTTCTCCACCACTCTTCACCAGCTATAGTGGTATGTACTCTCTCGTCCACTCAGTACTTCATTATGTGAATTTAGTTTCTAGTGTTGCCTTCCTCAAGCTTCTAGTGACATTTATGTGTTGTGCCTAGATCTTCTCCACCCGCACTGCTGACCTCAACTCACCATGGACCGTCTCCAGCCACTACTTGCCTCAGTCACTGGTCTCCACTTTGCCAGCTCCCTGCCGTCATCATCACCATTCAACCCAGCACGATTTACAATAAACCCTTTAAACCTTTTCTGTGTTTCTGCGAGCCTGATCACATGTGGTATTAAGATATGTCCTGGGTAATCTCATCAGAAGTGGACAACTCTGAGTCCGACAGTTCACACTTTGCATTTACATGCGTCTCCATGTGCGTCTCGAGTGACCACTTGTGATCGGACACTTCCCTGCTCTATATGCAAATAAACATGTACATGTACATCACTTGGACAACACAAAGTTGTTTATACAAAGAAAGAAATAACTTAATGTATAACATTTTCAGAATTTACAAAAAGGCCAAAAATACTGTCACTAAAATGTCTTCTTTCATAAATTTTGTGTAAATGGTGAAACAGCTGCCCCAAACTGACACTGTTTACAGGAAACTACTTAATGCATCGCATGCCAAATTTATCATGAGGCATGGATGATTTAGAATTTGCTGTAAGTGCTTCAAAAGGTTTGGTAAGTTTCTCCTCACTCTACAGTTCTAAAAATTGCATGATTTTTAATGGAGACTGGGGATATTGCAGCGGCTAGTTCATTCAGTTGAAACAGACTGTGTTCAATAATATCTGGTGCTAACCATAACAGGTTAGAGGGCCTAAACACATAGTTTGCATTACAGTAAACCAAAGCGTGTAATCCATTATTGTCGTGGTTTCTTCTTGTTGTTTCAGAGGATGTCAGTCGAGTAGGTGGTCTTTAATGTGGCCCAGGACACATTTGCGTTTGCACTGCTGAAAGCATGTGGCCGCAAGTGGCCTAGAACACGTCCAAATGTGGCCTGAGTGATTGAATCTCAAATGCGTCCTCAATGCATCTTGGGTGCACTCACACCTGTACTTGGAGCAGTCCACTTGTGATCGGATCACTCAGGATGGATGTTAACAAAAGGTCTGAACAGGCTCTGTGTCCGCTCTTTGGTCCTTTAAAAATCATTACAAATTTTAACAGCAAGTGCATTTAGAGAAAATCCTGAAGATTTGCCAGGGAAACTCTGAAATGCCCCCAATTGTAGAGAAAATAGGCAAGATCAGACTATTAGGAGGTCTAGCTGGATAGTAAAAGAGCCAAGAACAGCACTGATTTTACTAATCTACCATCCTTCTACTAATTATCTAGAGACAAAAAGGGAGGAGAGTGAATGAGAGCTTGAGAGAGAGAAATATTAAGTTGTGGGGAATTAAAAAAATTAAAAATTCTCTAAGCATTATTTTACCTTTCATACCTCCCAACATCCCTTCTACCTCTACTTTACCCACTTTCTCCATTCTTGGAGCTCTATGCTCAAACCCTAGGCACCTGTTATGAATGCCTCCAAGCCCATTATCCAGACTAAACCTTCTTTCAATCACACTCACACAGATGCACACTTTGCCTTGCAGGAAGTATATATGAATGTTACATAGTGAGATAAATCCTTTTTTCTTCTAATGGCCAGGCAACCTGGGTTCATTCAAAGCAGCAGCAGGTGTCCCTACTCACAGAAGGGGTTGGGTATTGTTTACACTTTAAACCACACATGGGAAAAATACAGCCCCAGGGCCCGAACCAACACATGGACCATCTCAATCTGCCCTCAATCTTAATGAATCATGAGGCAAATTGGTATTTCCAGATATCCAAATTTAAAATATCAGATCAGAACTGAAAGAAAAGTGGATTGGTGCATGTCTAGCAATTAGGTTCTGTATGTATAGAGCAAATAGAATTCTACTCTATCCTAAGCATACATATATACACACACATTTAGAAAGAATATCTCTAGCTGAAGAGAGAGCACACCTGTTAAACTAATGTTGCAACAGCTAGAATGTCCTGAGTAAACACAATGCGTGAGAAATTCCTTGCTTATGGACAAAGGATTAAAAAGAAAATATTAAAGTAAAAAACTGTTCAGTATTTAAGTTCTATGGCACCCAAGGAATTACTGCAACCCAGCTTCATTTTTAAGGGAGTTGTCAATTTCTGTAAGATTATATACTTACAATGAGCATAAATCTGAAGTGCATATATCTGGTGAGTAAGTGGACTAAAACATTAAAAATCAACATAAACTGGGCTCACAATATTCACTAATGTGGCCCACCCATGGCATACACACAAACATACTGTATGCTGAGAATACTGATGTGCGTGCAACTCATGTTTATAATATTGCTTACCAGCTGTAATCCTCTGATTACCTAGCCAACACTGTGTACTTGTGTGGATGTGTGTGATGTGTCTCAGATACAGGATGTGACATGTCTACTTCAGAGATGGGAAACACTGTAGGCTTGCGTGACTATCTGTGTACCTTACATACAACACACTGTCATTCACTTCACAGCTGCTTTAGACAGGAAAACACAACAGAAATGCACATAAAAAGCAGATACAGGTTGATTGAACAATGAATTCAACAGAAGCACTTTTTTTTTTTAAACTACATCCTTTACCTAGCCGTTAGCGCAATCACTAAATACAAAGTCAGGACTGGTTATTTGCATCTACTTTGCATAACCCACCAACTGTCACTGTCATTGTGTGTTTGATTGTAACTACCAAGGATGTACAAGGGGGGGGGGGGGTGCATACATATAGCTCTGAGTTTGTGTGGCTGCTTGTGCATGGTCCATCAGTTTGTGTATGTGTGTGCATGCATCAATGCATAATCTGATCTACTCATGAAAATGAAAGGACCAACAGTGGTAAACTTCCCAGATGTTTCTGCCTCCCCCTGAAGGCTATTACATGTACAAACCTGTTTATCTGCATGTAATTATATTATACATACACGGCACTTAATTTGAATGTAATTATGTTACACATGGCATGCTAACTTAAATGGAATTACATTATATATGGCAAAGGATATTTTATGTAACACTTGAGACACTACCCACCCACTACTTTAAGACAGTGGCAGTAATAAAGATTGCAAATAGGACCGTTTCATTTATCCTAATTTTCAACGAGGAGGTCTGATTTTATGTAAAGCAATTACTTCAGTATTATGTGAAAATTAAGATCAAGGTTTTCTGTGGTGATTTAGACAGCAAAGCTGATTGAGCGTGGAGTGAACCAAAGAATGGGCACTTATAGAAAGATAAAGGTAGGAAGGGAACAATATTCAGTGACTTGCTAAAGAATTGAACTCCCCAAGTAATTATCAGTTTTGTCTAAATAATGAATAATACAATGAGATTTATTTCTGTGCAATATTTAAGACTGGCCAGAAAAATAAACTATTTAAAGTTATATAGTTTAAATTTTTAAATGTCCACTGTATACAATTTCGTGACATTTAGCATTGTGGATAACTGATCAAGAATTAGTGTGTTCACAAGTTCAATTCCAGCTGGCAACATTTGTTGCATGTCATACCTCCTCTCTCTACCTCCATTTCCTATCTGTTTTCTTTACTGTACAATAAAGGTGAAAATGCTACAGGATTTGGGTTTGCAATAAAAAATACTTAAAGGAAAAATATGTGTCGGCATAATTTTTTAATTTTAACAAATCTGATAACTTTTAAGAGGGTCCTTCTACACTGTTGGGTAATTTTCTACATGTGAAGGACAAGACACCATGCACCAAAAAAAACATGGAAATCATTTGACCTTCTTAAGTGTAGAACCTAGACACCAAATGTGAATGGTTAGTGTCTAAGCTGATAGTATTATATCAAACTGAGAACTTTAAAAAACATTGAAGCTGATTAGGAGGTACAGACTGGCAGTTTTGTGTGGAAACCATTAGCTGGTAGTATTTATCAAAAATAAACTTTGGCAACATGTTGCATAATTAAAACATGTAACACTTGAAGATGGTCTAGCTAATTAATTGCAGTCTTGTCAAGTCAGAATGAGAATGAAAATCAAAGTCTTTAGATACTGTTTGTGTCACTGTCATGTTTTTCCATTTATTTTCTCACCTCTGTTCTCTGGCCCTTATTGTTCAAATACTCTACATCCCTCCCCCCGCCCCCAAATCATACTTTTCTTCCTCCTTCGATCATATAGACTTTCTATTTTCCATCATGTTCATCTAAGTAGTCTTGGTCTTGTCTCCTGGGGAGGTCTATTGATCCACCAAGCGGCAGGGAGGCCAGAATAGAACAGACACAGCAGGTTGGCAGCCAGGTGAATGGCAGGTCAAACCGTCTGCATATGTGTGTGTGTGTGTGTGTGTGTGTGTGTGTACTTCTCAAAGTTTGCTCATTAGCCACAAACAAAGACAAAGATATAATGCATGAACATATAAATTTATTACTCAGATTATCCCTTACAAATAAGTATAAATAAGTCAACGTGCACACATGTACATACCCCAATAATGCTGAGTCCTTTGAGGTAGTCCATCCGTGGCTGGGCCTGGGGAACACAACCTGCTACGACGACTTTTTTCTGCTGGTCCTGGGCTTTTCTGTACAAACAAAGGCAAAGAAAAAAAATAGAAGGGGACATTAACATTAGTAGATAATATGGGATGGCATAGCTGTTTCCACCCAAAAATTTAACCATGTAAAAAATATGATGGTACAAACGGAGGGCTGACACTGCACTGGTTTAATTCTAATGGTTCTGAACTGGACAATTTATGACAAATGCATTACAAGCTTCCCCAGAATAACGTGTGTGCATGTAAAATGAAAACATCACTTTAAAATTTCTAAAGTTGATATATTCCTGTTGTAATATTCAATGACAATAGAGAAAGAAGCTTTCAAAATTAAACTTGTTATTCTAAGATATACACTTATTAGGTACTTAAAAAAATATTTTCCTAAGCCATTAATGAATATATACTTGATGGGCTGAAATGCAATTTTGGGTGCACACATACACAAATACACATTAAATAGCCTTCAATGACAAAGTCTGTCTGTATCTTATATCAAATATTAAAATACCTAAGAAGCAATATTCTTCAGGAGAGGCTGAATGGATTTGCTATTATCTGTATTAAAAGGAAATGGGTCAGAAAACATCACTTTTGAGTGTACTGTTCACCGATTCAAAAGGCACAAAACATAAAAATGGGTATCAATAACATAATCACAGAAGACATTCAGTGTTGGATTTATCATTGTTGATTTTGTCTTACAAAGTCTCCAAAAACACACTGCAGTTCAACACTGGATTACAAAGCATCTGGAAGGGATACAATCGCACTGCCACCATGAATGTTTCATTTAAACCTGGATATGACAGCGCTGGCTCAGCCTTGCTTCCAAAACTGCCCAGTGGCCACTTGCGGTATTGCAGCGGAAAATTCAGCTGCAGCCCAAGCAGTTTCCCTATAAACCACCATTATAAACGAGAAGTCTGTACAATTGTTGACAGGACACCATGAATTGCAAAAAGGTCAATTATGATCCTTTATATTATGAATTTGTTGATTCATGGCTGGAAAATGACTTAAAATGTTTGGAAATATTTTAATGTCCTGCCATTGACCGGCAATCTGGCCGCCAGCCGGCACTTATGGAAAACTCTGTAGACAAAGAATGAGAGAAAAAGTGCAAGACTAGTGTGACAAGTATTGTGGTCAAACACTGCAGCCCTTGTCTAATAAAATAATCTGTAAAACATGATAGAAGACACAAAACATGAAACTTATGACAGAAGAGGTCACCACGACATCTGATGACTTGAAATAAAAAAGGGCAGGCAAGGGACGGGTAGTAAAATAGTGCAGCAAACCACACTCCGGAGTGTGTGTGTGTGTTTAGTCTTTATGTCACCTCCAGTTAGTGACAGTGAGATTTAAGACACTCGGTCTGTCTGACAAAAGCTTTTGGAAGAGCTGCCCAGACTCTGGCATGAATCTTTAATAATGAAGCCTCCTGACAGCTGGAGCAAGAGAGAGAGGGAGGGATGGAAGTGGGGGTGCACGTAAGTAAGGGAGGAATCGTGGGTGGAGGACAGAGGAGGCGCAGTGAAACTGGATGCAAACTGTCAGTTGTGTTTTAATTCACACAATGTTTGTATTCTTCAGCAAAACAAAGAGAGGGAGTGATGGAGGTGGAGGGGATGTGTGAGTTAGCAGAGAGCGGAGAGAGAGAGAGAGAGAAAGGTGAAGGTCGACAACTCAATTCAAAGCCGGCTTACATTGACATGTGAATGAGGAAGGGAGGGACAGATGAAAACTTAAGTTGGTGAGAGATGAGTGGAGGAATGAAGGGAAGGGAGATGAAGGCAGAAATGAAAGTGTGTTTTATGTTTTTATATTTTGATTATTCAGAGCTGTTTGTATTATTGTTGCTGTTATTTTAGTAACTCTTCTCATCTCACTTCTCAATCTAAGTCTTTGTTGGCATACAAGTGTTGAGGAGGTAACAACAAATTACTTAAGATGCTAAAAAAGATTAAACATGAAGAAAGAAGAAAGCCTGTTGGATATGATGCCTCACCACAGACAAAACATTCAGAGAAGCTGCACATCTATTGATCTTTAGAAATGCACATTTTTACTGTGCATGTAAAGTTACTGGTTTTATACACTGAACTTTTACCTTTATTATAGAGAGTAAAAAAAAAAAATCCACGCCACTGTGACTGTTTTTTCTGTTGTAACAGACCTTGAAAACAGACAGAGCAGGGAGGGACGTAGAATATCATGATGCTAACACATAACAAAAGGTGGATACACAAACTTTAAGACTGAGGAGGATGTTGTCTGCTTAAAGTAGCTTGTTCTTCCCACACGGTTCCCCATGAAGGACTTACATTGGCATCACTGCACACACGGACTCACACACGCACACAGTAGGGGTGCGTCTGCATAATTCACACCGTCTCCTGCCAAAATGCACCAAACGTTCCTTTAATGCGCTACTCGCTCCCCGCCCACACACTCAGAGCCATAGCTGACACAGAGAGTAAGCAGACAGCGCCTGAGCCGTCGCCTCGGCGCCCCAGGGGAAACGGGCCAATCACATTGCACACAGTTTGTGGATGGGATGAGATTATGCGATGCGGTTGCCTTGGTGATACTTTTGAGCTTCACTGAGCGCTCGCTGCCAGTGACCCGGACCAGAGCAGATGCCCCTCGAGATCAGAGGACATTGTGTGTGGATGTGTGTGTGCGTGTGAGTGTGCCCACACATGTTTCCGTGGCTTCCTTGGCACCTCGCCCTAAATCTCTACGGCCCACTGTCAGCTCTGGGATACTGCCCTCCATAGCCTCAAGACCACACACACGCACCCACGCACAGGGTCCGAACACCCACATGCTCTGAACATACTGTACATATACCAATGGTCATGGATGGCAATGGCAAAATCCAACAGTAGACTATGCATACATGCATGACCTCTGTGGTATATACAGTATGTGTGGTAGTGAGGGCTGTGCTGTACATACTGGTTTTTAACAGATGAGTGGACACAGTGAATCAGTCAAATTAGACCAGACTAAATGTCCAACTGAATTGATCAGGTTGACTTGGAAAAGCCCCTTGCTGCAAATATGACATTAAAATAACTCCAGGCATTAAGATGTACCACACTGTGTGACCTATATACTGTAATGGCCTCTTTAACTTTCTCACCACAAAACTTGAAGTGAAAGAGAGGGCCTTCCATTGTGGATTGTGGCAGTCCTCTATAGTGACATTTCCATGATCACAACCAAAATGTAGTGACCTCATCATATAAATGAGCCACAATGCTGATTTTCTCACGACTGCCACAAAAGTCTCACATCTAACAAAAAGCCACCTATGTCAATGTTATAAAATAACCAGATTTGACGTTTGTTTTTTTAAACCCATTTGTCAATAAGTGGTGTTTATTAAAAACAAGTTTATTTCTTTTAAGGTATGCACTAGCGCTGATTAATTTTGTCACTGTGTTCATGGTGCCTACGTTATCATAAATGATAACTACCAACTCCAACAGAAACACCAAATATGCGTTTTAAGTTGTGTAAAAGCAAGGACAAACATGCACAAAGGCACGAAGACCTGGAACCAGAATGCAATAAAGCTGCCACTGAGCTGTGTGTATGTGTCTGTGTGTGTCTGTGTGTCCTCTCAATGACTATCCCTGCTGCTAAACACCCTCAGCGCTCTACAGATAGCTACATAGGGGGGCTACATACAGAGAGAGAGAGAGCTAGCCATATGCTCCTTAGCAAACATGTTGCTTAAAGGATGAGGTCATACTAGTAAGGGTCCTGAGGAAGGGTTGTGCAACTGGGATGTACATATATGTATTGTGATAAGCTCTATTTTGATTTTGTTCAATTAAATTCAATTGAATTATTTTGTTCTACAGGAAAAAAATGTATTCAAATGTTTTCTTGTATAACTGTTTTATATTCATTACATCCCTACTTTTCCCCTCTGCCTTTCCCATACTTCCCCTGTCCTTGCTCCTCAGTCTCCTCCCCTCCCACATCCTCTCATCTGCACTCTGACAGTTTTCTAGCTGAGTTGACAGCGAGCCAGCCAATCAGCACACCCCTGACCTCTCTGCATTAGCATAAGCAGCAAGGGCCAAGGTTAAGTACCCATCAAACCTCAGTAATTAAGATGTGAGCTGGTGTGCACATGAGTGTGTGTGAGCATGATAAAGCGAGTGAGAGAGAAACCAAATGTATTTAATCTTCCACTTCACATATTTTACGCTTCCACAAAGTTCTCCTACTCATACAACAATGCAGTCTCAATGTTGGTCACTGTCCTAAATTTAATTCCACAATGGCTATTGCAATACAGTTCAATACTTTAACTTATGTACTTTCTATTTCTACTGGGACTACAATGTATGTTTATTTGTTTAATGTTTTATTCATTTTTACATATTTATTTTTCCTGTGTTTTTTTTCTCCCAAACATCAGGAGATGTATTCTCCAGCGCTGACTGACAGCCCAGACTGAACGAATGTTATTCTAACATAGAATGCAACCTCTCCTCTGTGAATAAGTGTACAGGCAAAGTTTACTAAAAAAAATCCCTCAAAATGCAAACAGTATAAATAAAACAGCAGATAACTCTGGGCCTATGGGATCTGACTGCAGACAAACTAAACTAAATGAAAGCCGTTTATATACTAGATCAGGGGCCTCTAGGAGATGGAGCTGCAAGAGAGGAGGAAGAGGGAGAAATGCATACGAGTGATTGACAGGAAACTGTCAAAAGAACATCTTTATAAACATGTAAAAACGAGAGGGGTGGAAATGACACATCTGAGTGTAAAACAGGAAATAGCTGATGGTTAGATGAGATAAAAGGCAGAAAAAAACATGACAGATGAAGCAGTGCGAGAGTCAGTTAAGTGTCTAAATCCCATCGATTCCATGGTATGTTAACAGACAGTTTAACCATTAACCTTACGTTTCACCAGTGTCCCAATTACTTTCCTCATACAGTTAAGATCTTCAGCACCACACAGCTACAGAGGAAGACCAATACTGTGTTCTGTGGTCTAATAACAACCTTACTGTACTGTGGTCTAACATCTCCAATGTCTATTTAATTGAATATGCTGTACATATATCAGTGAAACAGTCACAAATTAAGCTCATTTGGATAAGAAAAATGTAGAAAAATATTTATTACTGTTTTTTGCAAATATTTGTTATTTTAATATTCTCACTATTTTAATAAGATTATGACAAATCTCAATGTCACTGCTATTGTCACAGACAATTTCCCAAATCATAGTCAGTGATGTCGCCCTAACAACAACTTCCGGGTAGACAACTGGCAGTTGATTTGTATAGCAGAAACATGTGCAATCGTCAAACTTGTTTATTTCTGTTGTCATTTACAGACATAACATAACATTAAAAGATGTTTCTGTTGTGCTTATTTTATGCACAGCGCTGCTTTGCTAGTGTCTTTGATAAACCAAAATTAACCAACAGCGAGATCTCACCGCCGGTCAGACTAACTACTACTCTTAATGTTGGCTAAAATAAAGCGGTCATTTTCTTTCATCTTTGTCCCAACAGGTAAGTCAGGTCTCTAACCTATATAGTGAAAGTGTTATTATATGAAAGCACCAAACATGCATTTTAGATGAATGAGATGTATACACTTTACAATAATCATAAAAAATAAAATGTAATTCTTTGTAAGCTACGTGACACATGGGTTTTCTAACTGGAAGTTTGTGTTAAGAAAAACTGGAATTGGTTTTATTCTAACTTTTGAAGGAAACAAAATAAATAAATAACCAAATAAATTACTCTGCCATTATATGCACCAAAAATAATATCAAGAATAAATGTAGGAATTAATTAATTTATCTTTTATACCTCTGTATTAATTTCCATATTTATTTAATTTCTCAATTAATTTTACATTTTATTTATGAATTACTCATTTTGTAATTTCCTTATTTAAGTATGTATTTATTATGTATTGATTTCAGCGTGTCATCAGTTACAGACACACCTTCAAGCGGTTAGCACTGTTCTGAGTCAAGCCAAGCCAGCACAAGTGTATGAAAAAAGCCCCATAGCTGTGTCCTGAGTAAGTCATTTCCGTTGTGAGCATTGGAGAGCAAGGAATGTATAATCGATCTATGCATAGTGATATTGATTACCCAATAGGCAAGAAGTTGACCCCATGACACACATGAATGACAGCCCCCTCATTTGCATAAGGAAGAAGAAATGCAAGAAGAAATGTAAAAAGAAATACAGAAATAAATAAGTGTGAAAATAAATAAATAGGAGGATTAATACAAAGGTAAATAAATAATCAAATTCAAACAGAAATGTAAATTTATGTCAAATTTTTAAATTGATTAATGCCTACATTTATTTTTAATATTATAATTGTTGGTGCATTTAATGGCATATTAATTTATTTATTGGGTAATTTGTTTATTTTTTGATTTTGGCACTGTCGGTCCTCCATAATCACTAGCTTAGGGTGTGTAATGGGAAAATAATGTGATTAGAGTAACAAACACTGAAAATCCTTCAAGTTACGTTTTTGCAAAACAAATCCAACCCTGTGGGACAAAAATGGACCAAAAATTCCGAAGTGGTTAAAATGCACCTGCGTTTTCTTTCCTCAGAATACATTATCTTTTATCTGTTTAACTATATGGGTCAGTGCACATTAATCAACACTGATATTCGAAAACATCAATGTAAACTTAATTTGCCACTGTGTTAAAAAGGTTTGTATAAGAAAAAACGTCAAAATGTGAAGCATGCATCTTTATTTAAAATCTAGATAGAGAGGGGGAGTGGAATATGTCAGGAGGGAAAGAGAAAGAAGGGAGTCAGAAGTGATGATGAGTAGAAGAACTACCAATGAGAACGTCTTTATCACCAAGTGGGTAGAGGGAAAGAAGGGATGACAACAGGACTCAAAAAGAAGTGAAGGCGGAGGATGAACGGGGAGGACGAGAGCTTGGAGGCTGTGAGGGAGGATTGTGATTTAGGGATGAGTGTGGGCTTTGAGAGGTAAAGCTGCAGAATCCCCTGAGATTCTTCTCTCTCTCTCTCACTCACTCACTCACTCACTCACACACACACACACACACACACACACACACACACACACACACA
>JBBPCS010000855.1:10686887-10705226 GCA_037974645.1 Hollardia meadi
CACACACACACACACACACACACACACACACACACACACACACACACACACACACACACACACACACCAACTGCTGTTGGGATTCATAGGATAGCAGAAGTTCATGCCCATAAAGAAGAGGAAACCTTGTTTCAATCTACTATTTACTAATTTTAAAAGTCTTTTATAATTGCAGAAAGATCGAGATTATTCTGGGTTACCACAACCATAATCATGCCCAAACTACTTGGAAACACAGCTTTAAAGGAAGGCGGGAAGGACTTACCTTACCTTCAGTTTTCCACATTTATTGCCAATGTGGTTAATAAAGGCATTCATGTTCGAGCTGCCTTTTACAGGATATAGGCAATCTATTGACCAATCAATACACATATAACATGGCTAGTTTATGACTAGCTCACATAGCCTTCGGGTATATCAGCGATAGGATGCAGCCCAATTGTCATCATGGGCCTAGTAAAGGCAAGTAAGAAGAAATGCAAGGCTTTCAGATTATGGCCCTTTTAAAAAATGCCTCATACACCTGCCCAGTGCTGTGAAATAGATGGCATCTGTCTTATAAAAATGAGGTGAATGTGTGATAAATATTGCATTATGGAAAATGAGTTGTATTCGCTGGTTGAATGGTTCATAATATAGAAAATGCTAATAAAAATGGAAGCAATGGCAAAGGCCCACAAAAATGCAAGTGCATTGGCACTTGACTGAACCACAAAGAGGGGAACCCTAATGAAGCAACCCTGCAGCCTGAGGCTGTTGTGGAGGGCTAGGTATCAGAGGTTAAGTGTTTTTAAGGAACTAGGAATTACTTTTCAAAATAGAAACATGTACTTATCAGGATGTCAGTAGGAAGTCGATATGTAGAGATTAATATAAAGAAGAAGGAACAAAAGCGCTCAGCGTTTCAGTCTTATGTGTTGATTGTTGTAGACTGCAGAGGGTTTGTGCTGCAAATAAAACACCTAAAATGAGGATATTCAAGTTTTCTCATTTATTTTATGTAAACGGATAAAACACAAACATAGCTGGGGTCTGGAACAATTGCTGCTGTGTTAGTGTGGCAGGGCACACACAGGCATTTATCATTCAGAGCCACAGCCACTCCCCTCTGTGCGAATCAATCTGAAAACATATGAGCGAGTGCACAGGGATACATGCATTTTTCTGCCTGCATGTATACATGATTGCATATATGTATAGCTATGTGTGTCTGTGCACTCTGTTGGCGTGCATCTGTACATACTTTGATTCAGAAGTGTAGACAAAGGGGAAATCCTTACTAGACTGACAGAGGTGAAATGACATTCATGGTTGAATAAATCCACACAAAATTAGTCCATGCATAAACAATCATGATTGGTTTCAAGGTCATAAATTATTACAACCAAGGGTTTGGAAAAGTGGAATGGCACATGCTTAGTGACCTGGAATTTATCAACAATCTTTGAAAATCGACATTATTTCCAGCAAAACAAAGATTAAATAATTATACCATTCTAGCAAGTAGGGATTACAAAGCAGTATCCAATCTTACCTGTAAAATTGTTTATTTATCCCAACCAATAAACCATGTTTTAGTGAACTTTAATGAATCTCCAGAGTTTAAGACATAGCAAGTACCTCAAGTTTGTAAGTGTTGTACGTTACACTGAAATCTATACTATCATATTGTAAGGATTCCTCTGGTGTGAACTGGTGTGAATACATACAGGGGACAAAAGGATAATGTTTTTTTTAATGTAAATTAATGACTGCAGATATAGCTGTAGAATATCCCCTCACTGTGTTAGCTTATTGTTAAAATGACAAGATGAGATAAAGAAAAGACAAAGCAGTGTTGCCTGGTGAACAAGAGGTTTGGGTGATGCGAATAACATGATGCGAAATCACACGTGTTGCTGCCCTTTGCAGAGTGTTGTGTGGTGAGGAGCAGGTTGAGTGGAGGGGCACAGCCGCTGCTCAGCTACTGAGAGCCGGCGAGCTTTGGAAAGGGGAGCTGGGGGTACAGCCAGACCTTCTGGAGGACTTAGCACCAGCAAGCAAAGTGGGAGGGGAGCTCACAGTTTACTTTTAAACTTTTGGAATTAGAAATGTTGAATATCTTCACTCTTGTTTATCAACCTGTCTGAAGCAGTGAGTCGTGGACATGTGGAGTGCGGACGTGCCTACTGTCGGGTGTTTATGTAACGTTACTGTGATGTTGACTGCGAACTGGGGTGGAACTGCAGTTTACTTCATGAATGTACAGAGAGGACAGAGGAAAAACCAGAGAGAGAACCAGAGTCTCTGGTGAGTGTTGACATCAGGCAGTGGCTGAACTGACTTACAGACACACACACCCTCACCTGCCATTGCTCACTAGTCTGTTTGTGGGGTTTTTTGTAAATTTCTTTTTGTTTGCTGTAGCAGCAAAGATTTTGTTGTGGCGGCCCACCATGCTAAAATATTAAGAGAGGAAATGCTGTAAGATATAGTTGTGAGATATTTGGTATATGTATAATATACCAAATTTATACGTAATATGTATTTCTGCACATATTTTGTGAATGTAAGCATGTATTTTCTAAAAGTGTGTCTTTTTTGCCTTGCACGCATGTGTATTGCATATAATTTACAGATCTGTTTATGTGAATTGGTACATTGTGAGTTATTTATGCTGTGTGAGAATGCATGTGAAAGTAGATATGGGAGTGTATATACAGTGCATGTGTTAGGGGACTATGCAGACTCTGGGAGTCCCATTATAGAGCTAAAAAGTCTAAGCATCTATTCAGCCTGTTAATTTCCCTGGCTGATATCTTCTCTCCTGTGCAGACAGAAGTGGCTCCACAGTGCCTCATCAGTCCCTCTAAAAGGCCTCCTCATTTAACCACAGCACATTATTTATTCTAAATAACATTCCTTTAAAAGCCAGGGACGCATCGTGCACAAAGCACACTGTCACACAATAAGTTGCTATGCCTTACTTGGTAAAAAATTAATTCATGGAATGTTTAAAAAAGGCATTTTTCCCCTCCACATGCCTTCTTCTCACCTGAGTCGTCGCCAATTAAAAGGAAGGTTCAAGGCAAGGTTCATTACCATTAGAGAAGAGAAGAAAGGGAAGAGAGGGCGAATTGTTGGAAGAAAAAAGGCTTTACAGACTGAGAACGTGATTTTTAAAATACATTTGGCTTGTTAAAAGGATGGTGAATATTCTTCTAGTTGAGGATGACTACAGCCTCCTCTTTTGTTGAACCACATTTGTTACATCTCTAGTCTTCTCTCCTTTTCACACTTTCAATCAGTAAAGATCATGTTCAATAAAGATCCAGTTTCAGTAGTCTACAAGACCCATTAAATGTTTTATTACATTTGAATACTAAAGTCACATTAATGACACATTTAGATATACGTTAGATCAAAATGGATGTGGGCTTTTATTTGAAGACTGAGCATCTAATTTCTCTCTAAGCCACATTGAGGCACATATTTGTAAATAATAAATGTAAGAACAACAGACGAAATAAGACTTCACGGCTGTTTGAAATGCTTGGTTTAACATTATGGGCACTGCATCCAATTAATGCTATTTACAAATTCACAACCAGCAAATAAGTGATACAATTTTATCACATCTCAAATTAACATTTCAAAGAGCAAAATAGTCAATAGCAATTTAAGAAAATGTTTAAGATGTTGAATATCTAACTTTGGGGAAAAAAAAACTCTTTATACAGGGCTACCTCTGTAAACATTTATTTTTAAGTTTGAACTTTATTTTTCAAGTCTTCGCTTATTAGCCCTATTCCTCTGCCCATACCTTTTTGTATTTTGAAAACCTATTAATAATGCTAATGATACATAAAACACTGAATGAATGCTTGGTCATGTTATTTTAATTACATCTAGTTCTCATTTAAAGGCTGTTTTCTGCTTTATGTTAGGATAATCTACAGTTGGATATAGTATATATTCGCTGAAGGAGACTGTAAATGTTGTAGTTGATAAGAGATTTAAAAGACTTCAGGCAAGTGTCAGGTCAAGTACATTTTGTCATTTGCCCAAGTCCATCAGGGCGGAGGCCTGTGTGAACAAATTTGCGACCACATAAACTGTCCTCACTGCACATATGCTACAGCAGTAAGCTGGACACTTGGTTCGCGCCCTGCATGTACTGTGTTCACAATGTTTGGTCTTAGTCTTGCTCAGTGGTCACACAATATTTTCTAAATCTAAAGTTTCAGAGTGACTTTGAAGAAACATTAACCAAAACACTGGATAAAACCTGTACCACACAACATTTACAACATGTGCCTAGATGGCAGAGAGATAATGCATTGTGGTACCTTATCTGACAGGAATACACAGACATACACCAATCAACCACAACATTAAAACCACTGACAGTTGAAATGAATAACATTGACCATCTCGCTACAGTGCAATATTCTGCTGGGAAACCCTGGATCCTGGCATTCATGGAGATGCCACTCGACACAAACCATCTGCCCAAACACCCTTGCAGATCAAGCACACCCCCCATGGCACCGGCACACCCCGATGACATTGTTCCCCCAGCAGGACAATACGTGCTGGTACACCACAAAAACTGCTCAGGAACAGCCCGAGGAACGTGACGAAGAGCTTAAAGTCTCAACCTGGCCTCAAAATTACCCAGATCCAAATCTGATTGAGCATCCATGGATTGGCATGTTCCATCGGTGAATGCTGTTGCCATGGGGGGGTTCACTTTGTCTGAAACAATGTTTGGGAGGGTTTTATGGGTCAAAGAACATCCACATGAATACCAGGACCCAGGGTTTTTAACTAGCACATTGTACTGTAGCCATGATCAATGTCATTGACTTCATCTGTCGGTGGTTTTTAATGTTGTGGCTGATCGGTGTACATACGGGCAACAATTTAATCACAAGTCACTTCTAAACCACAGTGGAAATCAGGCAGCCAGGGAAAGCACAGCAGCTTATATGCCACATGTGGCTTGGTTCCCTACAGCAATATTCCTTCCTTCCATACCCAGCTATCTGTCTGTTTGTTTACAGCAACTCAGAGGTTAAGGACTGCCCTAGGTACATTAAGGCACCGACCCATCGACCCCACGCCTTATAGAGGTTGGCATCTTACTGTGTATGTTTTCCGTGCATCCATCATTTTTTGCATGTACCTATGGCCAAGTTGTAAGCCTTGGGCTTGTGTCACTTCAAATACTGTTTGGTGAAATGGCTTCTTGGCTAGTTTGCAGCAACCCGTCCATCTGCTGACTGAATAAAATTAGAAACAAGCGCAAGATGCTTTGATAACAACATCTTCAAGGCACATATGTACACACCCACAGAGATAAGGCAGATAAATATAAATACCATAGAAAGAAACAACCACAAATATTAACATGTAAATACATATACAAACCCGAATGTACATGTATTGTTTTACATGAGATTTCATTGAATGTGACCTCTTTGTTAGCTCCTTTATCCTCAAACCATTTTTGTAGGTTCTCGCTTTCTGCTGCATCTTTCTCTCTCTCAAAGTTGATCAACCCTTCATGCTGTCATCTGTTTTCTACTGCTACCCTTTTTCTTCCACTGTGTGCATTGCTTCTAAAATTTCCCCTAGGGGTTCAAGCACAAGGCATGCAAAGGTCAAAACATCATACTGTCATCTTGAATGACTTAATGTATATCAAGCCCGTCGCTATACTTTAACATATGGAATCTGGATGTGACATCCATTGAGAGAGACTTTGAAGGAGTATTTGTATCTTCATCAGTATGTTGATGTGTTACAGCAAAGTTACTTAACAATTGTGCAGTCACTTGTCACCCTGAAGGTGCGTGTAGAATGAACACATTCACTCAGAGGGAGAGAATGTCATCTTTTATAACTTGTAGTTGGTATAAAGTATCTCAGTAGCTCAGCAATTTCCAGGTCAGTGCCTGTTTAGCTAACACCAGCTGAAAAAGCCTGAGGGAACGTCCGCTCAAAAAACAAGACCACAGCTTCACAGGGAAAATGCCAAAAGCTTACAGGTGCTCCTCAGGAGAACACGCACACGCCTCTTTCTTCCCTTTGCCTTTTCTCACACTGTGTGCGGGTCAATCTGTGCAAGAGTACATGGTGAATATGCATTTATACAGTTTGTGTGTATGCCCAAGTTTGTTGTACCCACAGTGTATTTTTGTGTTGGTGAACAGAACCAGGCTGATCATGTTTCAGTGGCACAGGGTTTGGTTCAGTGTCAAATCCCTCTCTGTGTAACTACAGATACCTAAAGAGAGAACACGGCAGCTGGTGTGCTGGCTGTTATACACAAACACACCTGCCACAGGAGTCAGTCAGTCTCTGAGGCTTTCTCAACCTTTTACACACCCACAGACAGACACACATACACACACACACACAGAATATGTACTTTATGGCCTCCCTTATTTCAAAGGAAAAGTAACTCAAACTACTTCAAACATGGAAAAGACGACCAAGACAACATTGGTAAATCAGAGATATAGAAAGAGAAAAGAGATATCCTAGAATTACCGTTTTTGTCTTTCATGTCACTGAGGCAGTTTGACTGGAATCAGGAGGGGGGAGCAGCAGCCGTTGTGTGTGTGTGTATTGTGTTTGTGTCACTACAGGTGAACAGAGGGTCAGTGAAGTTTTCTCCATATGTCATCTGTCAGATCAGCTAACATCCCGCGCTGACATTTCCCCACATTCAGTAGCAATGTCAAAGACCCCAACCCCATGTATTCACGAATACAGATATACATATATTTTGACTAAATGCCAAGTTTACTCAAACATTTAGATTACACAATGTTTTAAAGATGAGAAGAGATGAGACAAGTGTTCTTACCTGCTTTTAAGTTCAAAGACACAATAATTTTTGGGCTGCAACTAACAATTAGTTTAACAATTCATTTGTAATTGTATGAAACGTCGAAACATAGTGGAAAAATTCTGAAATGACATTCAGAACCTTTCAGCATGTGATGTCTTTATGCGTCGTGTTAAGTGTGAAATCTTGTCATACCCCAGTTTATTTACTTTTCTTTTCTTTTCTTTTTTTTGTCATGTCACGTTTTTTTCTCATTTATTTGGGAAGGTGGTCCTCGGAACGTTTTTAACAATCAGAAGTAGACCTTGAGTTACAAAAGGTTGAAAACTCTTGCATTAGCTCATTTAAGTTACAAGACTTCAGACCACAATGAGTTCAATTCAACCCGGAACTGAGAATTACTTATTTCCCAATCTTTTTCTTCCCCTCACCAACATTCTCTCTTCCTCTGTTGCAATGCAAATCTTAATGAGGTGCTAATGAGATTCACAGACCTCTTCTAAATCAGATTACAGTGAATTATGTATAAAGCCTTTAAATCACTGCTTTAAAATTACACATGTGGCCTATGTAGCAACATGATACCCTGGTGCTTTTACAAACTGACAGCACATTGACGTTGCTGATTTTTTTTTTTTTACAGACATCATTGTTTGCTTCAACTATAATTAGGCTGTTATTGTGAAAAAAGGGCTGTAAAATATTTTGATTTTTTTTAAATGCAATACTTTAATGGAATGCTGGACAAAATTTTAATTTTGGCTTTATGTAAAAAAAATATTACCGTTAAAGTTTGTAAAATTAGGTCACCAAGCCCAAACTGGGGCTTTAGTGAGGGTAGAGAGAAGATAAGTGAGGGAAGGAATGATAGACAGAGAGAGGTAATGGTGTGACCTTGTGAAAGTCTGTCATCACCTGCTGGGAGAAAAATTACCTGCAGAAGAAAAGCTGGAGCACCTTACAAGGCATTAACATCCACTTCTCTCTGCCCTCTTGCTCCTTCACTACAACTTTAACTACTCCCGAATGAGGAATATGTTACGTACTCAAAATAACTAAACTCAATTAAGTGAGTAGAATTGACTCTGGTGGGTCTTCTGCTTTCATTAACTGGGAGCAAAACAACCTCAGTCTCGTTTACTGCTACATTTCATCCATATTTATCTCTCTTTTCTCACTTCTTCCTTCCTCTCTTCCGCTGTAATTTGTCTTCATCGATCTTACATTATCTCTTTAGTGCCTTATTACTACAAAATTTGAGAACATTGTTGCCAAGGCATCAAAGTCATCAGTTCTGCATTACACTTGTTTCATGCATAAGGGCGCTAAAACCTTAATTTTAATAAGGTATCCATTTAAAAATGTTTAAAAAGACTTTAATCAACTACTTTAATCAACTAATTTCAATTACCTATTTTGCATCGCTTTTTAATTTGGTGTGTATCATTACTGATCAGATGTACGTTACTGAATAAAAATGCATTAATATTAATTTTTCTAAATCTTAAGGACTTAGTTTCACAGAGCAATTATTTTACTGCACTCTTGCACCTTATAGTGGAAATCTTTAAGTTCTTTTAACATAGAATAAATCAGAAATAGTTCTTCTGTGTCAAATATATGAAGGGTGACATGTTTACATTTAGTTACAGACACTCTTCACATGCTGCTACCGAGAAAAATGAATTGGCTTGTTGAGTCACACCTTCTCTGATTGACAATAATGCCTATTCAAAACTGATCGATGGCAATGAATGCAAAGTATCTTAATGCAGTTTCACATTAAAATTAAGCATAGCCCACTCATGTCAAAATTGCTAGCTGGAACAACTTTCAAGTTTTGCAATTGCTGATTGAAGTTTAGAACAGAAATCCAAACAACCATGTAAAAAAAAAACTACTAACTAAAAACTAATCTGCGGACCACTGTACAACACTGTGGCCACAGTACTGCTTCACTTACATTCACTGTTTACCAGGGGGCTAAAATGGAACAGGACTCTCCAACAATTGTTGGTTAAGTTAACCACCAGAGAAATAAATTACCCACCTTTGGCCGACAGCTGGCTTAAATTCTCTCCCCACAAACACACTGTGGGCATGTTGAAGGTACTCAAGAAATGAGGTAATGAGGAAAGATAAAAACATTAATGGTAAAAGAGTGAGTGGGAGACAGGAAAGACTGAAGCAGGTGTTAAAGCACTGAGGTGGGAATTTCTGAATTTAATCAAGCCCAAGTGTGTGTGTGTGTGTGTCCGTCTTCATTTCTCTCCTGTCACTATAGTGGCAGGAATGGTCCTGCGAGGCTAAGATCTGGCCTCCCACATGCCTGAAGGGAAAAACACACACTCACACAGGCGCAAAGGCACGGATGCAGGGGTTACCATGGGAAATAACTTCACACCAAATAAACCTTTTTTGTGTTATTGATTAGAAACGCCCACTTGCTTCAGCTCATTTGATTTGAGCACTATGTATGTTTTATGCATAGTGCTTCTATGCTATGCTTTAATTTGTAAAATTTGTCTTGTAACCATCCAAATATACCTTTAAAAAAAAGCAGAAAGAAGTGATACTGAGGCAATGCTTTGTATTTTGTAAAATGCACAATAGCAAAATTGCATTACTCTGACATTGTTCCGATCACAACTACCTTAAAATCACCAACCGCAAATATAGTAAATACAATAAATCAGTTATATATACACACACAACCTAAACAAACAAAAACAAAGCCCAATATGAACATTCTGTATGACTTCAAATGTGATGACATATGGACTACACACCAAGTCCCCCTGATCAATGAACTACACACACTCGTGTGTGCATAAAAAACCCCCACAGACACAGCCAGGTGATTCATCACTAGCTGAGGAGAGTATGGCCTCCAAAGCCTTTTAAGTGCCCTCTGACCTCTTCAACATGACCTCTCCAAAGGGTCATAGTAGATTTATCAAACAACATAATGAGCATTACAACCACCATCACTCACTAATGTTAGCTCCCTCCCAGGAAAAAAACAACAGAATATATAGGCCAAATAAAAACACCACCACCTTGTCAGCTTCCTGCAGAGACCTCCCATCTCAACATATTTCACCATTCTCTTATTACAGCTGACAGCTGACATTGTCTCTCAATTTTGCACTTCTGCCCTGCTGCCTCATTCCATCTTTTCCTTCTACCTTCATCTTCAATTCCCTGTCCTCGTCAAGTATTGTACCACACACACATACAGTCCAAGTCAGTCACTGCCTAATATGACATTGGTGGTGTGATCTAGTTGCCCGTGGGTATTATGCATTGCTGTGACTTGAATTATCTTGCTGGTGAAACACAAAGCCTTATTGACAGAGTAACAAAGCTTTGACGGTATTATTGACATCTGTTCTACTTACAGCCTGAAGGTTGTACTGTGAAGACAGTGTTGTATCAGTAGCAGGTTAGTTTTCTTTAAAGACATCTCTATATAATCTTTCCACAGCTTGTTTAGCTGGATCAAGTACAATTTCAAGTGTTACAGTTACTTATTCAGCTTTCATCCCTTTACTGTGAGAATGGATATCTCTATTACTGTGGCTACAGCTCTGTGGGAACAAACTACCACCTAAAAACCTAGCGTTATGCAGGTTGGGGTCTCAAGTCTATAAAGTCACTCAAAGTTTAGAGCACAGCGCGTCACGGTAAGGTGTCTCCACTTTCATACGTACATATACAATCAGGAGATGTCTGTGCTTTATGCAAAACCAAACTGTTATTTATAAATGACAAAGTCTGGGATCATTATTCATGTATCCTACAGTTACTGTCTTTTGAAATGTAAAGCCTCTTCCATCCTTTTCCAGCTGTTCAATTCGAGTGTCAGTGGCATCCTCATCTCTTAAAAAGACATCAGTGTTTCCTGAGAAGTGTAAGAATCGCGTGACAAGTCCATCAAACCCCCCACTGAGGGATTTAGCACCCCTTCATTCCTTTAAAGCTCACACAACATGGAGAGTGATTCGCCATAAGGAGAGAAAACAGTTAACATGAAACACTGGTAATCCCATCGTATCATAGTGGGCTGATGTACACACTGTGCAATGATATCTTCTTTCTCTGTTTTCCTGTCAGTCTCAACTGTAAACAGTATAATAAAAGTCAAAAAGGTGGTATTTTAACAATGACAGCTCATACAATTTACATCAATTCTCTTCCTTCATGGTGAATTGTACCACTGTTAAGCCAAATGTCTTTAAATGCTGTACCTGAGCAGGTAGATATCTTTTTAGAGCTTTATTAGTCTAACCTCTGCTTTTGTTATCATTTAAAATCCTCTTTGAGCAAGAAAAATCAGAAAATCATGTTCCACCCTTCCACCATCATCCTTTCACAAATGTTTACAGCCCTAATCTAAAACTGCAGTACCACTTCTATCATGAGAAAACATATGAGCCCTACAATTTGGCTTTAATTTTAATCTGATTGGCTTGGTTGTGGCATGAGATTTCAGACATTTTCCCCACTCTTAAAATAATTTAGTAAACACCACATTAGCATGATTCATAAGGTGATGACCTGACTTTCCTACTTTTCCTACACATATATTATTTCCTTCTTTTGACCCTTATCTCAATCACATGCGTACAGTAGTTGAAATGGCCAACATGATCGTCCATGAGTCCTTCGATATGGATAAGAATTTTTATAAAGCCCCTCAACCACACTCAAACTCAATCCCTTTACAAAAAGCAGAATTTAACTTGGGATTCAACTATGGAAACTTAGTTACTTGCAACACACCAGGGTAAAAGGTCTCCACTTAATCTTCAATCCTCTATTAACTTGGCCTCTTATGGCTTTAATCCACAATCGCGAATCAGCGAAAAGGCTGGAGCCCAGTGGGGTGCCTTAAGAGCCCAGACGTCTGAACGCATGAAAGACGGGAGCTGTTTGTGATTGCTGTTAAGGAAGATTTTCAAAAGACGGCAACAATGTGACTATGTGGCCATTAATTTAGCATTTACAATATGTATCAGCTAAACCCTTATCACAAACAAAACATATATTTTCTTAGATTTATAAATGTCTACCCAATTCATTTAAATGTAAAATGAAAGCCCTTTATTTATAGGTGGCAGATTTAATATGTCGGGGTAAAGGCAGGGTTCAACATTGTTTTTTTTTTATCACATGCCCAGTCAGGCAAGTGGGTCAGAAATCAACCTGCCCAAAGTCAATTTTAATTTTCTCCGAAACAAATTTTTCCAAATAACAATAAAGACTAAAATTAATTGTTATGTTTATTCTTATCTGTCTTGCTCTCAAACTTGCTCACAATACATAGTTTGAGTTTTGTCCACAACCTCCAACTCCACCCAACTAAACTCCTGTTTCAAGCATAATTGAAATGTTTGCTTGCTCTTCAGCTCATAAATGTTTTTACCTGCCACCACTCTCTCACCAGTGCCAGATTGGTACTGCATCTGCAACTCTCAGAGATGACAAAAAAGCGAAAAAACAAACAAAACCCCCCAATGTGTTCAATTCTTTTTACCACTCGCCCAATTGGGCACGTGGTCATCCATTTTGTTGAGCAATGTATACATAAATAGAAAACAAGCAGGAACAGCATCACATCAGTAAAGGGATGTTAAACAAGATGCAGGTGGATAGTGGGAGAGGTTGTTGACTGAGGCCTTTAGTCCCATACTGTGAGCAGGCCTGCATTTTAGCCACATACAAACGGCTGCAGACACACATGGACACACACTCAGACTTGGATACCCGAGCCTCATACTGTGCTGAGCCCTGCATTCAAGCCCACTTTGTAGAGCAGATGTGACAGGTTGTTTGTTAGGGGAATTCAGCAACACACACACACACACACACACACACACACACACACCCACCACAAACACACAAAATGCACATATGACTGTTTTTTGAATGGAATACATCACTGAATATGTGAACTGAAGCAGCCTAGAGATGCCCAGACATTGGCCTGTCTGAAATAATCATAACAACAACAGATCCTGTACTGGTCCGCGGGTCCTCTAATAATCTCCATCACTGGCACCCTCCCACTGCAACTAAAGGCAATAAATGTCCCTTTTGCATGTGTATGCATGAGTATGAGTGTATATGTTTACATTTCTTTGAGGCGTATTTAAAAATAGTGTGGCGTCAGGCTGTTAGCCTTAACTAATAGCCTCTCTAAGGTTTTCAACTTTTTGTCTGCATGTTTCTAGCTAAAGACAAGGTCACAAAAATACATGTGTACACACTATCTCAGGATTATCTCATGCCCTGGAACTGAGCTCCTTAAGTCACATCTTTTTTTCAAATAAGACAGAAAGACACCAAAACATTGGGACAGAGACAACACTCTAATTTATCATAATGATTCACCATCTGCATGTATTTATTATACTTTACTAACTGTAAATAATTCTGGTGAATGTTTTAAAGATGTAGAAGGTGAAATTGCAGTTGCCTTCCTAAAGTAATGCCTCAAAACTTTAATGTAGTGTTCATACAGAACAAAGATTCCCCTGTACTACCGCCATTATATGCAATGTATTCATGTTCTGTCTCAATAGTGCCCAGATAACAGCATAGCAAGCTCGGACTTCGCAATTCACACTATTAGAGATGTATAAAATACTTTACCTGCTGTATAAATGAGAGGTCGTAATACATGGTCTTTTAAAGCCAATAGAACCTGATAAAAGTCGGTTAGGATTGGGGATTTAAGCATTATTAGGCTTTCATCACATTATATTCATCCCTACTGATGCCTGCTTTGCCTTTCACCTTTTTCTGATAAACAAGCTTTTTTTTAAAAACTGTTATTTTACTTTCAGCAAGCCTTGCACAAATTGGGTCTGACTGTTTGTTGTTGTATTTGAATGTCTTAGGTTAAGCAGAGACAAGAGTACAACAAACTAGCCTGACAGCAGGTAAATGCTTTTAAAAGGATGCGTCTGTTTGGGCTAGCGAGAAGCTAGAGCTAGAGACCTGACTATTACTAAAAGTCCTGTTATTATGTTCATGTAGCACAAGTTAATTAAAAGCTGCCTCTTCAAGCAATGTGTCTTTCCGGAAAACCGGTTATTCAAGATAATAAGACCTTGTTCTGAGCAGTTTCATGTAATAATAATAATAAACTTTTTTTCTATAGCACCTTTCATACAAGAAATGCAGCTCAAAGTGCTTTAGAACAAAAAGATTACAAGCACCAAGTGCTTCATATACAAAGACAGAATGGACATAAAATCTATGAGAGTGATAGAGAATGTAAACTTGATAGGGTTTTACAACTGCTTGTTTTGGACATTCACGACATACTGAATCTCATGCGACCTTAAGGCATTTCTTCTTCCCATCACAGGAACAGAATAAAACTGACCAATGCAGAGTGGAATACAGTAAAACATGAAGCAGACCCTAACAAAAAAAGCTGCTGTATGAAGTCTGTTTTACCTCTGTATGGTATGTACTGTTTTACTGTTTAATTTGCACAGCAGTGAATAAGAAAGTCTGCTCAACTGTGAAATGTAGAGGACTGCAGTTTGTTGTGTCACCATGAAAACCATCATGTTGTAAAAGTGCTGGTATGCTGTGTTATGAAATAAATCAAAACAGTCAAATTGAACCAAAGGAAAAGAGAACAGTACAGAGGGCAGACAAAATGACCCATTTAAAAAAAATCAGACCATCCCCTCTCACCAAAACAAAACCAGACATAATGCCATCTTTAGCAGCAGAGAAAGGTTGAGGACAGTCTAATTATGCAGATGAAGACACAATAAAAGAAAGGTTATGTTATGGGCCAGCCATGGCCTTGGTGTGGTTCTCATAGAGCAATTGGCTCACTGAGGCCAACACATCAGGACACTAAACATCGGGTTCGCTCTGGTCACCACCCCTCTCTGTCTAAGTGTCTATTTTCCTGAGTCTGTCAGTCTGTCTCTCCCTCTCTCTGAATATTTTTGTGTCTGCATGTACCCCAAAATGTAGGCTAATGCCCGCAGAACTGACAGATTAAATGCCAATCCCTGGGTCGTACCAAAAGCAGCCCTAGGCAGCAAGCTCAGTATGTGTGTGTATGTGTGTGTGTCCAACCAGCTACAAATCCATGCCTGTGTCTCTGCTGGACTGGGTGAAAACAACTGCCCTTAGTAAACAACTCTAAAGGTCACTGCAGATTTCAGATTGTGTATACCTCGCTGTGACGTCCTGATGAAAAGGAAACATTTCTGGCCTTAACGTTAGTTACTTTCACTGTGTCACTTCATTTAAAACAACATGCTGTAAGACTAAAATCAAAAGATTTATGTGTTATAAGCTCTGTAAAAAGAAAACATGTCACTTGACCACAAAGCAATGTAAGACGTTTGATTGATTCTTAGAAGAAAAAAACTAGACTAATGTATATTTATGTGCTTGTGTGAGTGAGCAGTTTTCAAAGTTTTCTGAGGTCAGTCTCCAATCTATTATTAATGGAGCAGCTCGGGTTTTGTCACTTGAAAGATTTGTCATCTGACAGATTGCAGCCTCAACTCTCTGGATTGTAGGTTCTGGAGAGAGTTGTTAATGGTCTCAGACACATGTTGAAAAATGAGGGCTGAAGAAGACCATGTAAAATTTGTTTCAGGGTGGATTCTAACTTTAATGATTTTATTTGTAGAGCATGACCTTTGCCTCTGGTAAATGTGAGGTCATAAATCAATGACATAAAAAAACTTCCCTAATGTTGGAAGTCCTTTTTGTAATCAACAGATGCAGCCATGGGCTATAATGTATATTCACTGGGATCTGTAATTCCACTTTAAATATTTGGTATAAATTAGAACATACAATTTGGACCTGACTTCAAGATAAATGGTATAAAAGAATCATATCAAAGAATATTTTATCAAAATGTATCAACTAAAACTGAAAATCTGAAAATGTAATTGCCTGCAATATTAGTAGTATAATACTGCACTGATTTCTCTGCTTAAGACTTTGCTTTAGGGGATCACATTTTAACTTTTTTTTTTTCTTAAAGTCTTGATGATTAAATCGTATTAAAGGCTTTTGAAGGGATTTGAATGTAAAGAATATTTTAAGTTAGGCTTTCCTTTGTCTTATGTGATCTGTTGACAAAATCTTTTAAAAAAAAATCACATTTACTCCTTGTCCTTTTGAAATAATAGCAACAAGGTACCGAAACAACAACAACAACATACCAACTGGGCTCTTTGGATATTCTTAAAATACTAATACGCAAGATAGACTAAGACTACATTGTTCTACTTCTTAAATCTACTCATAGTTTTATACTGGAAAGTGATATGTCGGCCTATACCCTCTGTGTAAAGCAACTAACTTAAGATCAGTTTTGGCAATATGTGGCCTACCACCAATGGCTGTACATTTGGAAAGCAACTTCTGCCAAGACATCAGTGAGCCGACAATAGGCTGTCTTGTAGCCAGAGTGCATAATATATAGGCTATTCACTACCCAGCCTACACATCTGTTATAAATACACAGTATAAGCCCAGCATACACTTTGGACCTCTTCCAAGAGTTCATTCTGTGTGTTGTGTGTGCCTTTTCAATTAACATGAATTATTTTTCTTTCTTATGGCTCATGTTTCATGAATATCAAAATTATATTCAAATTAATGTAAATATATTGTGGGAATTGCCGTATTTTGAAAACAGAAGTACAGAACTCCGAGGTGGGGTCTAATTCGTTAAGCATACATTGCCTTGATCATACAAATTACAAATGACAGACAAGCAGAGAAATCCAACATACGCATACACACACAGACACACAAATAGCCCCACTAACACAGCAGTTTAATTACATGCAGTTGAGAAACTGTTTATTCTTCTTTAATGCATTCTACGTTCATTGATTTGAGAGATCTCTGACATTGAATTACGCTATAGATTTTGGCATTTCAAATGCACACACTGGCACTCCCAAATATTAATATTAATTGACTTTTTTTTAGCATTTAGAAGCTGTTCTATTAGCAGTTTATTCGACTGAATGAGTTTCTGATTTATGAGTAGAAGTCCTGCTGAAGGAGTGAACAGCAGGGCAGAGTGTGCCATCACTCTAAAAAAGAAGCTGGAGGGAATCCCATTGCCCACACATGTCAACTCATCCATGCATGTTTAACAAAATGAAACAAGCCAGCTTCGTTTCAAAATGCTGAGGGCAACAATTTGGAAAAAGCAATACAACACCACAGAAAGGAAATATTAACGATACAATTTCTAATTATACTGTTTTTTAATATAATTTTAACAATCACAGATTGCATCAACAAATCAAATCTTGAGCCCGGCCTCAGTGTGACCTCAGGTCCCTTTAACCTACCTTACCTAACCTGCTGAGCTCTGAGTGCTCACATAAAGAACTAGGACTACCACCGAACAGTTATATGCCTCCATGCACCAGTCAAGTTGCAGTTCACATCCATGTTTGTCCAGACTTATAATATATGTAGTGACTGACAAAGAGCTTTGTCACATGGTGCAATGACTGCAACAAGTCACCTGAAGCTCAACATCACAAAACCATGAGCTTGTGGTGGATTGCAATGCTTCAAATATGGATGTTGCTGCAAAGAAACTATAAATTCTATAACAAGCATCGTTCAAGAACATCTTCCACCCTTGAAGCACAGAAGATCTATACAGTCACCAGTTTCAAGGCGGGCATCCAAGATTAATGTCACCAAATTAATGTTTGATAAATGCCAACAGGTAAAATGTTTATAAACTGCTGGTTGTTCTCAAAGTGAACCAGATTGATGCATTCTAATTTAAAAAAAATCTTCCTTGGGAGCAAGCCTCCCTAGATGGTCTTACGGGCCACCCACCATAGTGTCACAAAATCCTGTGGGAAACGCTGGCTAAAATTGTTTTGTTAGGTCACAATGAACTTGACTATTGACCACGAAATTCTAATCAGTTCATCTTTGAGACCAAGTGGGGGTTAGTGCCAAATTTGAAGAAATTGCCTCAGGGTTTTCCTGAGATATTGCATTCAGTGGAATGGGACAGAGGGATGGACGAACAGACGGTCAACCCAAAAAAATGCTTCGGCATAAAAAAGGCATAAAAACAGCACACACATACACCAATCAGCCACAACATTAAAACCACTGACATGAATAACATTCCCGCTGCAGTGCAATATTCTGCTGGGATTCCCTGGCATTCATGTGGATGCCAATTGACACAAACCATCCACCCAAACACCCTTGCAGATCAACCCCCCCCCCCCCCCCATGGCAATGACATTGGTCCCCCAGCAGGACAATGCATGCTGTCACACCACAAAAACTGCTCAAGAACAGCCGAGGAACATGACAAAGAGCTTAAGGCGTCCACCTGGCCTCAACATGTCCCAGATCGAAATCTGATTGAGCTACATGGGACGTGCCTGAAAAATTACGATCCATGGAGTGCTGTTGGCATGAGGGGGTTTATTTTGTCTGAAACA
>JBBPCS010000855.1:10737646-10775939 GCA_037974645.1 Hollardia meadi
GCTCGTTTACGTGCAGCTCTCCAACAGTACAACCATTACTAATGAAGTGTTTCAAGGCAGGATGGCAGCTCCTCCTGGTGAGGAGACGCCATGATTCTGTAGAACAGGTAAACACTTTACTGATGATGAGGGGCTTTAGCTGTACCCCTATAAACATAAAAGAAAAGCTAACAACTAGTTAAAGAACACATCATGTGACATTACAAGATATTGCTCATGTTACATTCTGTTCATGTTATGAGGGTACATTGATGCTAAGAGTGGAAGGGTACGATTTTCTGTAATTTAATGAGCGACTTTGCCCAAGAAATCTCTTTTTGTGCTGAAGCAGTAGGGAATTTAATAGAGATGTAGTTCTTAATGTGTTATTTACCATGATAACGGTGCTGGATACCTGTTACCATGGAATTAATTGAACAAAAAGCTGTGGTAAAACTGAGAGGAAACACATTTGAATATTCTTTTTGGGGAGGAAACTATTGCACATTCAAAGACTGGTGGAAAATATATAGGAATTTAAAAATCAAATGTATTTCTTCTCAGTAGGAGCAGGCTGCTCAGAACATATTTGTTGATTTTTACCAGAACTTATCAGCAGCTGCAGGTTGATTTAACAGACATCTGCTGGTTGTTTGCACTGACTGAACTCTGCCGAATTAAGTAATGAAGGTAAGTCAATTGGGACTGAGTCACACTGCAACATCTCCCAATCAAGTTCATTCTAACCATGATCACAAAGCAAAGTCTTCCACTGATATTATTTCTCACCAACATTCACAATTTATTCTCTTCACTAGCTTTTACTTTTTTACACTCCAACTGTAAAAGTCAGAGGGTGATGCTTATGATTAGAGATGAGCTAAGCACGATGGAAACAAAAAGAGACATTCACATTTTAAAGTTACTGGTTTGTGTTATTTTTGGTTATCAAGAAGTTATCACTCATGAGACGTTTGGGAGCATTGGGAGTTTTCTAAATTGCACAGCGGTGTGGCTATTAATGGTGCTGTCTGCCGCTAGCTAGCATGTTAGCTTTCAGCTACATTTATGGGTTGGTTATAATAAGGTTTGCTAACAATGCTAACAAGTTGCATATTTTTTGGTAGTGTAACTGAAGAAATATGACATGCTGAAAATGTCAACCTGTGCCTGTCAACCGGGTTGCTGAATGAAAATGACTTTTTTTTTTCTTTGGTTGATCTGCTTAATCATGTTGGAGAGACAATCGTAATGCATTTTATTACCTACTTTGGAATTTAATCCCAATTCTTTGATTTCTGAAAAAAAAGTGTATTTTAGACTGGTTTATGTATTGACTTAACCCTTTAGTTCTTGAGAGTAGAGCCTGTTTATAAAATGAAGAAAAAAACATTTACACTAGTTTTTTTTTTTCTATCAGGACATCTGTCACATAAAAATGACACTTCTTAACTTAGCTGTGGCAAGGACCCAGTTCACAGACGAGTGTTAACATGGGGAGAGGGGGGAATTAATACCGCAGAGTTATTATTTAAGATATTTAAGGAAACAAGAAAGAGGGGAATGTGTGCATGAAACAATTCCCTCTTGGCTAATTAGTACAAATCTCATTCTGACTAGATTTTTTTTAAAATCTTTTGTACATTTTGGAGTAAAGATGGTGATATTTATTGTTTGTTTATTATTTTAATGTTTACAGTCTTGGAGTTAATGTAGTGTCAGTAGTGACTGCTCTGGGGACCTGTAGACTCAGCCATTTCATCGCAAGAGGCCATTTTGCCTGTACTTGTGGAAAAAATGCTGGTGCTAAATGCCGATGGTTCTACTTTTGGTTCCCATGACAGCTACTGTCCAAAGCTAACTGCACCAACTTCTCACGAGGTGCTTAACAGTGAAAACACTCTTCTCTAGTACGGCTTTGTTATGAATTTTGCTTGTGAGACAAATCCCTTATTAACTCAAGTGTTTTGTTTTGATTGCTATCAGTCATGGCGCTGTATGTCTGCATGTTGCTAATGTTTTTATGTTTGTGTATATGTTTATGATATAGTATGAATGTGTTGTCAGAATGAGCAGCTATTTTGAATGACAGATATTTTTTGTACGTGTTTTTGCAGATGTGTGAGACGTGTTAGCGCGCGCGCGTGTGTGTGTGTGTGTGACATTTTCTGATTACCCCATTGCTCCATTTTAGTATTGTTTGTAAAATAGTTCAATAACAAATAAAGCTTCAGTGAACAGTTTTTTTGTCAAAGTTTGAATTGTCTACGGAAGAAGTTGTTGTATATAATTAATAATAATGTGAAATGATAATATAAACTAAACTAAGTCCTGATATAAGTGAGTCTGTTTGTTTTCTGTTTGTATAACTTGACTCTGCCTCTCTATGCGGCGCCTGTCCCAAGCTGTTTAATCTCTGATGATATGAAGTGTTCAGTCCTGTCCCTTGACACTGTTCCCCTCTCATACAGGTGTGTGTGTGTGGGTTTTTTTTTTTATCCAACCGGAGCTCACAGACTAATGACAATCAGCATGTTCCATTTTAGGCCTTTCGAGAGAACAAAATAATCTAAAACTGCCTGCTTTTTTTATTTTCTTGTCTGCAGAGATGGGACAATCAGTCTTCTACTTAGTAAAAAAACAAAGTGGAGAAATACAGGTGGTTATTGTTCCAACAGTTACACTTTGTCTCTTCAGTATGCAGGTGGGCTTCTGGATGGACTACGTTAAGTAGATTAAATGACTATTTAATTGGTCACATGATATAAAATGGAGCCCATCATGTATCTAGAAGTCAAACATTTTAACATGGTGATATTCTGTCAGTGTCTCTGTCTACACAACTTCAGTCAGTCAACTGACTAACTCATTTTATTTTTTCTTTTCTGCTGTATGCAATAATTAAATGCAATCTGTTTGCAACAATAATGACCATATTAATGCTGCCTGCATTCAGTTTGCATTTACTGCTCAACAACTCTGCAAACGTTCCTACACAAGCTGCAGTGAATTCTAATAATAAAAACAAATGTGATGACAACACAAATGTATAAGTAGCTATATTATCAAAATGCGTAACTGCCACCGTGTTCCTAATGAAAGGTATTATTCATGATTGTTACAAAGAGCCCATAACCAATGTGTTTTATATTAAGTAGTCCTACCAGCAAATTATCTTATAAGTGAATCTGTCAATGTGTGCATTATTGTTATTTGCTCTCAGCCAAATGTCTGATCTAAAACTTCATGCGACCAAATTGCTTCAACAAACAGGATATCACACAGTGCTTCTTCAGTTCATCACATACTAGGCTGAACGCGAAAGCAGGCAGAGCTGCAGGCCGGTCAGATGAAACTAAAGTCTTCAAGCTAGCAAGGAAGGTGGCTGGCTGAGGTTTGGCACAGGGGACGGGAAAACAAAATCCAAGGGGAAAGGCTTGGCAGGGAGTGTCCCTGGTTGAGAGCTGGCAGGTGGGCTTGGTAAACTGGAGAGGCAGGTTGCCTGGTGCTGTTCCTGGAGACAACTAGAACTGATGTAAATCTTCAGGCTACGCAGACAAAGTAACTGATCAAAAAGTGTGTGGTGACGTGGCACGACAAGCCAGGTTGGCAGGTTTCTTAAAGTCAGGAGGTGATGAGTAGATGGCAGGCAGGTGTGCTGATTACAAACGATGAGCAGGTGTGTAGAGAGAGAGAGAGACGGAGGGCGAGGGATAAAGGGAGGGGAAATAAAAACACACTCACAGGGGTCGTGACCCAGTCATTGTTTTATAATCATTCGCATATTGTACCACTGCATTTCACTTCACTACATTGTTCTGTAAATTACTCTATAGAAAACAAATCAACCCTCAAAAGTTACCTGGAACATGAAACCTGTTTTAGAGTATGTGTAGATGTGTAGGAAATTATTTCTGTGAACTTATGTCATCCATCAATATAGATTTTTAGATTTTCTTTTTTTTTGGTCAATCTCACCTGCCTCAGTCTGCATAATAATTTGTTCTTCAATCACAGTTTTGAGTTGAAAATCAGCTGTTTTGGCTTTGAATCAAACTTAAGACAAAGAGACACTTTCAACAAATGCTGCAAAGACACAAGAGCGCATTAAAAAATCTGGTTTTAACCGGTGCTGTGCTAAATTGATCTCATTCATGAGGGAGAGAAATTACTTTACTTTGCAGCAGAGAATAGACCAAAATCTGTGTGAATGTGCTGAAATTGTTAAATTCATTTATACTGTAAGTGATAAAAAAATGTTGTCTGCCACTGGGTAAACTCAAATCCCATGACCTACACTACATTAAAACCAAATCCTGATAGAAGTTGAAGCTTCAGAGGTTTTTATGCTACTGCAGCCATTCATCGCTCATTTTGAGCCATACTGATGCAGCTCACACACTAGACACTAGAGGAAATCACCACAGTCAGTAAACTTCATCCTCATGGGCACCACTAATGTCTACACAATTTCATGGCAATTAATTTAACAGTTACTGGGATATTTCAGTCTGGACCGACTTGGTGGATTGACTGACAATCAGATTTAAATTGCCAGCCCAAAAATAATGTCGCTTGTTAAAAATTACCATATTATCTTTTCATTTTAGAGGAGTTTAACTCTACAATTAACTGTTTTTTTTGGTAGTTTTGAGAAGGAACTCTTTTGGGAGATAAAAATACCAAACAAACTGTGTCAAATAAGATCTGTAATATGACCCACAAATACTAGACCATGTTGTATTTGTCTAGTATGTACTCTATTGCTACTGATGCCTTTGGCTAGACTAGTGAAGCTTTCCAAATCCTCTGAAACTAAAACTGGTCCATACAAACGCTGCCAGCAACAACAACAAAAAAAGCCAAACAATACACAAACATAACTACAGTCTAATCTGTATCAACATCATTAATATAAACAGCCAGCTTACAATATACAAAAAAACCCCAGCAGATGTAAAATAGAGTCTTTAAGTATGAAATCATGACTTGCAACAAACCCATGGAAAATAATATAGTATGCTTTTTCAGCCATCTTTGATTTAATATTCAACCTGTTTTTCAACGATAAAACTATATCAATTCCAGATAATGTATCAACTCTAAGCTTTTATAAACTCTTTTTTCTCCCCCTAATAACACAAAAAAGTTTAATGATGCATTGCAACATTTATCTATAAGAAGATAATAGCCCCTAATGACAGTATTTTGACAGAGATTTTATTTTCTTACGATGACTATGCAGTAAAGATAGTCTTAAAGCACTGAGACAGACAATTGAATGATCCAACGCAAGAGGGCAACTTGCTTTTATTATTAGGAACTATAGTTTTCTTAAAACGTTCTGCTAGTGTAGGAGCCACCCCACACACACCCACACACTGTCTCACACCTCCCCACTGCATTTACCAGTTCACATCCCAGCAGAGGGCTGTTACCAATCTGCAAAACCTCTGCAGCATCTATTATCGATCAACACTTTGCAGGGTTGCGGGGTGGGGGGGCTGGAGCCTATCCCACTGAGAGGTGGGATAGTCCACCCTGGACAGGAAACACACAGTCCTATTTGAAACTATGTTCATCACTAGGGAACACATGAGATTCCTTGTGCTCTGTTACTATCTAGACAACCATAAAATATATATTTTCATCACAATATAATCAAAAGTCTGATCTTATGCATGTTAATCCCGCCCGAGTTACCTGTGCTTTATCACCTCCAATGATTTGTATCCTGCTGCGATGCATAATTATTATTTTTTATTATTCTTACAAAGTAAACATGTACAATAGGGTTTTTTTATTAGCAGTGCATGCAAGGTGGAAATCAAGCAATCAGGTCAAAAATCCTAACTACATAAATATGTTAAATTCTTTGTACATTTTCTTCATTCTATCACTGTTTAGGATCACTGTTACCCACATAATAAATAACTAGAATACTCTCATACAGTACAAGTCTTCAGAGCATCTTTAGTAAGTTTAGTTCTGGACTGTAACACAGAGTGATCGGCTGTAAAGTCCTTCCTGTGGATGAATGCTGTGTTTTTGTGCCGACATATCTTCTATTCTTCGAGATAAAGAGAAAATACAATGAGAACATACATGAATACAAGCCTGAATATTACAACAAAAATAAATCCTACAACTCATTTCAACTTCTAAACAGATCAATGCCATAAACAGTCTGCAGTTCTGTGGATGAGATGCACAACCTGTGCCAAGCAGGAGACACAGAACTGTTCCAAAGAAATGAGGGAAATCTGATTTAAGACTTGGAAAAATACTTTCTGCCTTTGTGTTTCATGGCTGGAAGATACTGCAGATGATCTAGTCTGCATTTAGAAATAAAAAAAAAATGATTTAGAACACTAATTATAAAATGGTAAATTATAGCCAGAAAGACTAGCAGCTAGACATTGAGGGGGATGAATGATAAACATGGAGAGGAAATGAGTGATCATTTATAGCCACAGGTGTGTGACAACCTTCTCTGAATTTCAGCCAGTGGAGGGCAGCAGAGCAGAGACAATATATCTACTGGTATAGCAACAATGTAGTTGTGTGTTAGTGTTAAAAGCAGTAGCAGCTTTTTTCACAGGAGGTAAAAATTGTCTAATTTCCTGTGATGTCAAATTGAAACAATGTGCTAGGCTGTCCTCACATGGCTCCATGACAGAAACTGAACTGGAGGCCTGGTGCTGCCTCACCATGTGTGAAAAAGATGTGTTTTAGCTCAGCTGCAGCTTGCAGGTGTTACATATTTAGCCAGCTGTATGGTCAGTCTGAGAAGCTGACTGGTTGTCATGGGGCCTCATTTATAAAAATGCTTTTAGATTCATACTTGAACTTAGTCTTGAGGTTATTTGTGACGGTGTGCTTATGTTCCATTCATAAAAGAGGCTGAGCATAAAAAACCTTGCTTAAAGGTGTAATTTGTAACATAGTCGATTGTTGAGTCTCATTCCCAGGTTCTCACATACTGATGCGGATTAGTGGGCGTCCCGACCCACCAACCCTAAGCATCAGCATTTGACGATCCGGGAATAAGACTCAACATCACACCTGTGATCTATAAATCTCAAACCAACTTAACTTTCAACTTTGCTTAGAGATAATTTCCATGTCAAAGAAAGCTTTAATAAATAAGCAATTATAGATGGTTTTCTGCTTGAGTCCCACTTACGATCACAGTTGATCAGAAGTCAGTTTTATAAATGAGACGCGTGGAATGAGAATGAGGCAGGCTGACAGGATTTAAGACTTTGACATCATCAACTTGCAGACATGCTTGTAAAACTGAAGACTAACGTTCTTGATGTGGACGGGTGCTTCTTTATAAGTCACCCTCAAAAACTGATGAGGTAACACAAACTTCTTCAAAGCACAGTTTTCTACACTGCCGAATCAGGCATTGGCATGCGTCTTCTGACAATATTCAAGAACCCTCCAATGTCAAAATGCCATGAACGATACTTTGCAGATGTTTTTTTTTTTCTGAATGAGCTCTGAAAGTTTTTTTTTTTTGCATTTGTTCAAACGTTTGTTGGGATATTTTAGTGAGCCCTCAAATGGTCTTTTATCTTTACTTTTTCTCAAACCATCTAAAGGCAGAGGTTTAGCTTATATTCAACATACTCACAGAGGAGAGAAAGGAAACTGCAGTGTGTTTAAGGTGAATGAGTTTTAGTTTAGGTGAGGTTACGGTGTAACAAGTGGAGTAGCAGCAGTCCAATCAATCAACCGTCTCTTGTCAAGAGACAGGTCAGGTCCGTGTGCTTAAGGTCAAAGTCTACAATCAAATAAAATCTAAAATCCTCTCCAGAACACCTTTGATAGTTTGACTGGGACTTCAAAGTAAAGTGCTCGCTCTGTGATTAGGCTGTATGGGGTTCAGTGACATTTCCATACACTCCAGTCCACCAGACACGGCCAGTCAGTCCCAGTTTAAAGTATTCTAATGGATTCCAAATAGTATTTGTCTCCGGCAGGTTGACGGATTCAGTTTTTGCTGCTCTCTGTTGGAGCAGGTGGTGATTGTGTATTCTCCTTCACCTCCGTTTGGCCTTTTTTCTTCTCATCTTCGTCCTTGAAGAACAGTAAAGGAAACATGCCGAGGATACAGCCAATGCCAACACCGATGGCTTTGCCCTGCACCGAGGACAATGGAAGTAAGTAACAGTGCTGACAAAATACATTCTTAAGAAAATGGATTTGAACTCATCCACACAAAAACAAAGCTTTACAGCTGTCAGTTCAAGAAAATCAAATAACAAAAATTATAATAATCTAGTATTGAGTATTAAGATCAGTTCAGCTACATTTACCAATAAACAAGCATATTTCATCATCACGTTATTGTACGAAATCTTTTCATGCAGCTTCTTACTGTAAGATTGAACAGACAGGGACGACAAGGAAAGATTGATTTTAGACACTGATTACAATATCTGGCATATCTTTGCAAGAACATAAAACAGGTACTCCCAAACCTGCCAGAACAATTGACCAAGGGCCTTTTAGTGCTCGACTAATCACTCAGCCTAATTAAAGTTAATTACATTACATTACACACTTGAGCAGTCACTGCGTATTAAAAATCATTCAGGTCAAATTTTCTGGCACAATAATTGAGTGAGAGAAAAGGCACTTCAGAGAGACGTGTCGCTGTCATCTGCACTGATGTATGCGATGCATGACACAACAACAAATGGAACCCTTAAAATGCTCTTTGCTGCAGCTTAATCAATATTCACTGTGTGTATGTTTATGTTGAGTTTTTATGAGTCTAACAGGCTTTTGTCTGTCTTTCACACACATGCACCTAAAGTGGAAGAGTGACAGTTAGAGAGCAGAATTGCGGTTTGGGTTTGCGGGTGCAGTATGATGATACCAACCGAGTGAGAGCTGACTCTGGTCTGCCACATGTCAGCCTGTTTGGGGCTCAAGTCAGGAATCTGCATTCCCAGTCGAGACGCCAACGCCTCCACATAACCTGCCAGCCTGAAGAGAAAGACAAAATGAAGAACTAAACATGCTGCTAAAGAGAGCTGCAACAATCAGCGACCCATTAAGGTGCTTTTATAAACAAATAAATAATTATCCTTTCATGTTGTCAAAGTGAACAATTTGATCCTTTCATTCATGGAGAGCCTGCACAAGTAGAGCAGAGGGACACGATAGACATAAAGTTCCACGATGCCACGATGCAAGAATTATTTTAAGGAATATTTAAATTACCAATGTTTCAACATGACAGTCTTCTTCAGGGTAATGAGGGACAAAGACAAACCACCAGACTATAAATACAGAATAGGGAACAGGTGTGACCTGCCCTATAACACACATATCACAAACAATTTCCATAGAACAGTGTATCTTAGAAAAAGCATATCTCTTAAGATATGCAGTAGGTCAAAAGTATATATAAAAAAATATATCAATAAACATTGAGTGTCCAGCAGCGGCCATATTCAGATGCACAGCAGGGAGACAAAGTAAATGATATTTAAAGGAAATATTCCCAAAGGGTCCATGTAATGCCACTCAAAAAACAAACACGGAATGAATGTAATAAAAATATATTGAGAAGAACATGAGAAAAAAATTCATTTTAAAGAAAAGTATAGAAGAGAAAAATAAAGTAAGTAAAATAAAGGACTAGGTAAGAGGGAAGATGTCAAAGTCTAATAAACTCTATACAAAGTCAACGGAAAGGTTTTAAATCAAAAATAATATTCAGGACCTTTGAGACCAAAGTGTTCAAGAAATGGATCCAAAAAGCCTTTTTTTTTCCCAATAACAAATTATCAAACGACATAAAGATCAGTAACAGGGACATGTGAATCAGTGTGTGTTCAGGCATATGCAGAATATAAACGCTGTACACACACTTGGGTCCTTGGCTCTAAGATTCAACTTTTATTCAAATGGAGAGAAAAAGAAAGTCAAAGGAAATATTTACATCCTGTAAACATGATGGGAATCAATTCTGGAAATAAACCCAAACAGATGTGGTACTCGCACTCACAGACTAAATAGAAGTAGGCTAAATACTTTGTAAAAAGATTCAATTTAAAACTATTTGTTCTGTTTCACTTTCACATGCTTTTTGCATTTGCATGCATTGATCCATTGCCCGAGAAACAACAGTCTGCGGAGCAACTTCAAGTAATCAATAATCATGAAAAACAATAAACCAGCAGATGAAAGTTACAATCTGTTGCTTGTTGCTGCCATCGGTCATAAACCCAGCAGGATATCAAACATCAGCTCCGATAACAGAGTGATAAACCTCATTTGTGAAATCATTTCAGTGTTTCACACAGATTTAACAAAAACAAACTGTGCCCGCAGATAAAGAATAGTGTTCACTGAGTAACAGAGATGTAACATTAGAACTCATTAATCATCCAAACATTTTATTGTTCATTTAAAGCAGTTTGTCTGATGTGCAGCATTATTTATAGTTTTAAGTTTGGGCCTGATGTGGTGACGAGCTAGTGTGTAGGCTCATCAGTGAATCAACCACCAGAGATGGTTGACTGGTTATCAGTGAACTACACAAAGTTTACACATTACCTTTAGAGCAGAGAGAGACAGAGAAAATGGCCAATATTGCCCTCAGTGGGCATAAACATTTTTTTGCCCACATGAATACAAATGTGGGCAAAAAGGAACAACAACAACATCATGATAAACATAAGAATAATGCTAATCAAATATGCCTTGATTCATAATAAAATAATATTTAATGATGAAATTTGGGACTCACACTGAACATACAGTTAAAAAAAGTCTGATTTGTGGTTATATAAACAATAACAATGAAGCAACAAAAAGGGATTCAGCCCCAAAACATAACATAAATAGCAAGAAAACTAAAAATGTGTCATATAATATGTTGAAAAAAATCATCATGCACTGATTTAACTCCACAACTGCAGCTGATGCTACAAAAAAAGCAAAAACTCTGCTAGTAAATCTCTCCTTTGTCTCATTATTTGAGAACCGACCAGAGACCAGCAGAGTTACCTGATTTATATCCAGTATGAGAAAAAAAAAATCCATGTCAATATTTCAACCCAGGCTCAGTCACTGGCACAAATGGATCCTCAGTTCACTGCACACACAAATAAGCTGCAGCTGGAGCTGTCGACTCAAAGGAGCGATAAAGCAGCACATTTGAGAGAAAGATAAGGAGACCAGGAGAGGAGAATAGCGTGCGTGTGTGTGTGTGTGTGTGTGTGTGTGTGTGTGTGTGTGTGTGTGTGTGTGTGTGATGAGCTGAATGTGTGTACCAGGCGCATATCAGTAGTATTTCGTCACAGTAGAACAGGTGCGAGAAATTGTTATTTTAGGAATTTGTTTTTCAGTTTTTACAGCTGACTACAGCTGAAGGATTATTGAGCCAATACATCCAAACTGATCTTGTGAACAATAATTACATGTATCACACAACAGGGGGCAGCATTGAGTCTCTAGTTTCATGGTCAGAGAAATCTATGCATGTATTATATTTCTTGCCCTGTTTTTTTCTAACTTGGCTGAATGCAATAATTCTTTGCTGGATGCCTAGTCTGCCCCAGAAAGCCACTGATGTATTGTGGCCATAAGTGACACAGCTGAGCCGAAGCTTTGCAGGAGCGTCAGTAACAACGGGCAGAGTGACTCGAGCGCAATAGAAAAATCTTTAAAATTGACCATGAAATATTTACACGCACAAACACATACTGTGTGTGGATATAGCAGCACAGATTGCTCACCATGAGCACAAACACACACACACATGGGAACTTGTATAGGAGAGCAGGCAGTCACAGCAGCACGGCTCAGTCACTGTCTCTTGGCTGAAGAAAACAGACGTTGAGTGGGAGGATTTGCAAACAACCATTGCAGTGTAATCGCTACAATATTGACCAAAGCAACATCCTGTAGTGACAGCTACATCTATTACTGCTGTCTGATTATGTGAGTGAGAAAAATCACACATCCACAGAGAAGTTGGTGCCTTGCCTTCGACAATTATAGGGACATCTTGTGGATATGTGTACATGCATGTCTTACATCCACTACTACTCATCACTCCTGCTCTCACCACTGTGTGATAGTGTCTGCAGAAAAGCCACGTTCTGAAAGACGCAAGGTGTTAGAAGGTATATCTGTATATCCACCAAACAACTCAGCGTATTGTGACAAAAGGTACAGTAGATATGTATGAAGTGTGCTCCACCCAGTGAGATATCAAATCAAAGCCGTTTATTGTCATTTTTAACATTTCTGCAAGGCATAGTGAAAGAATGTTTCTCTGGGGATCAAAGAGCAAGGTGGCATAATTTTATTTCACATTTATTCACACTTTTTGACTGGATGAAACCAAAATTAAGGTCTTTTTGACACAAACAATTGTTTTTCCAGCAAATGTAGACTAAACTGTTTCTAGAGTGTTTAACTTGGCTTGGCTGGGGTCTCCTCATCACTGAGCTACTGAAGTTAACCTCAGCAGAAAGTCTACTGTGCTCTAAACTGCAGTGCCACTGACTCCCATAGATTACTCTGGATGTACAGCGTTTTATACAGTAGGAGTGCACTTAAGCCTTTTCTCTTTGAAATGAACATGATGAAATGAACTGTAACTCAAATGTTGCAGTGTAGGACACCAGCAGGAGCTCCACTGAGCCTCTGTGTAGCAGACAAACCACCTTCACAATCGCTGCTGTAAATCAATCAAAATAAGACAAAACATCCTCATGTCTCACCTTGACAAACTGGCCACAAGGGCTCTACTGATTGTGATTGAGTGGCGAACACATGCGCGCACACTGTCTGCTATGTGTGTGTGTCTACTGAGAGCGCTTATAAAAGCCAGAACAACTTTGATGATCCATCACACAAAAACAATGTAAAGGCGCCAGTGCAGTCTCTATAACGGTCTTCCTACCTGTGTGTGACCTCTTCTGTTCTGCTCATAATAATAGTAATAATCTGTTATATCCCCAATCACCACTGAAATGCAACCAACACGCAGTTGGAGCTACATGGATGGATGACTCCAACTATTACTGTAAGCATTATGGTCCCTGTGGTCACAGTAGGAGGCTCTGAGGGGCATAATTGCCTTGAATCAGCTGATTGAACCTGATGACATATTGCAATCATTTGAAAAGGTCCAAGACACATTAATGTATTTTCAGGCTGAAACCTTCTTGTGGATCATTTATGCTTTTATTGATCAAACCTGATCACATGTTGCAAACAACTGGGATCAGACCTGGCAGTTAATGCTCTGATTCAGTTTTACTTGTAATGTAATACTGCAGTGCATCATTTCGGGTGAAGGGAGAAGGAAACTAGAAACTAGCCTCTAGATCACACATGGACAAAATACGGCCCGGGGACCAGAACCGGCCTGTGGACCATCTTGATCCGGCCCACAACGTCCTCAAAGAAAAATAAAACGATCCTCCAAAAAAATCAATAAAAGGTAGTATTATGTTAATGAATCTCGAGGTGAATGACTACAATGCCAGATAAATCTTTGTATATTGCAGCATACAGAGTGAGGGAGCAGCTGCAGCGATGGAGTAGGCTTCAGGAACGGCTACAGCAAGTAAAAGTACATCGGAGCCTATGGCGTCATAAGCACATGTCCGCAGTGTTTTGTGTAATTACTGTCACTGCCACAAGGGGACGACAAAAGATCTGCACTGCAGGTTTAAAGCAACAACATCTGATTAGTCCCACCCACTTCTTGTTTAAGCACCACCCACTTCCTATTTGAACCCGCTCATTCCAAGTACGGATACAGATAATTTAGTTGATTGAACAGATACAGATAACGGTACACACAAGATGCTCTTTAATTTAGCAATTTTTAATATTCAAGTTACTTTGTTAAACAAAGTCTTAAGATAGCTTTCAATGGATCAGACTGAAATAAGTGTCTGTATTTTGACTTATTATAGAATAATACCAACGCACCCAAAATCAGGTTCAATGTGTTTTGAAGGAAATGATGAAGCTCCTCTACATCTGTCACTAGTTTAACATAAAGAGGATTGTTTTTCTATAGCTGTCACATTACTTGATTCAGTCTTAAACAGTCCTTGGCTCATTTAGACATACCTTGTTAAGTTTTTCTTATATATCTATTTCATATCCTCAGTAGTATCCACTTTTCAGCTTGGCACAGCCAGAGCCTCCTTTTCCTCTGGGACACAAACCTCTGGTGGCTGTGGTTCTCGTTCTCCCTTGCTGCTCATGCTTATCCTCCTCTGGGCTACATTCAATAATTACATGACTTTACTGAGGGGAGTGAAGAGCGATGGTTAACCTTTCACTCAACTTTATCATGTCATTCAAAAAAATAATTTGTGTATAGTCTTCCTGCATGCAAAACACTAATGCTATAATATTGTCATACTTTTAAAAAAAATCACCATCTTCATCATTTTATTATTTGAGGTTATTAATTCTGAACTATTTGAATTTCCATCTTCCTAAAACCTGCCATGATTTACAGAAACTTTCCTGTCTGCGTGCTTGTGTGCGTGTGTGTGTGTGAAATTCTTACCCTAGTCCTGCCAGATCAGACACCAGGTTGCCAAGGGCAGCAGCTGTAGAAAATGCGAGGGAGAGACATGACTACAAAATCATACATACAATAACAGCCAAAAGCACAAGACACAGAACGTGTTTTCCGTCTACCACTGGTGTCCATATTAACGGGTTATTAAATTCATTCCCCTCATGAGCAATACATGGAAGCATGACAACTGCTGAGCCAGACAAGATGTGAAAACATTAGAGGACAGAATGTGTGTGTAGCGTAGTTAAAGCACATGAAAGGGTGGTGGTGGTGGTGGTGACGATGTCTCCTGTCTTTCCAACTATAGTGATGCAATTTTATTGAAGCAAGTATCTGCCAGAGGGTGAGACGTTGGCCTACTTCCTTTGGTAATTTAATATATTACAATATGTTACCTGAGAGGCCATTTGTGTTAGTCTTTTTACAATAACCATATATTGCTTTTTTTTTTTACCATGTTGTTTTTTTTTGCACAGGATATGATGGTAAAAAAATACGTTGCATTCTGGGCTCATTAAGGAGACAGAAGCACTGCTGAAGCCCACATTGCTGTCGACTCGCTCCCAGAGCCTAATAGCTTCAGGAGAAGAGGACGAGGGCACGTTGAAGTAATAAATAAAACAAGAGAACGTAACAGAACTGGGTGTCATTATATATCTGGGACTCTGTCGCTGAGTGGACCAGTACTGGAAGAGAGAAGGTGAGGAAATTGAGGAATGTTGCATTGAAGAATGTGCGTGTTCTGTTGCTTCTGTTCCAGTAGTGGTGGCTCCTAACAGAGAGAGTAACATCTGCGCTCTGCTTGTTCTCTCTGTTGCCCATGACCCTGTGTATTGCTGAGCTGCTGCAGTGGCACAGACCCCCTCGGGGGGGATTGAAACAAAGTAGTAGTGCTACATTCTCCTAAATCTGGCAGGGTGTCTTGAGTGCTTCAACCCAAATGATTTTGTGCTACTGTAGCAATAAGGTTGAAAACAACATAGAATGTACCAAACTACACTTTCTGCCTGCTGGCAATCTGTTATTGTGCATTTGAATAAAACACTCACAGGACCGGAAACCACATTAAAAAGCACAGGGGAGTTCAGATAAGACCTTTAGAAGTCAGTATAATTAGAGATATCTGTGTGTGCTGAGACTTAGGAAAGTGCTGTTTACTATGTGTCTCAACGGCCTTGTGACCCCGACCGTATTGAAGAGAGACTCGTCTGACTGCTAGAACAGAGCATCGATGTTAATAAGCTGCTGGTTTATCTGTACAGGGCTCCAATTAAGCATGTTAGCTTGATGCTCTGTGAGAAGCTCTTCGGAAAGGCTGCAAGATTCTAAGTTCTGTGCCAAAAAAAGGATAAATAAATAAACACACGATTTTGGTGAGATTGAAGATAAATTCCATTTCATATGTTATTGTTCACTATAAGGATTTAAGAGCTAGACTTCTTCTGAAAAACCCTTGGCTGTGTTTAATGTTTTTGGGTTGAAACCTGTTTGCAATGTTATATTACGTGAAAGAAGTCATATTCATGTCTGACAAATGTGGCAGCAGATACTAAATATTTATATATATATAATATTATATTTTATATTATCATATTATTATATTATTATATTTTCTACACATTTCTGCATATAGACACATCTCTCTATATTAGGTAGGATAATATCTACAATGACATCTTTTACATTGAGTATATCCTGAATCTGACACACTTGAAATGTACCTTTAGCAATAAATAGATAGAAATTTTAATTTTTATGAAACTTCAAATAAATTCTTCTCTCTTTTTGTTATATATGTTGTCACTAGACTCTCGATAGTGATGTTTGTAACCTTTTTATTTCAGAGAAAAGACTATATGAAGTAATAAAATACTGTACTGTCATGATATATTATACATAAGCTCCTGAGGAGGCAGATGTAATGGAGAGCTCATCAGGCTTCATTATGTGGTCAAGCTGCTCAAATGTAATTACAAGCCACGGTCAGCTGTTTGCCTTTAGCTCAGTGCTGTCTCCACTTCTCGCTGTGCTCTGTATCCGACTCAGTCCACCGCTACAGGTTGGTGAAGTGCAGTCACACTCACACAAAACCAGTGAGTCTGAAGCAGTTGCAGGAATTACAAAGATGTACATTATTAGCACGTAACAGGTGCTGTAAAAACCTTGTAGTTTATCCATCACTATACATCCAAAAAAGACCCAGAAAGGGGAGGAGTAAACTTGGTTTGGCTGGGGTGAGTTTGGGCGAAGGTGAAAGAGTCCAAGAGAGTTTTCATATGTTGTGGATGGATTTTCACTTCTGGGTAAAAATAAATTGACACCAGACCATTTAGCCAATATGGAAAGATTAAGATTTCATTCCCTGTTCTCCTGTTCCTTACTTAATGACGGATATAGCAGGTAAACTAGAGGTTAGAGGAAAGATGTGCAGTAAACAACCTGAAAGCATTGATTCAGTCTGATGTTTTAATGCAGGATGTTATTAAGTTATTACAAGTTAGGAGCTGTATTACAAACATATTAGTGTAATATAATCATGAGAATCTAATAAAATTGTTCCAACTTGTCGGGACACAGAAAGGGCATGGGTCTTTATTCAAGGGAAGTCTCTACAGAGCGGGGTGATTTCATTAGTTAATCTCCATCATTTTTAAAATAAAATAATTATAAAATAATCCTGTTTTTTCCCCCACATCATTACCTCTGTTTATATTATGTAATTGGCCCAACTCAGCAGGAGACCATTTTCTGGCATTGCAGCCTCCATCTTCTTCGAGCCAGCTGAGACACATTCTCTCCTAGAAAACGTATGATTGGTGGACTTGACTGCAGACTTGACACTAGTGCTAAATCACTCTACACTGGGCTAGATAACTGCAGCCTCTTGATTTGCCGACTCCCAAATGTCCCCAATGTAGCTGGAACGAGGAACAGTACCACTGCTTTGAAAATACAATCACACAGAAACTGGGTTGAGACTGTGGAAAGAACAGAAGCTCCTTCTGTTTGTTTTTAATCTACCATTGAAATTCTCTTTATGACACTCAGAGATAACACGTTTCTTAGTCTGTTTTATGTTTTCTGTCATTGTCATGTTTTCTGTTATCTAGGTTTTCTCAAACTACAACCTCTCCCTACTCACCGCCACATTAAGTGCAATCACAAACCAGTTACCCTGGAGTGGAAGTGCCTTATAAAAATTACTGACCATGTGCAACACCGTGTTGTGTTCGTCATGGAAGCACTCTGCACAAAAGTTCCGCGCAAATGTTAACTGCTCAAATACCATCACAAAAATTACCTACTTACAGGTTACGTTATATTTAAATATACCCTTCTGTCGTCTAGAAAACAGTAAGTGGGTTCGGATGGGACTGTTGCAAAAACAGCTTATAAACACCAGAGTAAAAAAACAGGATGTTTACCAAAAAATCATATATGTAGAATAGAATATGCCGATTCAAAACCATGGTTACGAAAAGGTGCAACAGTTGTTATTTCAGCCGGAGAGAGGGAAGTTCGTCCCAAATCTTGCCGCTGCCCTAATCCTGATCATCTGCTCTGCCCTCATCAGTTCCCCCTGTGTCTTATCTTGTTCAGTTGTCGTATATCATCCTCTGTTGCAGTTAGTTTTAGTGCCAGTTTGTTTTAGTACCTTGTGTCCAGCTCTCCAGCCTTTTGTTCCTGGTGTTTATTGGATTCATCTTCCCTCCCTGACTGACTATTTGTGTACTGATCGTAAACTTTCACAGACCTGGTTCTTTTCCGAACTGTTTTTCTGAGTCGTGTATTTGAGTCTTCTGCCTTGTCTAGACCTAACACCTTCTTGTCGATAAATCCCACCAGGCCCGAAATTGCTCATATGGCTTAATCAAAATCCCAATCATCCATTCACTGCAAAGGTAACAAAAGAAAGTATTGACTTTGAATACTGAATATTTCTAAGTTGCCTCCTCTCTCCACTGTATCCCTGACAGATCCATTGCTCCTTTTATCGTCTGCACTAATCAAGTTTTCTACATCTCTGCAGTTCACCATGAAGGAAATAAAACTGCATCAGGCCTCTGCCTCCTCTGCTCTGTCACAGCATCTACTTTGACTCCTCTTTTAATCGTTGAGACGGATCATTTTACTGAGTCCGTTTCATCTTTAGGAGCTAAAAAACAAACACTGCTATCACCACCGGCAGCAACAAAAGAATACGTTTTGCAGACTTAGGCAGGAGAAGTGGAAATGCCAGCTGCTCCGAAACTCATTGACAACAAAGTCAGTCAGGGGCTGATTTTGCTAATACTCATTTCATTAGCAAAACACATTCCAATACTGACTGAGTGATGGTGGTGATTTGCCAGAAGATGCAAATATTCACATATTTTTATAATGGTCGTGTTTGCCACCATTAAATATGTAAATATCGACAGCCTCCACGCTTCATTTTGCAGCACAGCCTCGATGATCATCAGCGTGCTCCTCTTCTCAAAGCGCCTGTCCGTGTTCACATCCAGTGTAATGTAACATAATAACCTCAGTCTCTCTACCTGATACACTGAGTGGGAACAAGTGTTCCCATTAAAATGAAAATGTGCCTCTTTGAGCTAAGTGGACATTACTACAGCCATCAATGTGCCATTGAACGCCGTGATTGTGTTTATGAATTTATCGAGACCAGCCAGAACTCTCTTTTATTTGGAACAGTGTCACAGCACTGCTCAGATTGTCAGGTCATCTCTAAGGCTTCATTATGAGACAACGATTTTGTCAATGTTGAAACTCCTATTTTATATAAATATTTTATATAAAGAGTTAGTCGTCTATTATCATATGAAATATCATCACTCTAATTAGGAACTTGACGGGGAGTGTGCTGGCAAAATGTATTTCTGAATATAAACTGGTGTGTATGTAAATATCCTGGAAAGCAAATATATGACAAAAATAATTTCACCACTCAGATTGAAAAAAGCCTGTGAAATCATGGGAACTTATAAAAAATAATAGGCATTATTAATTTAATGTTTCTCTTGTTGTCAGTGCAGGTATTACTTGTAACGTGTAACAGGCCACAGTCAAATTTTTATGTTTTTAAAACCTACACAGAATTTATATAATGGAAACCATTCATGATGATAAAAAAACAAAATTAAAAAAGAAACCCATAGATTTTACATAGCGTTAGGACCATGAAGTTTTCTTACCAGCCATAGTGGAAATGCCGAGGATCACGCCGATAGATAACTCAATCTGTGTGCCCTGCAAACACAAACACACACACACACACAGGCTATGACATATGACATGTATGGGTTCATGTTTTCTATCAATGAGACATACAGAAATTAGAGCTAACTTTGCATTGTTATGCATCATAAAAGACAATTCTGGGCTCAGTATGAGTTCAGTATGTTTTTAATCGTCCTGTGTTTTAATGTCTCACTACATTGATTAAATGTCTCTTTCCTTTTTATTTTTTAACTTTAACCAAAATGCTGCCAAATAACATGGTCACAAAGGCCAATGCTAGCTTCCAACCAAAGTCTGCTATGAGCTTTCATTCTGATTTATAGTTTCTGGGCTCAAGTGCATCCCTTTTATCCCTTACAAAATAAAGTGCACCCTGAGATCTTCAGGCAGGGTGCATTAGTTTCTCTCACATGGACCATCGGTCTGGACTGATGGAAGTACTCAGACCTTTACAGTAACTTATTTTAAAATGATTAATTATTGATTTCAATTTTCACACTTTATTAGAGACTGCTTTTTAAATGAACAAATACAGCACTAAATATTTTGTATAATAGCTCCATCCATATTCTATTTTTATTGCAGTATATTGTTTGATATAGGTTAAATCTCTTGTTTGTTTCTCTCTTTGTTTTCTATATATTTACTCTCTCTCTACTTGTCTTCCCACATCCTTGTAGAGGCCCCATAACTATTCATCATCTCAGTGTTAAAAAATAACCTTGCTGTGCAAGCACACTGTGAATTAATTTGATATATTCATTATGTTCCACTGGGTTTATATTTCCTTTCAACTTCACAAAGACTAAATAAAGAGTGGAGATTTGTGGCAGGCAAATTATTTTAACTTGTATAGGATGTTAAAAGAGAAAAGGGAGAACTGAGGAGCAGAGATGAGAGACAGACTGCTGAACAATGACTGAGAGCAAACTGGGAATATACACAGATCAATACAGTAGCATCAAACAAAATAGATTTATTTTTCTCCCTCTCCTACCATACTCCTTTCAAAGGTTCCTACAGTATAACATATTTTAAGTGAACGGTTCCCCTGTGAAAAATCAAACTCCTAACACTGACTAAATCTCTATCGCTGCTGAGCTACAGGGGAGCTCAGCACTGCATGAAGCTGACAGACTTACGGCAACAATCATGATGCAGTTGTCCAGGAATCCAAATCCAACGAAAGGGAGTGCATTGTGCAGCAAAACTGTAAAACAACAAGCACAAACAATACATCACTAACAGGCAAAATAAACAGGAAGTATGCAGAATCTACATGAATAGACGACAACCCATTAGACATAATTGAACCTTGGAGAGCAGAACCGTGATAGAATAAACACAAACACAGAAGATGTAAGAACATAAAACACTTCTGTGCTGAAACGAAGATTAATAGTTGGGAGGTACTTGAAATAAAGTGAAGAATGACCATAAAATTTAGTTACTTATTCTTACATGTTTTTAATATATTCACAAAAATGTATTTAATAATAGAAGCATGTTAATTAAAGAAGTGTGCAGATCTGAGTTGAATCCATGCTCTTAATATAACAAGAGACAGAAAAGCCATTATTAACTGATGATTACAACGTGCAATCACAATCTCTATGAAGTGGTAGCCACGTTTAGCTCACAGTCTCTGATGCCTACAATACCAAATGCCAAAGTTTATTTTGCTACATGCTTTGCTAATAAGGCCACATATTAAATAATGTTTTCCAATTCCCTGACCTTGTGGGTTCATTATATGACATAAAACAAGGTGCATGAAGTATGAGATAATTTAAGAGCTGGTCTCACATAAGGAAAATAATGAATATTTGTAAATCAGTATCAGGCAGTAAAATGTAATAACTACTAAGTAAGTAATTAAAATACCATAATTAAGTGAGTAAGTGATCATTTCTTATTTCTGCAGAACAGTCAGGCCCACTGGTTCAACTGGCCACCTCACAGGCCAGCAGCAAAATAAATCTTTTCCTGAACTGCAATGGGTTTTACCTTAGAATGTGAAAAACGACTCCACTTTCTCCATTCTCCAGGACAAAAAGGCTATCAGAATGTAAATATGTCTACATGCATCGAGATTCCCTGTGTGTGGTGTGTGTGTAGACAGGAAACACAGTGCACTATCCTGTTGGTGCTGTGAAAATGTATTTTAAATGTCACCCACCACACCAGGAAAGTCTAGTCTATTCTTGCCACAGTTCAGTCTAGTTCAGGTGTGTGTTAAAGCATAATAATTACTGAATACCAGACACTTTTTCTCTCAAGCTCTCATCTGCTGCAGCTCTCCTTCACTACAAATTAAGGATTTTCAATCTTAGAAAGAAAGAAAGAAAGAAAGAAAGAAAGAAAGAAAGAAAGAAAGAAAGAAAGAAAGAAAGAAAGAAAGAAGCTTACATGAAGTATTGTTTTTATGTGTGTTTTATGGACCGGATGAAGACCATAAACCACATCAGTGGAAGCCAGTGGGGATGATATTAACCATAAAGCAGCTTTTTGTCTTCTCACATCCTCCTCTACATTATCAATAAGCTTTGTCTTGCACCTTAAACTCATATCACAGTATTTTTTGCTACTGATGCCATCCTTGGCTACCAATTACTTTGAGGTTTTCCCCTTTTCTTTAGGGAGACCATGCAAACAATGAATGAACCACAATGACTTGCTCACTAATGTTAATTGAGGCTGATCTTCATTAATCTTCCTGGTGTCAATCCAGGCTATCATGCTGCAAGACTAATGGGCATAAACTCATTTAAATCATCCTTCGACATGAACGAAAAGGTTAAATCACACATAGAAACACACAAAGATTCACTCGAAAACATCCACCAAGGTTCCAAAAATGTCTTACCATATCTTAACTGTGCTGCAGTAGGTGGTGCGATTTCCAACTGCCCTGAAACAGAAAAGAAGAGGAAATGTGTTATAAAGCATCTTCATCTCCAATGGCTTGTTTTTCTATGGAGGGGAAAAGTCAGCATAAATGTCAGACATTAAAAGGCAAAGCTAATAAGTGACGACCTTAAGAATACTGAGAGAAGAGGTGGGAAAAGGGGGGGAGAGAGGGGGAGAAAATCTTTAGCAATGTGTCAGAGGTGATGGAAGGGAGACATCTCCCTCGCGGACACTTCGCCTGAGCGAGACGAAGACGAGAAGGAGAGTGACGTCAGAAAGATCAGAAAGTCAGTCTTTTCAACATCATCTGGTATAATGTAGATAAAAATAAAATGGTTTTACTGAGATCTAATCACGTTTTTTTTCTACATTGTGACCCTGAAGTTAAAGAGGTGTCACTGTGAAGAAAGGTTAAGCATCAGACTGGATGGGCCTGCGGTAAAACAAGACATGATTACATGTGTTTTAAGGCTAAAGACACAAGACAAGATCATGTTTTTTGCAGGTTGTGCGATATTGAATTTGTTTTACTGAGGTCAGAATAATGTTAGTCCATATAATGAAGGCTCTTCCGTCACTTTCAGGTGTAACTGCACCACTGGAAGGTAAGTGGAAGGAGTAGAGCCAATTTTTTTTTTTTTTTACAAGTAGTGACTCTAGAAAGTTGTCAGTTATTTAGAATTCAGTAATTTGTTTTTTTATCTTGAATAAATCGTGACATTGTAATCACTACTTTTACATTGAAACCTGGTAAAAAAAAAAAAAATTACGTAAACTATAATAGCACAATTCAGTCTGGAACGTCACAAACTGCAGAATACAAACAAAACAAAAACATCTTCCTTCTTCCTCCCATTCTGTCTGCCGTCCTCACCCATTTCCATCTCTTTCTCACTTCCTACTTTCCTTTCAGGACTCAGCGTCACATTACAAGCTTCATCCTACAGTCTTCAGTTCAACCCCCGTCTCATGTTGCTGACACAACAATGGTCAATTGTTCACCTCAATGAAAGCTCTTTCATCAGCACTAAAGTAAAAATATTGCTGACACATTCACAGAGCGCACACACCAACACAACTATATGTTCATCATCAGTGCTCATACTGACACATACTGTACATCTGTCATTGTCTCCAGCCTCTGCAGCACCTTGTGCATAATGTAATAGTCCTTTCCAACTCCCTCGTGGGCACAAGGTTTTTAAAGGTTTGTCTCATTTCATAGGTTTACAAAAGCATAAACAACAAAGAGAAGGAGATTCTACACACAGGAGATGGATAGCTTTGGCAATTAAGTACCAGAACACATTTTATTTTTCCGTTTATAACTCCTACAGGGGTTGTTATCTAATTTAATTAAAGGCTTTCAATGATCCTCCTGTGCTCATCTGTGAGCCAGCGCTGCGAGTGTGCTGCTACATCAACCACATAACTTTTCTGAACAGCTGATGCTGAACGGTCACACTAACAATCACTAACAAGTGGTACCATACTTAGGATCCACAGAGATCTTTTTTCCCCCTTCAGGATTACCCAAACTTAAATATGAGTGAGTGTAACTTTTTGGCAGGTTCATAAGCAGAATTTAGCCAACAAATGCAACTTTTTTGAAAAAGTTTAAACTGCAGTGGTTACCTAGAACATATGAAAACAACAACTAAAAAACCTGCATACTGTCACCACATCATGGCACATGGTTTGACCAACAAATTAGAGTATGTCTGAGCCACCATACATAGCCTATAGGCTGGCAGCAAAGTTATAAACTGCCGAAATATTGTGCATAACAACAATGTACTTTCTTAGCTCTCAGTGGATACAGATGTTGTTGAACAATACAGGGCTGTGATAATCTGTCCCATTTTAATCAAATCAGAAGCTTGTTTCCCATCACTTAAAAAGATAGAGGCCAAATGACAATGCAGCACAGTCACCATCTCATAGTCACATGAAAACCCATTAACTTTAGAATACCTCGACGTTTTTTCTCTCCCAATCCTCTGGGCTTCATCCAGCCATTTATTTGAACTGCGCTGGCTGACATGACTGTCTATTGCCCCCAGAACTCCTCTGGGAGAAACTATTGATTGCGTGGTGCCTTGAGAGCTGCTGTCTCCAGATAATTCAATTCCAACAGACAGGAGTGGTAAAAAAAACATTTAATGGCTGTGATAAGTAGCCAAAGTTTCGTTCTTCTCAAGCCTCATTTTTATTTTCTTCCAACCGCAGAACCACCTGCACAGCACGTATCTGGCGTCTGATAAAGACTGTGTTTACAGATAAACAGAAAACACAATGCGTCATCATTTTGGGTGCAGATCTTAACTGTTGAGTATAGCGACAACAATTCTTTGAAGCATTACCTACATACAGCCTACAAAATAGCTAAGTTTTATACAAGCCTGTTAACTGGTATTCAAATGTCTTTCAAGACAACAAGAAAAACATACCAACCAGTCTTTGTCCACACAGCATTTTGACACAAGACGACACTCATTAACAAGTTTACAGCTATGCTAGCAGCTCTGTAAGGCTGTACTCACACACAGTGGTGCTTCGAGCTATATGTTGGTATAAACACGCTAACATGCTCACAATTCTTACATGCTGATGTAAAGCAGATGTTCACCATCTGAGCTTAGCATGTTAGCATACCAACATTTAGTCCACAGCACTACAGAATGGTGGTAATGTCATTAGTTTTGTTGGCATTGGTCATAAAACAAAAATACTGGACAATTTAACTGATTATGGCACTAGATGAAAAATCAGTGGATCACCAACATTATTACAATTTCTCCTGACAGGACATAAATGTCTGGACCAGATTTCATGGTGATATATCTAATAATTGTTGAGATCGACTTGCCACTCTTAGAGCCATGTGGCTAGCATGGCTAAAAACTCATTTAGCTTATGGTACTAGAAAGTCTGGTCATGTAATCCAATATTTAACTTCATTATCAGACCAATAATGTGCTTTATCTGACAATTAGTTTGTTACACTACTATTGGGGAAAGGTGAAACTCTATTCTTAGTCAGATACCACTTACTTTAAAAGGCTCTCCATCTCAGCATCCACCTACAAACACTTAAATATGTGTTGGTTGGATTTTATGCCAATATTTTTACTTTCCTTCAGCTGCTTGCTGCTGTCTTTGTTTGAGGGGGCAACCATTAAACACTCAAGCTTTCTTTTGCTATGACTGTTTAAAGGCGAGATAAAAGTTGCACTCTCTTGTCTTTGTTATGTATGCTGGCACAAGATGAAATTGAAGTGTGAGCAGAGTTTTGGAAATTGGAGATAAGTTTGTGAGAGAACCAAGAAGCCAAGTTCTCTCTCAGCAAAACTCAGCTATGATGAATAAAAGTCTGTCAGTCCGTTCAATTGTCTCAATTAAAATGATAAATAGAGGCAATACATTTTTTTTGCAAATTCAGGTGTTGGGGTTACAGGGGTAGAAACCGGAAAATGTGGGGGTATTTTCCATCACCGGACTGTGCGGCAGTGCATAATATGTTTGTGTGTTTGTGTCTTTATTGGACTTTATCCAGCAACTGTAAACTAAGAAACATCCTTGTTTTCCCCTCGGGGTTTTATTGATTTTTGAGTGACACACCTCATGCAATGAGGGTATTTTATCATCAGAGTGTGGTGTGATACAACAGGCTGTTGTGAAGGGACAGTGTGTAAGCATGTGAATCTGTTTGACCGTCTATTATCTGCATTTTGTGTCCATGCCATCATATGCCGGGGTGTGTGTGTGTGTGTGCGTGTGTGTGTGTGTGTGTGTGAGAGAGATCAATGGGGTTCAGAAGAACAGGAGCAGTAGAGCCATTTATCAAGTGCACAGCACCTTACTATTCTCATATGATTTATGAGACAGAAAAGAGGGAAATACACAGCACGTGTATTATGGGCCACATTGAACAGGACAGTCATAATTACTCGTATATACAAAATGAGAAAAGCAGCAAGTTTCGGAAATTTGTGGTTGCAATAATATGTGCTAGAATAGGCGATTATTTAGGTAGAAAACTTGCATTATATGCAAGAAAGTACAACATAATGAAAGCAATGAAAAATCAACGAAGTGTTTCTGTATTTACTTTTACTGTAGTTTGGAGAAAAAGGATTGAATCTACCTTAAGCTTGCGATTTGCACATAAAGTAAATGCTCATTTGAAGGACAACCTAATTATTTTTTATATGCCAACTGGAGGACTTCTACAGGTCATATCACAACTTAAAATGCTCCTGTTCGCTGAGGGAAAATAATGAGTAACTGCCTGTAAATGTAGAATAACTCAGTAAGTATATACCTGTGAGAAGAAAATACACAGCAGTGGAGCATGACAGCACACAAACTGGAGCCTAACAGTATAGTTAAATTAAAACTTTTCATCCTTGTGAGTTCAGTGAACTCTATGGGACAGGTAGGAAAATAAATACCCCAGTCTAATCCCACTGTGCCAATTAAGGTGGTTGTGGAGTGCCTGAAACAAAACACAGAAACAGACCGAAAACAACTACAAATCCTTGAAAACATCCCCCAGACAAATGGCAAACCACAAGAGACAGGAAGAGAAGAAAGCCGCCTTGTTTCCTACTCATCTTACAGCCAACAGGAACAAAGGAGCGATAGAGATGAGAAAAAAGAAATATATTTAAATTTTAACAGTGGGCTAAAATTACTCACACTATGGATCAATTTATAATGACTTTCCTTGCACATTTGAAACACTACACAGAGATAAGATCCCACATAAATGGTTAATAGCACAACATAGGAATGACATCATCAAATTTCATCCTACACTCCTCCAATGATGGTGGTGCTGCTATATTACAGTAAATGCTCACCATTTCTTTTTTTGTGGTCAGTAGATCCAAACCCTGCAGCTGCCCTCTAGCTCCCAGTAAGGGTTCCCAATCCTGGTTTTCTATCCTCCAAGCAAGTTCATTGCAGTTAATTGCATCCACCTGGTCTCCTAGATGTCAATTAGTCATTGATCAGATGACTTCTCACTACAGGAACACACAGAAACACATGGACAGGTGTTTTCACTTATTTTGGATGATGAGAACGTCTGTGTAGGCGTGTGTACACACCATCTTCCGATAGATGGTCGGTACGCTTTCCCGGCCCTCGCCCTTACCTGTTAAGCAGTGAACTGGCACACTGAAATAGTATAAGCCTGCATAAGCCTGAATCATGTTAACCACATTCTGTTTTCCAAATTTGAACAGTGGAAACCACACTTGTAAAACATAAACCAGGGTCTCATCAGTTGGAGCACACCCACTCTTGCATGTGGTTGACCCTTACCATGACTCTCTTAAATCCTAACCTGATATTATCAGCAAGAATAAAGTTCCTGAGGACCAGTGGCCTGATTTGAAAAGCTGACTTTCAATGTTCTATTTGTGTTGCAAGTATAATAATCAATATTTTTATATTAACAGTGAATCTAATGACTATGTGTAATAAAAAGGGGCAGTTTGGGGTGAGAATTATCACCTGATACTGTTGTTCTCTGCTTTTAGTCTCTTTCAGTTTTCATTGCTTCGGTTTTACGGCCCCCGAATTTACTGTTTGGTTCACTCTCATTGCTCTCTTATCAGTATCATTTCTATTAGAGGTTGGTTGACTCATCGGTCGCGCCGATTAATCGCCGCCTATAGGACGTTATATGAACAATTGTTATCAGTGGAACTATAGGGGCTGATGGCTGAGCATCCTCCACCAGTCAAGGTGAAAACAGGGAGGCATGATGTGTAATGAGGGAAAATGAAAAATAAAACAGTTTGGAGATGACAAAAAGTGAGCGTGTGTTGTCCTTGGAGGTCATATTGTCCCATGAGAAAAATCAGATGGTGATCAGTCCCTGTCTCATGCGCTCTGAAGCTCATGACCTCATGATGGAAAGGACACCAACAAACACCACCTTGAATATCAAACACATCCTGCTGCGCATAATATTATTAAATGGGCTTATGTGGTGCCTGTGTAATTTGATTCAAGCTGGCATCCGTCTGCCTGGATTTCACAATAGAGCCATATGATTTTCCTCCTCACTTTCTTATCTTCGAAATCATAAAATTTTAATTGGTGCCAGATTGTCTGTTATATTGTGAGCAATAAGTTTAAATAGTAGCTCTCAATTCAACGTGATCTCACTGTGTGTAAATAGCACGCCACTTGTAAGAACATTTCGCCTGTCATTTCACACATTTTAAGTCTTGACCCATCCACACGCCACTCTCTCACTCTTTATACTATATCAGCGGACATTTTCTTCTTTAAGATTTGTACCTAAAATGACACGGCAAAAGCTTCATGCGGATGCGAAACGACACGTGAAATGTGTTGTGATAACACGCAAAATGACTTCCGACTTTGGTGTGTTATTCAGATGCTATTTGGTGAGATTCTCAACTTCAGGGTAAAGATGACTTCTTTAGGTAACATTTGAACAGCAATTGAGTGATAGTATGCACCTAAGTTGTGTCTTAAAACATAAATGAACAAATGGATTGCACAGTCTGTTCGTTGTTGTTGTTAGCATGCCTGACTTTAGTACCTAACCTAACCTAGAGGAGCATTTTGTTCACGATAGCATGTCTTCTAGTATATATAAGACACCACTTGTCAGAGTCCACGTTTGCAGCTACGTTACTTTATTGTTTAGCTTACGCACTAACAACCCCAGCCAGACTCCTTATTTGGGATTGTGTTCGCCAATTTTTGTTAGCCTCAATCTTTTAGCATGACATCATGTATCTAGCCATCAAATACATATTGAAGACCTGTTAAAATTACAGCACACAAAACACAACAGCTCTAAACATATCATAACAGCGTTTTTAGCCAGTTCATGGAGCTAATCAGCTTAATTAGCTAGCTAGCTACACGGAGTAGCCTATGAAAATCAGTCACTGTCTAGAACTTGGAAGCCTGCTACTGTCTACCACTGTCCGACATTTCAGGACATATTGTTTCAAAGATGACTCAGAATTTTGAGAGGTAAATCTGCTTGACATGTGTGGCAACAATATTTAAGAGGGGCGAATGGTCATCTGTAGTAAATTGTCCATGTGTAACTAATCAGTTGCAGTTTAGAAAAGTTTCCACTCAAGAAGCACTTTGTCTGAAATCTTGGCACAAAGGAACTGATTGGTTATTAGTGGCCGCAGCTCTGTTGTTAGCAGCAAACTCAATACTCAATAAAAAACACACGGCGTGTTCGAGTCTGTGTGGCGAATGGTGTGTTTTCTGTACACAAATTACCAGGCAAATGTCACAGCAACAACGTCCACTGGACAGCAATAGAACTGGATGTCTGCCACGTTATTAACTCAATTAATTCAGCGGGATGAATCACTGTTGCTTTTCAGGAAGCCAAATATCAGCATGATGGCAGCGTCATAACACTGACTTGCAAATGTTCAACAATGCTGATGCCTCCGCTTTTTTTTGTTTTGTTTGTTTTTTGTTTTTTTACCAGAGTGAAGGGAGTCACTTGGGTTTGTGCGTGGGCCATGCCATGTTAAATGTCTCCATTATCCATTATGCAGTGAAATGAAAAGATGCTTCTCCTTTGTCCCTTATTTCAGGCTAGAAGACTATAATCTGAACGACAGTGAGACAATATGGCTTCCCCTTTCAACATAAAACTGGAGTCAAATCTCACCAGGCACTACAAAGGCAATAGTTTGCACATAGAAAATATCAGGCTTCTGTTCGACATAGAGCCAAGGAAAGATGATGAAAGCTTTGATCCTGGATTCATTACACCTGCCGAATGTGGTCATGGTTCAAGAAAAGATTAAGATGACAAAGAAGAAATTTAAATTTTAATGGAATACCAATTGATGAAAGGAAGTGGAAGTCTGACTTGTTTTGAAGGATTTTGTACTGCAGCCTGTAGAGAAACTGAGGTGAAAAACAAAAATGCATCCCTTCCTATCCCTGCTCTCCTTTCTCCTTTGCTCTCTACAGTTCTCCTCCATCCTCTGAGCCATGAAGGGAAACTGCCTGCATCTCAGCTCCTCTAACGTTTTCCTTTTTTACCAGCAGGCCTGTGGGAAAACAATATAGCACAGTGGATGTCACTGAGTCACTCAGCGACTGAACGCCGATGATCACAGAGGTCCAGATGGAACAGAAGGATCTCTGGTCTCTTATTCATTACACCTCCTGCATCTCTCTTGTCCTTCTGAGGATGACTTCTGAATTCTTGTAAAGTAAGCAAGATGCATTCAAATGCAAATATGTTCACACTGTCTTAGAGATGTGAGAAATAAGTTTTGCTGCTTCCACAAAAATAAATGGGTCAGTATTTACATTTTCCAAGTGTAACCAAATAACTTTAAAAATGGTGAGTATTCATCCTCTGCACTGTTTATGTTCTATACGTGTTCAATATAATATTGATTATGCTTTGAAAGCTGTTAAGATGTTACAGTTACAGCGAGGCCCCTTTATTTCCACCCTCTCTCTCTCTCTCTACCATTATTATATCATCACAATGAGATTTAAACAATTATTTGAGCATTTCACGTCTCCTAGCTTAATAATTCATAATTTCTTAGTTTGATGTTAATTTCACAGTCCCGATATTACTTGGTTATCTAGTTTAAATATTTATATGTTGCCCCACTCAGCAATTCCCCTATCTCTGGTCTCTGAAATTACTACAATCTCGCACATGACAACAGGAAGATCCACACTTTAACTGTGTTGTAGGTCACAAATGTATTCAGCCGTGCTTTTCTTCCCAGGTGACTTTTATTCTTCTATGCTCTCATGGAATAACATTTCATAAAAAGTAAATCAGGACATGTCCCTGATGGGTTATTCATCATCTTTGCAATACAGCTACAGTATGTTCAAATCTTGTTGCTATATCGAGCTTACTTTTTGTTCTACATATCTGCCTTGAGTTAAACTAAAAGATGTTGACCCCATAGTCTCAGGATAATAACATCGGCATCAATACTCTTATTAAATAGGTCTAATTAGGTTTAGCGCCCTCATTGGTTTTACTTCTCTTCATCCTCTCCCTTCCTGTCTGTTTACTCTTCTTCTAAATATCTCTGCCGTCATCAACTCCGACCTTGCGTCCCCACCTCACCTCTGTCTTCTAACTTTTTAAATTTGCCTTCTTCAAACTCTTTTTCAGACAGACACTTCTCTCCTCTTACTTCTCTGCGAACGAGGCATTGCTGCAGGTACAAGAAGGCTTTGAAGCTCTACAATGGGCCCTAAATCTCTGCCAGAGAGGTGACTATGCTTGTGCATGACCTTCACTAAAACGTGCTTCTTCCTAACCCTTTATCTCGTCCAGCCTTTGAGAGTATCTTGGCTGTTACCCTCTGCCCCTAAATGTTCAGTGGATATTTCTCCATTTCTACAACCTTAAATCAGCATGAATCAATATTTTCATATTCATAATGGATCAGATGTAAAAGAAGCTGTTTGCAGTGATAAACAGGCAAACAAAAGAACAACAGTTGCTGACTAATGACAACGTTGCTTCAATCAGTCATCTGTGGTGATCATGCCTTCCTCAGTACAATGGCCATTTAATGTTCATCCTCAGCTGATTGTAAGCTGAGTCTCATCATCAACAAAGAGAATCACATGCATCGCCAAGTCAATACAATTAGCACACAAAAAATGTTCATTTCCCGCACATCTTTTTTATGGCCCACAAGGTCACTGTTTTACTGCAGCAGGCAGCCGATTTCAGCTTTAAAACAGCAGACAGACAAAGTTAGCAACTAGCTGGTGAACATACAGTAGGGGACCATGGACACACTGCAGGAGCCTCCATTAACCCTGAAGACTGCCCAGTACTGAGATATGTCAGTGAGCTTCAACCACAGGTAGTGAACCTGCATATAAAAAGGTTTTGCTTCAGGTGTCCTGCAGCCTTGAGGTAGAGTGATGCAGGATTCTGATAATCCTGTCAAAAACATCAGTCTTTCAGCCAGTCAGGCAGTGAGAGAGTGAGTCTGCCAGTCCAGCAACCACCGAGTCAGCTCATCTGCAGCCTGCACATACAGTAGGTAAGACAATCCCTGAAGGGTTTTTTTTATAGTGTGAAGGTGAGGAAGTCAGCAGTCTTCAGCCAGGCAGGAACCATAGGTGAGAGCAAAGGAAAGGAGCCAGCACTAGCTCACATTATTCTCTCACCTTTGTTTGCGGTGGTTTGGAATCCTTAAAAAAATGTGGTTCTTATTTGTTTGGGGTTGATATTTCACATACAGGAAGGGGGTTCATTACTGAGTCTGGCTCAAAATGTCATAACATCTCCGCATTTTCCTACCACCCTATCTGCTTTTTAATAAAGCAGGATATTCTCGGATATTCTACAACAGCATCGTGTAAACATTCTTGGCTGAAAGAGTTGGTCTAAAAGGTCTCGAGTTCCGGTTTTTGCAGTCACAGTCACAACATTGCAGGATGTCGCACAGGGAAAGGATCAACAGCATGTGGCCAGGATGCAATCAGCAACATCTAACAGGAAACTAATGGTGCAGCATTAGGACCAGTGGGCATGGAGGATCTTATTGAAATGCCTCGTAATGATGGGCAAACAATTCCCCAGACTCTGGATAGAGAGCGGGAATGAGGAAGGGAGAGCTATTTCAAATTAGGCGACAGACAAACTGAGTTTGCATTGTGGGAAAAAATGTAGTTCCTGGAACGACCGCAGGGATTAATTTTATTGAACAATAATAACTGTCACTAAAGGAGCACTAAACAATCTGTGATGGTCTTGTCAATAAAAAACTGCATTGTTTATTGGAAACCTTCCAAATAAAACCCCTCCATTGACGAGGTAAAAAAAAGTGAAAAAGTAAAGGAGGGAGAAGCTTAAAATGTTGCAGCGGAGGATTTGAGAGATTTTAGGGATTATTCTTGACTATTCTCGAGGCCGTGAGATATTTGCAGCTCCCCTGCAGGGTGTCCACAAGATGGGAATCATTTATCCATCATCATGAGACACGAGAGTAAACAAGGCTCCAATGAAAACTCCACTTACTTCCCCCCGCCACCCCGCCAGAATAAAGTAACAGTGCTTAGTCTTTTATCCACAGCTCGAGGGCTCGGTGCAATGGATCTAAATATTTTCACTGACAAAGTGAAAGGAGCACTGATTAAGTTTCCACCACATGCTTATTTTTTTTTAAACTTGTATTGTTTATTCAAATCCAATAACAGACAATGCGGCAGGAATGAAACAAAATTATGAGAATCTATTTTTGCACTTTATTGCTGTAATGAAATATAGAGAGGGGGCAGCTCAATCTCATGTACTATAGTGTCTTCATCATCACTCATGTCTTTCCTGGTTCCATCCCTCTATTCTGTTCTGTCTTGGTATTGATTGTCCCACTTCCTTCGTTTTCTCTCCATTTGTGAGACTTCCATCTGTCATCCTCTTCCTTCTCTTATCCTCTCATAATCTCATTCTTATGTTTCATGAAGCCCATCTAATGTCTCAACCCTGCGCTCACACTGAAAAACCTGCTACAGTAATGCCTTTTCACTCGATCATGCTATAGTCCAGTCCAGCTAATGTCAAACAGAGACAGAATGATGGTACAGTGCCAAGTCCTTGGTCTAATTCGGTATATTAGCAGGTTAGGTTAGCATGATGAATAGGTTTTAGTTTGCCTCACCCTGCAGAAATGACACATCGCCAGTCCACTACAGGACTAAATGGGCCAGTCCATCACACTCACATTCACAGCCATGAGCAAGTTGGGCGTTTCCAGTACACCTGACTTACATGTCTTTGGAAGAAACATGAAAACAAAAAGGGTGGGAACCAAACCTGGATCCCCATTTGGTCCAACACATATTCATACTGTATTTGGGAATAAAAAATATGACACTGTATTTAAACATTTGAGTGTCCGGATACTCTGCCCCCTAGTGAAATAGTGTGTGAGTAATGCACGTGGATGTGAATGTGGATATATGTGGGGTCAATTGTAGCATACTATTATTGATCCCTGCCAATATAGATTCTCTCTGCACAGGGGGAGGTCAGAGGTCACAAATCAGGGTCAGCTGCAAATAGCTTTCTGGGGAATTAGCTTTCCTCAATAGAACTATAGGGTGATGTTTCGGAAAAACTGTCTTCCAACTGCAACCAGCTTTTTTTTAAGACTTCCATTACCCTTCAAGAAATTTCATTCAAAGCCTTGATGTTACTAACATTACCACACCACAGGTTAGGCTACTTCATCTTGGTACTGCCTATTCCCCAATGCTGCAACCTGGAACTGTGGCCTGTTGTCAATGGTATGGTTGCACATCACCTACCTTGAGCTATGGCTATGGACTCGAACTTGTGCAGTTCTCGCAGCAGACAGGTGCGCTCAGACGGATGAAGGCTATAAATGAACTCCTTGGCCCCCCGGGGCGAGTTGAGGGGCTCCACGGGCTCCTTCAGCGGGTGTGTGCCCAGGTGACACCGCTGCACCAGTATGGGCTCTGGGGCGAACTGTGCCGTGGATGCTATGGCGGGTGCTTGGTGGTTGCTGAGTCCGGCTGTAGCCAACCCAGTGCCGGCTCTCAGAGAGAGGGCGGGCCGCAGGACTCTCTTCAGGCAGGGCAGCATCTCTGGGCCGTGGGCTAGTTGAGCAATGCGCCGGGAACCTGATGGAGACCAGTGAAGAATAATATAAATGGCCTTACTACTTTGACATTGTGCTTAAAATACATGACTTTATATAAGAATTCTGCGATGATTGGGATTGACTGCTGCAACGATCGCGTGAAAACAACCCTATACATCCTCCATCCGGAGACAGCCTGGATTACTTAAGGGCAAAACACGGGCCGGACACATATTATAGATATAGAACGTATTGATTCAAGCCTACTGTACCCGTCTTTTCGGGTTAAAAAAAAAAAGATGAAATGAAACTGCAACTTATTTTATCGGACGCACCTCAGTCGATGCTCCACTGTCCCGTCCAACAACCTCCACAAGAAACCTTGTCGACACAGAAGCAGCTCCGGGCGAACACCTTTCTTATTTACCGCCTGTGCGGTTGTATAGAGAGCCACACACAACCTGGAACACCCAAACTGACCGTGGTGTTTACACAAAATCACATTTTTGCGAGCGTAATCCCGGCTAGTGTAACCTCTGGCTGACAGGATGGAGAGAGGCGGGTGGGAGGGCTTCAGCGGACCCGAAAATAACTTTCCAATAGCAGCGCTGCGTTTCCTCCCTGCGTAACTCTGACGGCACCGTCACACGCACGTACAGCCAGCACACAGGCACAATGCACGGTCAGTTCTAGCTATTCAAAAAAAAAAAAAAATTCCGTCATATTAAAGGGAATGATGTGCGAATTAAAGCTGGAATATTATATTCATACCAAGTGTTTGTGTAGCACCCCTGGCTAAACTACTATGTTCATATTATAGATAATAATCATAACATGCATTGATTAGATGGGGCCAAATTAAGTCAAACGTAGCCTGCTTACAAAAATAGTAATATTAGAGCCTTTCAGTGACATAAGGGCCAATAAGGAGCATCTTTGAAATAATAGTGACATCAGCTGAGATTGGAAATAATACAGTTTACATAGTACAGTATAGTGAATATCACAGACAGTCTCTTGCAGTATTTCTAAAAAGGAGTGTAGTGTCTGTGCTCATCCCTCCCTCTGCTACTATTCAGGCTTCAGTCCACACCCAGAGAAAATATGACACCACGTGGAAGTTATTTGTTTAAGGGGGGAAGCCAAATGAAAACACTTCAAATGATACCCTGTCAGTCAACCACTCATTGTTTTTGCTGTGCTTTTATTGATTAGGCCAGTGTTTTCAGGTATCTAAGGATGGAAGGAGTGATTCATTATCCAAGCAGAAGCTATAAACCAGGGTTGGGTGTTAAAAGAAAGTCAGATAAGAGCGACCCCTCGTGGCCAAAACCAAGCACATCATCTGTTTATCCCCTGATAAAAGGTAGTGAAGGCTGTGGATCCATACAGGTTCTCCTACTGTTCAGTTACATTTAAACCAGTATATGTCAATATTCCTCACCCACATTATGGTCACTTTTCCAACTAGGTAAAAGCTTTACCTATAACATAAATATGACAATGAACAAAGCTCAGTGTGCTGTTACTACATGAGGGCACTGTGCAAAAAGACTATTTACCTGACTGAGTTTCAGTTGCTGTTTTCAAGGTCAAGAATGAGGTAAGCTCCAGAACAGCTACAAAATGGACGCTGAAGTGAGACTTTTTTCAGCTATTTACCGCAAAGTTTCATCTTGAATGTGAGATCAAAACGGAGCTGTTGAAGAGCTGAAGGCCTGAAAGAAAATTAAGAATTTGATAGTCTTGACAGAGATGTTGCACACATGCATAGTGAAGAAGTCAGTCAGAGAGCCAAAGTAACATTTACGTTTTATTATATTGCTAAAGCTGTCATTACACAAAAATAACAACCTTTTAACTTCCTGAAACAAACTGCATCATAGCTTGTTGAACGGAGGGACAGGCAGAGAGGTCAACTCTCATTGGGGGGAAAATAAACTAAAAACTAAAACTAGAGACCAGGTTTAATCTTACTTTCAAACCTTCACAAACTATAAACTTCTTATTCAGAGGATATACTGACATTTGGCAACTCTGATATAATATATATTTATGCTAGCAATTTAAATATGGAAATTACAGGTTTATAATACAAGTTTTAGACAGGTGGACGGCCAAAAAAACCAAACAAAAACAAAAATACTAACATCATCAACAATATCAAGAACTGAATGCTGCATTTCCCAAAACATCAAAGCAGTAATATTATCTGTGCTCAGATTAACACAGGGGTATTTTTTATGCAAGTGGTTTGTGGTGCACCCTCCTATTCACACAGAGTTTAATTCAGACACAGAGATGACATCTTTGCTTTTGTCATGCCTTCTTTTTTCACCATCCCACCTATTGTACCTTTCTGTTACATTAAATACATTTTGAAAATAACTTTGAAAATATGTCAGCCGGGATAGACGCCAGCCCCCTGTGACCCTGCAAACCATAAGTGGTGATAGTTAATGGACGGATGGATCCTTTAAAAATACAGAAACAAACTAGATTCTCATGCTAAGATGTCTTTGGGAAACTCAGGTCAGATTAAGCCAGACATTGTGGGCAGCATGCCATTTGTTCAAATCTAATAAGATAAGATGCCTCTTAGATAAACTGTTCATTAAGATTTTACCTGAAATCAGTCCTAAATAATTGAGCTTCAAACGCTTAAACTCACCCTCAGGGAACAGTTAAAAGTTTGCATGTTGCGATCAGCTCTGCATCATACAAATAACCATTTGTCCCCAAACTCTGAACCCATAATACTGATGCAAGCCTCTCCATTACAAAACTAAAAATTTGTTAACTTTTTTCTTCAGTTTCTTCAGATGGTACAGGAATACACTTTGTTGCAATTATTAAAATACAGTTTGTGTGTGTGTGTGTGTGTGTGTGTGTGTGTGTGTGTGTGTGTGTGTGTGTGTGTGTGTGTGTGTGTGTG
>JBBPCS010000855.1:10776039-10788596 GCA_037974645.1 Hollardia meadi
ATGTGTGTGTGTGTGTGTGTGTGTGTGTGTGTGTGTGTGTGTGTGTGTGTGTGTGTGTGTGTGTGAAATAAGGGACATAATGAATTGTAGCAGGACAGTCATGAACATTTCACTGATGAAACAACACATCAGATAGTATAAGCATGGATAGAGGTAACAACTCTATTACTCTTATATTTCGTATATAAGTATAAAAATAGAGATAAGTTGAGAAAGAAAAAGAGATTTAAAGACAAAAAGAGGAAAATAAATTAAAAATGTGTGAGTTTCTGGACTAACTTGTTTAACTAAATGACATTTACAGTTTCATACATCTTGTAGTAGCCATGGTCTCACAGTGCTTAAACTGAAATTAAAAGTACAGACTGTGACTCAGGGATATGAACTGCTTTTAGCCTATAGTCTAACAACACTGCAGTCTCAGAATTATCTCCAAAACATCTTATTGTCGAGATAAAAACAGAATATTTTAAAATGTAACTATGGTGACATGCTGTATTATACAATGCATTTTTATGTCATTTCCTAATTTTTAGGGTGACAAAATCTGTACACACGAGGTGTCACATTTGATGATTTTACAAAAAAAAAAAAAAAAAAATCAAATCAAAACACCAATTTTTGGAGATGACAGATGTAAAAACTTAAAAGACATGCTACATATGTAGCATGCATGCTACATGGTTTCAAAGAGAACAATGAGTTCATTATAACATCAACCAGACAGAACAATAAAAACTGTATGGCATTACCAATTACACCTTTGTACTCATAACTTTCAAAACATATTTTTCCTCATTAACTTCTATAAAATGTTAAATAAAATGTAGAAATTTGAATTAACGTTGTGTTTTGTCATGGCACATCATTACTTTGACATGTATTAGTAACGTTATAAGCAATCAATGTGCAGCAGGTTGCAGTATGGCTAATAAATGCTAGAAAAAGAAGGAGCTAATATATGAGGGCTAATATATAAAGTTCTGAGTTCTAAAAAGCTCAGCATGTAGCAATAGAAGATCAGATGAGATTCATACTAGAAACAAATATGAAAAATAAAACCAATTCACATCCAAAGGCTGTGGGGTTTGATGATCATTGTAATGTAATTAATGACGGAGAGTGAGAAGCACCAACACAATGCTCAGCAACAAATTATATACACATCATGTAAATACTAAAATAACTAGAACAAAACAGGATATAACTTGTAGTGCCTCTTAATGTCTTGACACAATGTGATGCTTTAGTTACACTGTGGTCTCCTGCAACTCTTAACACAAAGTCAGGTCATTTGTTTTTCACTGGTCTTACTAAGATCCATGTCGGCTCTATGGCCACCTCACATATTGAAGTATTTGAACTGTGAGTGGAGGACAGCTTTGACAACACAGCACCTTCCTCCAGCCATCAGAACGTCCCTCCTAGTGAGCAGTCAATGCAGTTCAGAAGAAGCCAAACGACGTGGTAGAAAGCCGAGCACTGAAGCCATTACTTTCTTGTGCACATGAACATTTATCTCTTGATGCTGTGTTGTACTTTAATTATTGTGCTCCTTTTGCCAATCCGCTTGGCACTTGGAATGCTTATTCATCCCACGATGGTATGATGCACTCCCTAAACAATGAGTATGTACATAGAATACACAGTTTTTGTACACTGAGAAGAAGCATACATTGTTGTCCTTGTCCAATCCTCTGTTTCAGGGTAAATACTGGATACATCTTTACTGTCCTCTTAAAGAAATGAACATACTGTGTTTGGATTTGCGAAAACATTTTAGTGCTGAGGCCAAAAATCTTTAATTGGGGACATATGAAAGAAATTAGGTCTTATCCTTGTACTCATACATGCTTGTACAATTACTCAACTTATACAAGGATCCACCACAAGTACTGTATGCCTTTGATCCATATTAGGTCCAAACCAATACGTTAACAAACCTGCCTTTACATAACATCTATATATTTTCTCCTCTGAATCATTCAGATGGCTTCTGCTGTGAGGGATTCTTACAGGTTGAACTTTACAGAATGTACAAACGCTACATGTTGAACAGTTATAACTGATGTCTGATCCGAGCATAATAAGCCCTTTGATTTTGTACATCTGTTCCTATCAGCAAAGCCTTTGACCTCATTTACAAACACACTGAAGGATGAGCTTCACGTCTACAAGCTTGCATGTTTCTTGTGTCATGACATCATGCGATGCGTGGTGCGGAGCGGTCGTTGGTGAGGGTTCTCTTGAGCTTGACCCCCTTGCGGATGGCCAGCAGCATGTTGCCTTCTGCCCCTTCTCCTGCCTCCTCTCCTCCTCCTTCCTGCCTTATCTCACTCTGAAAGTGCTGCTGGTTGGACAAGGGTACATTGGGAGGATTGGTTGTAGCCTGACCACTCCAGGACACCATAGGCAGAGTGTCAGCACCGCCCCCTCCTGCAAATGTTGGAGAGTCTGGGCATTCTCCTCCTCCTCCTCCCATCTGCTCTGCACTCCTGCTGCCATTAACTGCTTCTGACACATCGGGCACCGTAGGGATTTGAACTGGGATGACAGGTGTACGTATAGGGATGGGGCCTGTGCCCCCAACTGAGCCTGAACGGCGGGCAGAAGGTTTCGAAGAGGGGGTGCGGCGTATTGTGGCAACCCCAGGTGTAACTATAACTGGTCCGTGGCCTGTAGAATAGGAGCCAGAGGCATTGTGGGTGCTGGATCCAGAATGAAAGACATGACCTGAGCCTGCAATGATCATTTAAGCCATTAACAAAATAAATTTTAACAAATGTAAAGTAAATTTCATTATATTATACTGCAGCCTTTGTTATTGTCATAAACAAACACGATGCCTCCCTAAAATGCAACATCAAGAAGGCAAAAATGGCAAGATTTAAGTGTGCATATCCAGTTGTGACACTGTCAGTGCAGCCTGTACCTGTAGGGGTAGGAGGATAAGCTCCAGCGTGGATAGGTGTGGATGGGTAGGGCCCTGCAGGGTAGCCCTGTCCGGGATAAGGAGCCTGTGTGCTGGGCAGGCCGGCTGTGGAGGCTGGCCGTTTGCTCTGGAACATGAGTCGGTAGGACTGACTGATGTCACTGTTTCTGGGGATGGTGGAGGACTTGTCAAATTCCAACTGCTGTGGCTCAGGCTCCTGATCTCCAGCCATTGAGAAATAGTCGTAGTCTGATACTAGAAAGAACAAATAGAGAGGTTAACAATGTTCTGACACAATGAGATATTGTATATTATGATACTAGAGGATACAAATGAAGGAGGTTGGCAGTGTAATTAGGGAGGATGTGCTACCTTGTGACGGTATTGTGTCTTCAGAGCAACAGGGTGTGTTAGTCTGTGTGCTGTAGCCACTGGAACACTGAATAGAGTCTCTACTGGACCTCTGAGTGTCCAGCTCCAGACCTCTGGATAAGGCCAGAGCCAGTTCTTCATGGGCCTCAATATGACCAGCCTGGAGTAATAACCCAATGACAAAAACATTTGGTAATAAGGTCTGAATGACTGTCTGGATACAGCCAGGTACAACTCATTAAAGTCATTAAGTGGGAACATTAATGGTGGAAAGCTTATTCATGTGGTTTTAATGCCTTCACTGCAAAAACATCAGCCTGCTGGAGGTTGAATGTGTCGCCTGAAACTTAAACAGCACAGATGGCATTAAATGTAGATCGACGTACTGGTATGTTAATGTGCTTTGTTCAGTGCTGGCAGAATTACAAGATGATTAAATCACTGAACAATTCTAATGTGGCAATTTCAACCAGCTGCAGCAAAGTACTTATGTTTTCAAGCACAAAGTTCAGAGTAGAGAAGAATAAAAGGGAACAGAATGTCTGAAAAATCTTGTATGTTTTCATCTTACAAAATGAACCAGGATTAAGTATTAATCAGATGAATCAATAATTAACGGAGACCCTGTAGTGCTAAAGTTAACAGCAAAGGTGTCACAAGTTGCCATTATTAACATTTGGTCCTACGGAGAATAAAAAGGTAATAATCCAGACAAAGTAAAAAGGTAATTGAAGAAGCACAAGACAAAAGTTAATGTGTTATAAATAGCAAAGCAATAGTTTACTAAGTGACTAAACATCCAAACAAAAAATAAATGATTGGCTGAAAGCCAGATTGGCTAAATAAAGGCAGGCTGTGGTAATTACATTCAACCAAAAGCTGCTGTAGGAAACAAACAGTATGAGACTAAAATGGACCTTTACAGGTGCAGCCACAGTCCTGTTTTTCTCATCCACTGCTGCTGACGTTTGTAGCACAGCCAGAGCTGGCGCTGAGGTCAAGGTCGAGGCCGGGCTGCTGTCATTACTCACACTACCATTAGTGTCCACTACAGCTGGGGTCTCCTTGTCTTTCTTTCTCCTCAGTGTATTGACCATGGGCTGGTCATAGGGACCTGGCTTAGCCCAGTCCTGTAAAGAAAGACATGTCAGTATCAATGCTTCACATATCTCAGATGGGCTTTTGATAAACCCCTAAAAATATTTCCCCTTCATGTAACTAAAAATGAACTAAGAACTAAAATGTATTCATACATTCAACAGCAGTAAAAACTGAACAGGGCTTGCATGTTGAACCAACTGTTGACAGGGAGGAGAGGAATAAATTGTTCATCAAGACCGAGTAGAAGAACAAACCTTCCAGCTCGGGACTCGTGATGAAGGAATCATGGGGCCCAAGGTGCAGTAGGGAGGGTAGTCTGGTAGCAAAGCTGAGGCAGGACGTGACCATGAACGGGTGGGACTGGATGAGGAGGTGGAGGATGAAGATGAAGCAGGGAAGAAGGGGAAGGCAGTGGCTGTCCCTGAGCCGAAACTCCCCCCGTTGCTATGCAGGTAAGGGGAACTGGCAGGACTGTAGTGATCAAAACCATTGGACAACTGGATGTGTGTGGGCCAGTGGAGGGAGGGATGATAACAGAAATAGACAAAATAGAACAAAAACACCATGGGAGAAATTATTGAAATGATAAACAGTGGAAAATAAAAACAAAACAGACCAAATCACTGAGGAGAAATCATTGGAAAGGAAAACAAATAATATTGATCACATCAACACAGAACAAAGGAAATGGTCACAAATGCTGAACTGAATGAAAACTGGAGGAACGGATGCACTTGACGGGGAATTTGGAGGTTCCTTTAACATTTCTGTGAAAAACTAAAAGTCGATGCAATGTACAGCCAGGTATAAAGTTGAGTATAAGCAGTGGTGCATGTAGTGCTGGTACAACACACACAACAATGAGAAAGAGGGGTAAGGTTCATGGTGGATGAGTGTGTTTCACCTTGTCAGTAGCGTGCTGAGGTGCAGTAGCAGCAGCTAGAGAAGAGGGGGAGCTGCAGTCACTGTGAAGCTGCCCAGTCTCTGACACCTCAGAGGACCTGGAACTGGGACAAGGCTGGGACAGCGAGGGCAGCAGTGAGCAGGCAGTGAGATGAGACCAGAAAGAGAGACGAGGACAGACATGTACAGAGGGGAAGAATCACGACGACAGACATGTCAGCAGGTAGAAGCAGTTTGTTAGAGAGCAGAGGCAACTTTTCCACAGTTCTCAGCAGTTAGTGAGAACAGCCAAGTGACTACAGAGGTTATAGAGAAAGTACACTTGAGAATCATACCAGTATTAATTGCATGGATATCAGCAGTGTTGGAGCTTTGTTAAAGGGAATGCACTTAAGCAATCTTCTTAAGAATGTTGAATGTATCCTCACAAACTCAACGTGTCTGTTGTATGTTATTTAACACAAATGATCTATTAACAATTAAAGCCCTGGTTATGTTGTTAACATTACTAATGTGATATGTAATCCATGCCTATAGGGAAATAACATTTCGCATGCTGTCCTTCAGAAGGAGATTAAGGATTGGAATCAGATACAGAACATCACTGGATAGAAGTAGGTACTGAAAATGGATGGAAATTAAAGAGATCCACATTAAGTGTAAGCCATGGCCTGGTCTTAATGGCCCCAGGTTAATTTGTAAACCCCTGTAAGCCCTGTTTAGTCATGAGCCTGTTCCTTTTTAAACACCAACTAGGCTAACCAAGAATAAGGCAATGAGAAGGCTGATTCCTGGGACTGTACAGTAAATGGGTAGGGTGGGACTTGCCAAACCACCTTCACTGCATCATAAAAACTTGGAGTCTAACTATACCAATGTGTTCTGACAGGGCAACTGTGGTTGCTGGCGTACTAACAAAACATCAAAGTAGTGCAGCCACTCTCATGGTTGATCTCAAAACCACAAACCCTGCACACACAATCCCCTGGACTATCACACAGATCATTATCTAAAAACCTTGTGTCAGATGGTGAGATAAAACTGACAGAATGTGAACTATTAATAGAGACATTCTCTTCATGCCAGTAAAACATACTGTTGACATTGTGACTTGTCATTTTGCTGTGATGCATTTAATGAAAATACAACACACAGTATGCTCAAACCTCTGCAAATTTAAACAAACCACAGTCTGTCACAGCAGTCGACTCTTTAATAGCAGGATGGGGCTGACCTGTTTTGCTCTGGGCTACAATGGAGGCAGGCTAATTTCCTGTGCATTTATGTTATAATAATAGTAGGGAAATGACTTCACCATGATCACATACAGTACATTTACTGCTGCCAGCTAACTGCCTCTCAGTGGCTGGGGAGATGTGTGAGAAAATAGTTGTGTGGATTGCTGATTTAGGGTTTTCTCTCTGTCTCTGACTACAATGACTTACAAATCACAGAGCATATGTGGTTTTATAGTCTTGTCTTAACCATGTGTACATACTTAGAGCCAAAACTATGGCTAAGTGTGGGTAGTTCAGGGTTTTTTCTTACCTTTGTTTCAACTGGCATGGGCGAGGATGATTTGGACGATGCATATTGGTCATGTGAGGAAGATATGAAGCCAGAGTCATGGGAGGAGATGCTTGAGAGTCGAGCTGGGGCCTGCTGGGGTAGCGTGGAGCTGCGGTACCGATGGCGGGTGTGATGGTGATGGAAGAGGTGATGTGAGGAAGAGGAGGAAGAAGAGGAGGAAGGAGAATGAGAGTGAGAGCCACTGGATCCTCTGGAGTCACTACTGTTAACGCTGTTCAGACTACTGTGAAAGGGGAAGGGGTGAGAAATGAGGAGATGACCAGAGGAAGGAGAAGTATGGCAGTTACAGACGGCATGAAGAGAATCAAGTGCACCCAAAGACATGGATAGAAGAAGGAAGAAAGAGATAAAAAGGGAATAATGAAGGCAGAGGATTGGGGGGGATGTGGAGGAGACAGGGCGGGAAACAATTAACACAGCACACCAAGATGCAGCAGGCAGTGACTGAGGCCAATCCAGTTAAAACAACAACATAAACCAACATAAGACAATAACTACAGGCAGAAAATCACAAGATTTAATGCCTTTGAAACAGCGTTTTGAGAATATTCACAGAGAAAGATTACGAAAAGCAAAAAGAGCATAAACACTAACATAAACTGTAATTACTGTGTAAATTGAGACTTGACAGCAACAATTTAAACATCTGATGCACATCTAAAAATTATATATTGCAAAATTTGTACTATGAAAAATACAATATGTATCAAATCATATACAAACTTGACAATAAACAGAAGAACGAGGCAAAACTATCTACTTTAAGCTTATAATACTGAAACATGACAATTATAAATTGCAAAACATCAAAATCATAAAAATGGCTGACTCACAATAATTTGTGAATTTCATAGATTTGTTTTTACATAATAAGCCACATTTTTGAAAATCGTCCATTTAAGAATCAAGAAAACGTGGCTTGTTTTGGACTAATTGCTGCTCTATAGCAGGTTTCAAATGTTTTCACTGCCTTTCAACATAACATAACAGGTAATTTGATGTTTTGATTCACACAATCCCAAAATGTGATTTTACAAGATTTTGACAGAACAAATGCAAAGCAATACACAACCCAGGCATTAAATGTCTTTCTTTAAACCAGAATGGTTTAGAAAAAAATCATTGGAAGACACACAGGGAGCAGCAGGGAGGACAGAAGGTGGAAGACATGGTCTGAACAGCAAGTGTAAAAACTTTTTTTTAGTCAATTCTAAGTTCTCTCACCTCAAAATCCTTGGTGTTTTTCTAATCTCATTTTCCCACTAAACATGATATATCAATGACATATTTGTGTGCCTTCCTTTGACAAGTTAGATCCACTTTAACTGTATTTGTCAGTGAGGTGAATTAACTAACCATCGGTAACAAAGTGGACATGAAGCAGATAATTTACCAACTACTCAAGCTCATATTGTCCACTGGGTGGCAGACACAGATTGGGCAACACAAATGTTTTTCTCTGTGTCTGTGTTCTTCATTCACGCCATAATATAATCTATATCCAAATATAGACATTGTATCTGGTTTCATCTCAATGGCTGATCAATATAACTGGAATAATTTTATTTTCCAATTGATATTATTTTGAAGCACACTGGATCACAATAAGGTTTGATGGGTACAGTAGCTAAATGTGCACTTGAAAGACAAAGCCTGTCTTTCACTTATTTGTTGCTATGAGTCTTGTAATTTGTTGTAGGAGCCTACCTGCACATGCTAGACTTCCTGGACATGGTGGTGCTGGGGGATGACGGTGGAGTTTGATATGACCAACCGTAGTCTGAGCCCTTCAGGTCCAAGATCACCTGAGAGGGAGGACAATATTAGTCATATCAGTCTTATTAGTTGTACTGAAGAGCAAAGGCACTAAGACAAAGCTATATTTAATCTAAGGAATGTAACCCTTTAAATAAAAAACCCAAAATAAGTCATATTGTGACAGTAAGATTGAGGTCAGTTGTTTTAGTTCATTGTTTACAGAATGTTTCATCTCGGATAGTTTTCCTCACCTGTTCGCTAGCAGGGGGAAGCTTGTGTGGGTCAGAGGTCAGGGCTTTAAGGTCATCAGAGATTGCCTGCAGGTGGGTGACCTCTCCCAGCATAGAAATCTCCTCATCCTTAAAAAGAAAATGGCAGAGAGAGAATAGATTGTTAGGCTGTGAAGTAGAAAACATTTTTTTTAATCTTTCCAGTCTGCGGGAATAAAACAAAAAGCAAAGACATAACGGAGTAAGATAACTTTCTGTCCCTGAGTAGTTTAGGCTCATTTCTCTCTTTCTTGCCTGCTTTACTCACCACTACAGGTCGCAGCATGGCTACGAAACAGCAGAATCTCTGTCTGTCCTCTATAAGGGCCTTCCTGAGGGCATGCTTCTCTGTCTCTTCCAGCAGAATGTATTTATCACTGACATCCTGCATGGCGCTGTCCAACTGGGGTTGGATATCACCACGACCTTGTAGACAAAAATGGACACATAAGCAGACACAAAATAAAATATACATCATTACATTACATTATAATAAAATTGCCAACTCACAGGGAAACACGTGACTGGTCTACTAACCCTTTCGCAATGTTTAAGAATCAAAGCACTGAGATAAATTTGTCTAATAAAACTGACACTATTCGCTCTTAATCTTCCTTTACAACACATATACTGAAAAGAATAGAGTAGGACTACTTTCACATGCATGAATAATCACAAACAATATGATCATGTAGCAATGAAAGAATATTTGGTGGCATCATCACTTCTCCCTAGTGTTGCCTTGGACTGTACTACTGTGTCTCCACTAGTTTTTGGCTATCATCTTCGCATGAAGGGCCACTCTTGTCATGGAAGTGTTTCCTGTCTCATATTCAGAGGTGGTGAGAAGGTTATCTTCTAGTACTTGTCTTGGAAAACGTCAATCTATTATGGCAAGATAGCCAAAAGTGAGTTTTGACTATCACTCCATTACTCTTTGTCAAACACTAACACTGTGTCTGTGTGTGTGTACTTTCACCAATGACAAGTGTGCAAGGTATCTCCAAGACCATCAATTTAAGAGGGGATACCCTGAAGCCAAATCAAGCCCTCTTGAGTTCTTTATGGAGGCAGGAAGGCTGGCGACTGCCCCAGATGACATACAGTGGGCCTCAGAGACATCTAACCACTCAAACTACACAAACATTTACACACAACACAGTCTTGACTTTGATACATCAAGGTTAAACCCACAGTGAACAACTCTGTGGTCTGTCTGTCTGCTCTTCTGTCTGGGCAAAGAAAAACGTGTTTTTTGTTGACTTTTGTTTTCATATCATGAAAATCAGTAGTAAAGAAACACAGTTACACAGGCAAATCAAATGTAAAACACAAGTTTTTGTGTCAATACAGTTTACATGATTCATTATGTGGGAAACTCCACTGTTTTCTCTCTTCATCAGTAAACTAGTCCACAATCAAAATTACATTTAACAGTGGCTTCAAGCACAGAATTACAATTACTAATTTGATGGAAATGTGTAATTATGTGCCAACTTGCATCACAATAACTGACAATAATGAGAACTGACTAAACGTTTATCACAATAACTATAGCTATAATATTTATCCCAATAAAGTCCCAATAACTAAGACAGTTAATCTCACAGTGCATTTTGAAATCTTATCGGGGGATTTGTCAAATATAACTCTTAACTACTGAATGTATTTTAAGTAGGTGAAGTTAAAAAAAAGGTCTCTAGCCAAAGTGAGAAGAATGTGCAATTACATTTTTTTTTCTTCAGTTTTTCACTGTAGCTGCTGTTTTAACAAAAACATATGTTCATAATGTATGGTAAATTTGGAAAAACTAAAATTTGCAGTATTATTGCAGCATTTCATGTAGACTACACCACAAAATAAAATATTGAGTCCTGTGAAGGATTTGACAAAATAAGATTCAACTCAATTACCATATATAGAGAACCCATTCACCAAGCATGGTTTGGTGTCTGTAACGCTGAGAGGAATGCAAGTTATATGTGTGTTCCTACTACTATATTACACTATGGGGATCATGATGGAGTTGATCGACTTTAGACTGGAAAGTCCAAATTGCAGTATATATTTTCAGTCTCAAGTAGATCCAAAGGCCACCTCTTGAGCAGACAGGAATAGAATTACATTGTACATTTGCATGGCTGTATGGCTGAGGTTGAAAGGGCTAGACAGGCCTCAGTCATTAGTCTGGTTTCCACTGCAGGACCAATCTCAGTATTATCCATTTCACTCTGGGAGAATTGAGTCTTTTTCCATCTTGTTGCCAAGAAAATTATTTGTAAGCTGGGACTACATTTTAAATAAGTTTATAATTTTAATTACTAGTTGTGTTGATCATTATTTAAATGTAGTGCAAAAACATTCTTTAACTACATCTAGTAAGTAAACCTGCTTGTAGTTCAAACTGGAGAATTTCAACTCTCTATGGCCAAATGTTTAATACCTGGCATTCAAAGATGCTTTGAGTGAATGCAGGCTCTGTTTTAATGCTCTGTGAAATATTCTTGTCACACCACAGCTGTGTTTTCTTTAAGTCTGTTTTCATAATAAAAAACATTTTAAACTTTAAGCCTTAATTAATCTCAATGTAGAAAAATAGCTTTTCATGTCCCAAGGCCAGGGATGCTGTGGTGTCTCGTTCACATGCAGTAAACCAGGGCGCATTCTGCATTCTGGTTGTCTCCCACTACTTCACAGTCTTGGCAGACTGTCTTCTCAACATAACTGCGGTGGGTTTGGAAAGATGCTAATGTAAGCTGAAGCAATTTGTCTGAGACAGATGGAAAACCAAATATTTTCTTTGTTGCTGTTTTATTAGTGCCAATGATTATATTTGGTAGTTCTTAACATGATCGCAATCCGCGTAATGTTACTTGTATTTTTTTTTAAAGGTTGACGAACCAAGAAGCACCTTGTTGCTTCTTTCAATTACATGAAAAATTTTGAATCTCTTCTGCAATTTCAAGCAAACTGATTTGCTTAAAGCTCACCGAGTGATATTTGAGTTTCGCCCTTTAAAAGTGAATGCTGCGGTCACCAAATCAAAACATGCATACTGTACACTCATGATAATCATAGTGCTCATGTGGAAACTGACCATAAATGGTAAATATTATCAACTACTTTTAATTGACCACAGATGGACAAAAATATTTATAGTATTCAACCAAAAGCCATTATCCCTCCTAAATCAAACATACAAACAAATTATTGCAGGGATAAAGAAGACTGCACATGCACATGCTGGCATGAGATGTGAACGTGTGGTAAGCCGAGGGCTTGTTAGTGCTGAACCTAATCTTCTGTTATGTTACGACTTTGTCTCTACTATGGGTTGTTCCTTGGTTTGTCCACATTCCCAGTCTCTGTGCTATAACTTGTGCATCTGTGCTTGAGCAACCATGTGAATGACAAGGCCCTAATTACTACTTCCTCTTTCTCCCTAACCAAAGACAAACACTAAGGTTCATTGAAGGTCAGAGAGCGCCATTTAGGTTCATAAGTATTTGGACAGTGACACAATTTTTGTAATTTTGCCTCTGTACACTGCCAAATTGGATTTGAAATTAAACAATCAGGATGTGGTTGAAGTGTAGACTTTCAGCTTTAATTCAAGGGGTTGAACAGAAATA
>JBBPCS010000855.1:10795752-10806418 GCA_037974645.1 Hollardia meadi
GAATGTGTTAAAGTACTTATTAATCTGTCATATGATCATGACAATGACACACGAAACAATAAACACAACTTTTCATTAAAAAAAAGTACCGCTTGAGTGAATTTACTTACCGTGACTGAAAACAGCTTCTCCGGGATAACTCTGCGAAAGTGTGATGTATCTACCTAATTTTTCGCGGCTCTGGTAAGTTTTGGTGCTGACGTAGTTTGGCTTATCAGACTTGAATGGGCTCGGAGAAAAACGCTGTGTTTCATTCATCCTGCGTTTCAATCATCCCGGCTCTCCCCTACAACTCGGGGAATTCAGACACACACAAGATCAGCTTCTCGTCCATTTTGCTTCGCTTTCTGTGAGAACACAGCATTACACTTAAACAGTTTTACGACTGTGACATTCTTGAGTTGCAAAATTATCTTTTAAAATGACAAACATCATTACATGTGATGCATTACAACTAATGAAGGTGATTCTAACTGTGAGAACCTCTGCCAACCATTACAGCAGCAGACCTCACTGTTTATTCCCCTCTGACACATACTCTAAGTGTTCTCCACCACTCTACCACCCATTGCTTAGCATTACCAGCAGAGGCACTGGCTGGCCCACACACCAATTCATGACCAGTCTGTTCTCCTGGCTGGCCCACACTGCCTTCCCAGCAGCGAGCCACTGTATGATTTCACTGAGGAACATTCATTTATGTTTCCTCTTGCTTTTGAATGTGGAAATAAATAGTTTCCGACCAGATGGGGATCGCTAAACTGTTTTTAGAGGCATCATCAGAGCATTGCTAATTATGGCCTCTAAGGCTGCATTTACACAGGCACAAAAAAATTCAATTTTTTAACTGTTTATAGCAGAGACATGTTCTTTGACAGGATAGCTATAATGAATCCTGATGGAAGTTAATTTTCTTGTTTCAACATCAGTCCTGTTTTGACAAGAAAAAACAAAATAGTTTAAGTATAACTCCAACTATTAACTCATACAGTAAATTGTTGACAAATGTGAGAGGAATTACATAACTAGCTCATATTACTTTTATACATAATTCTATGTGTTTTCCCAACATCATTCATATTCTTTGTGCTGTTCATAGAGATGACAGGATAGGTGTAACACCATGAGATTACATTGATCTACCGCAATAGAAATGCATTGAATCACCTCAAGATGTCCTTAGACTCCATAAAATTAAGTGTCTGTATGTTGAGTTTTTCTTTTGAGCACTTAGTCAGACTCATAATATTTAATAACAGAGATGCAAATTCAGGGAAATACCTCATAGCAGTCTGTAATTCAAGACCTAATAATAAACCTGAGAGAGTGAAGAACAACTGTTTGACTGGTGTGGATGTACCACTCACGCAAATATTGAAGTAATTTTCTTATTCATTGTTCAAAATGTTCTTTTAACAGGTGATATGCATATTACAATGAAGAGTTAAATTTCAGATGTTATCAAAAGATATTTGTGACAGTCACAACCATGGTTCGATTATTTGGAGTGATATGGACCCATTAGATGACTTGAGAAATAAAGACTGATTTTAAAAATGTACACCGATCAGCCACAACATTAAAACCACTGACAGATGAAGTGAATGACATTGAGCATGACTACAGTACAATATTCTAGTAGAAAACCCTGGGTCCTGGCATTCATGTGGATGTTCTTTGACCCATAAAACCCTCCCAAACATTGTTTCAAATAAAGTAAACCCCGTCATGGCAACAGCACTCCCCGATGACATCCATGGATCGGCACATCCCATGGATGCTCAATCAGATTTGAATCTGGGGAATTTTGAGGCCAGGTTGAGACTTTAAGTCAACTTTCTTTGTTCCTCAGGCTGTTCTTGAGCAGTTTTTGTGGTGTGGCAGCAGGCATTGTCCTGCTTGGGGACCAATGTCATCGAGGTGTGCTGGTGCCATGGGAGGGGGGGGGGCTGCTTGGTCTGCAAGGGTGTTTGGGCAGATGGTTTGTGGTTTGTTTCCCAGCAAAATATTGCACTGTAGCCAGATGGACTAAATGGACGGAACTAAAACTTAAAATATTGCATTGACTTAATAATCCATACATTATTTTTTACAGCGATTTCAGTACGCCATTCTTACAGGTCAGAAAAAAGTTAGCATATGCTTGTCTTAATCTTAAGGTTTTGATAACAATTTTGTACAGTAACTATATAAAGACAGTTTGACTACCCATAACCTGCTCCAAAATTAACATTTCATAAGTCAAATGTCATGAGAGATATGGTATGTGTGACTTTTGATTTTGTAAAGAATAAAAGCAATAAAGCTAAAATTAACTACAAAGAAAGAAGGCCTGTGGGTGGTACTCAAATGAAACAAATAAATATAACCAATATAGGACTCCTAATCCAGAGCTTTTGCCAATACACACTAACTCTTCACTAAAATGAAACAAAGTAGAAATAAAACCTCAACTAAGTGACCCTACCTGCCCTAAAACTAAAAAAACAATCAACTTATGTGTATGTGTACTTTCTACTAACAAACTATTCCTGGCCCAGTGCCCAGGTAGCTTAGCAGGTGCCTCAGTTACCACACGACAAGGTTCTGAGCCACAATAAACATCTTTCAAAGACAACCACAGCATGAAATGACACCTGCTCTGGGCTGACAAGCTGGCTGATGTAACTTGTCCCAAATTGCATCTCCTGAATTTGAGAGCTGGATCGGGTTCCGCTCAGGACTGTCAAGAAGCTGGGTGAGCATCTCGGACCAATTTTACCCCAGGGACCACACATCCTACTTGGCATACATACAAATCAAAGTAAAGGGCTTGTCACATGGGATGAATGAATGAAATGATTTAATTCATTTTATTTATTTTGATAATGTCAAAGATGTCATACTGTCATAATGGATTTAACAACATGTTGTTATGTATATATACTGTGTTTTTGTTTGTATTGTGACCAATGCTCACCTTTTTACTTTAAAGAAAGCTGGGGTTGAGTGGTTCTAGCATCAATCTTACTTCTTGACCTGGATATTGAATCATAACTTCAGTATCATATAGGGAAGATATGGTCGGCAGGTTTTTGTTTGTGTCCCCTGCCTTATTCATTGAGGTTGGTGTGAGCCACTTCTTTGTTCTTCGTGCCATGAGATCTACTTAAAAACAAGTAGAGTTTGTGCTGTCACTTAAACTGATTGCCAACAGCATTCAAAGTAAATCACAGCACTCCGACTTACAAAATAGTAATAATACAGAAACAGGATCACATACATCCCTTCTCTTTGTTTCTCTCTTTCTTTTTTACACATTCACACCCACTGATGATACTATTCCTGGTAGGCAGCTGTTTTGATGATGAATCCCAGCCTACCTCTTTTTGCTAGAGTTCATTTGTTCGCTCATGTTATGTGTGTATGCTAACGTGTGTGTGTGTGTGTTTGTGTAAATGTTCCCTTTCTGCCAGCCATGCACACATGCTTACAGGTCCTCCTCTTCTTTTAACACAACAAGATGGTATTCCCTCTTTCTCTTCATGTGGTTGTGATGACGCTTCCAAGAAGGTTCAAGCGGCCCTATGGGTTTGGTCGCGGTGTGACCGTCAGCAGACCACTGCTGTGGTCAGAGAGGGAGACCTTGCTGAAAAGAAAACCTCCCGTGGATGGATGGGGTGCAGCTGAAACAAGAGTCCTCCTCCTGACAACCTCTGTTAAACAAACATGGCATGATGTGGTGAAGGACGAAAGGAACACATACATTGATATTTATTCATTTCCCGCTTCCACTGATATGTTTTTCCTGATGTCATCTTTGAGTTGAGATCTATATTTCAGAAGAAGTTTTCTTGTATTTTTTTTCTCAAATTCCTTTGCTGTCTCTCTCTTTTTTTCCTCTCTCCCTCTCTCATTTTTGTGGCATTTTTCCATCAGTGCACCTATCAATTTCTCTCTCCTGCTGGATTCAAGGGTTCTCTCTGTGCCGCTTCCAGTCAGTCAGACCCCAGCTCAGACAAATATAGTTTTCAACGCCCTTTTACTGGTAATGAACCCATCAGTGGATTTAGCAGACTCTTGCTGGCTGGCAATTTGTCATGTAAAACGTGTGTGTCTGTCTGTCAATCTAACTAACTAACTTTTTAGGTGTGTATTTCAGTACAATATAGTAGTGTTATTCACACTGCAATGGGTCACTATAAAATTACCCTGAGCATAAGTATGTCTCATTAGAAAAGTATAAATGCTTGTAAATGATGGAGAGAGGTTGACTGGAAGCCCTGTGTCAGCCCCTGGGACTCCTAAATTCATATTTATTGGCAAGCATAAGCAAATGAAGTCAGGAAGGGCACATTTGAGCTTTTTTTTTTTTTTAACAACATGGGTCTTATTTTTCCAGTGGTTGTGATAAAGTTTTATTTACCACTTAACGTCTGAGTATTGGGAAAGGTGACTACATTGGTAGAAGAGTCCAACAAAGTAAGCAGCACAGGCAGTCAGAGAATCAAACACTCTGTTAACAATCCTCCCATTCATTCTTTCTTTGGAGAGAAAACTAAGTTAATTTAGTACCCCCAAATGTCCATTGAAAATGTTATTTTTGTTGAGAAACCTCCTGGTTCAAATTTGACCTAAAACTGGACTCAATCAGTTGGGGGTGATTTGCTGCCCCAAGTTAAAGAGTTTAAGTATCTCGGGGGCTTGTCCATGAGTTACGGGAAAATGAAGTGTGAGATGGACAGATGGTTTAGTGTGGCATCAGCAATGATGCAGGCATTGTACCAGACCATTATGGTGTAGAGGGAGCTGAGCCGGAGGGCCAAAATGTTGATTTACTAGTCAGTCTACATTGCAACCCTCACCTATGGTCATAAGCTCTGGGTAATGACCAAAAGAATGAGAGCACAGGTACAAGCAGCTGAAATGAGTTTCCTCCTTAGAATGGCTGGGCTAAGCTTTAATGTCAGGAGGGAACTAGAAGAAGAGTCGCTGCTCCTTCACATCAAAAGGAGCCAGCTGACGTGGTTCGGGCATCTGATTAGGATGCCTCCTGTGTGCCCCCTTTTGTTTTTTTGGGGGGCATGTCCAACTAGGAGGAGACCCTCGGGTGGACCAAGAACTCGTTGGACAGATTACATATCTTATCTGGCCCCTTGGGATCCCCGAGGAGTAGCCGGAAAGGGTTGCTGGGGAGAGGGATGTCTGGAATACCCTGCCTGGCCTGCTGTCACCGTGATCCAACTCCAGATAAATGGAAGAAATGGATGGATGGAAGGATGGATGGACGGACAGACGGACTTAATTATTGATTGTCCTGCCACAGGACGGGAGAACCACGGTGAGCTTGTCTCACACTGTGTTGCCTCCCTTGACTGGGGGAGCAGGGCCTGAACAGCCTGCCTGAGATTAGCCTGTTATGACCCCCTGCCTGCTTTTTGGACTCTTGGAATCCTGTTAAGTTTGCCTCATCTTCCCTGGTTGCCTGATTTCGAGTTTTGCCTTTTTTTGATGTCAAGTAAACATGATTTTTTTATTCACCTAACTTGACCTGCCTGTTGTAAGAGGTTGAGCGTTAGGGCTCAAACCTGTTTTCACTGAGCCTTTACAATAATACAACTGAACAAAAACACATGAATTTCAAGTTCCCAGATCTTTATGCATTGTTTTGCTTCTTTTGTTGGTACACAGTTTTACATTTTGACCTCACATTTTGATGATATGCCAGGTTTAACATGGTTGGTTTAATAAACAATGTGTATGCCTTATGGCAGTATACAGATGTTTAGTCAGTAAGATACAGTCATTAATTGTGACCAAAATGGGGCTTTTTTTAAGTGTCAGGTGATTCCTATGAGGTCAACAGGACTACTTGAAAGTCATTAGATTTTCCACAGTTTTTTTTATTGGTTGTGTGACTCACTTTAAATGAAATTGGATGTACTGTTATGCTTCTGTTGGAATTCCTGTTGCAATATCTGATGCCTCATTGTTCAATCAAATGTCTCGTCAGCTCAAAAAAAATTCTATGAGGATTTTACAACTTTACTGTGCCATACCCACCATTTTGGAAAAGATTCAATGCTTACATTTATGTTTTTAATTTTATACAGGTTACTGTTCTTGTGGCAGCTGAAAAGAAAAAAAAAATCCTGTTTGTGTTGTTTAACAATTGCACACAAAATGTCGCCTGTTCCTTCTCCACACACATTAGTATTACTTTCACACATTTACCTTCTCGGGTAACTGTCTGTATCACCCTTTAGCCACTGACTTCATGCACAGCACACATGCCCACCCAAATACTCCACAACACACACTGGCATACAGACAGGCAGGTAGGTCATTCCTGTGAGCAGAGCTAAGTGCCTAGTGGCCTGCATGCCAATGGCATCCTGGTGAGAGAGCAGGAAAACACGCTGCTGTTTCAGAGGCTGCTGGCTTGTTTGTCATCTTTTCCAAGGTAACCAGAGACTGCAGGAGATTAACTCAGTGGAAAATACTCACAGAGATAATGATGGAAAAAGACAACAAAGTGAAAATGAACGACTCAAATGAAAACCATGTAGTCAAGTCGATTATGTCATTTTTGAGCATATTTCATTTTAAAATTGAACTAATGGTATGATAGTGGATAGCAAGAAATATAAAGCATAGCAAAAAGGAAGCCTGAGAACAGTGGAAGTAAGTAGTGTTGGCATGGTATGGCTGAAACTTAAAAGAAAATTAAACAGCATCAATGATGTTTTAAACTAGTTTTGTTTAATATAACATAGTATGAAAATCTTACAGCCTGGCAACTTGCAATTGTTTCATGTTCAAATTTTCTCAGAGACCTATTCCATGTGCAAAAAACCAAACAAACAAGCAAAAAAATCTTGTGATTTCAAGAAGCCTGTTACATTTGTGATTTGACTCATGGCTTTGGCCTAACTGTGGACCCAGAGCCTTGGAATAGTTTGCCAGTAGATCTTAGTTGTCTGATGATCATTTTATTTGGTTCGGTGCAGGCTGTTAGCAATGCTCACGTCATGACTGTTGGATGGCATTGTTGGTGTCTGTCACATTGGCCGTATCTGCTGGTCCAGCACTTTAGCCTGAAATATTCCAACAATTACTGGATGGATTGCCATGAACTTTGGTATAAGCATTCATGTCCGTTTGGTGATTCCCTGACTTTTCCTCTGGCGCCATTATCCAGAGAGAATTTTGTTTTCTTAATACTTTGGTTTTTAATGAAATACATGTTATAAGAACTACCTTATAGTCTATCATGAGCTGTTTATTTAATGTTTACATGATGCCTTTAAATGTTATACAGCAGGACTGAAAGTAAAGTGTTACCGCTTCCACTTGTTCTGCACCTTGTGACCTCGTTAAGAAAGGTGCTCGTCTTATCACCTACTACTTTACTTTAGAGATATGTAAATTTCTCTGTTCACTGTTCAAACCAAGAGAAATCTGTAATTTTATTCAAGGTAACTGCATTTCATTTGGTCGCCTGTTGATATAACTTCCAGGAGTGATTCAGAGAGTGAGGAAGGATATTGATGAATGTGACTAAACGTAAGCTGAATAAAACTTTAGAACATTAACTTGTCTCTGAACATTCCTACTTCAGTCCCGTCAGACAGACTTTCATTGGCTAAGATGCTTGTTCTCAATTTGTGCAATTTGTAAAATATGGCCAAAATTTGAAGGTACCTCCAAAAATATAGGGGGCAGCATTTTACCAGAGGAACCACCAATCGCTGTCAATATGCTGTCTGCTGTTATCTTAGGCTTTGTAATTATCTTTGGTTGTAGCTATAGCCACTGTTAGCTCAGTTAGTGGTGGAGCTAGTGGCTTTACAGACAGGTCTGACAAGATTGTGATCTAGTATGACAGGGGGAGTCACCGCGGACAATGGGGTTCTCAACTGGGCCCTGCAGCATGAACGCGGCTGGACAAAGACTACCACTTCAGGGACAACAGGACAAGGCAGGCGGGGACAGGAGAGAGGTGAAGTGACAGAACAGCAATATAGAGGCAGCCATCAGCAGCGGCCGAAAACGGCATATAGAAATGGAATATTTGTACATCTTATTCTGTGAATTGAGGATTTACTTTGACCAAACCAGAGGTGATTATGGGAACACAAACCAAGATATTTTAGGTGAGTTTTATTTTGTTTATGTCTCTTTTGAATGAAGTGTGTTTTATGATAAGCGAACAAAACAATTAAGCTTGTCTTAGTTTGGTATAAGAGAGAAACTTGTCTTCAGAATGTGTACGGTTGTATTTTTCTGCTTAGTAAGGAAAATAGGTGTACAAATATTTCCTTCTTGACATTTTGTGAGTTTTGTGGGATTTGTTTACTTAGACTTAGACTTAGACTAAACGCTGAGAGAGCTTGTGAAACTTAGTGAACTTGCCGCTCCTATACATCTTTCAACTGAAACTATAAAGGACTATCGCCTCTAGAGGTACAAAGTGGTATTGCGAGACAGGACAGATCGGGTTTAGCTGATTAGCATGCTAACTTCAGTAGATATCTCTGCAACAAAATACATCGAGGTCTTTAACGTAATGTTGTTTCTGTTGTTTCTTCACATTCTCTTGATCATGTTAGTTTATTTGCTGAACCGTTTAAACTAAAATTATGGCCATGTCTTACAAGTTTAACAATCAATACAACAACTCCCATCAATCTTTATACATGTTTTCACTGTTTTGATTGAGAGACCTCTAGTGGCAGAAGTTACAATGTGTATTTAAAGAAGTAAACTACTTACAATATATCATAGTACAAAGGACTTTAAAAATCCTGTACATGCACAGTCATTTTATTGCACATGTCATTTTATTACTCTGGCTGTGGGGAGTATTTTATTTCTTACTGAACAGAAATATTACAAAAGTATGTGTGCGATTACAGGCCTGCTGCCAAAACGTACTTCCTCTTTCTTTATGGCATGTGTTTTATTTTTACCTCGTTTATTTAATGGAGGTGTAACTGAGGTCGCCAGGGGTGAGGCCTTGTAGCATACACTGTAAGTACAGTAGCTGCACAGTAAGGCCATCTTTACTTTGGATCCACGCCACTGTAGATTGTGGCCAGTGAGTAAGAACTTCTTTGCCATGCACTCGTTTGGGACAGTAAACATTAGGCACAAACACACATATTCAGTGCACCTTTCATCAAACCATTTAGACAAACAGGGAAGCAGGCTGCTGCCTCTTGTCTGTTGACTTTCCCTCACCGTTACTTTTCCCTTGCTGGCGGCAAAATAATTAAGGCACTGTAGAATACGTCCTTGTAATTCAACTGTTTATTTGAATTGCGTTTTAAGTATCTGGAAAGTTCCTATCAAAGATATAGAATTGCATGTTAAACAGTTAATTCTTTAAAATGAATACACTGGAGTCCTCTATCTTGTGAGATCTGCAATGCTACAGTGCATCTGACTTTATGGGCCGCATAAATATTGCTGCTTTTAACTTTAATCTAAATTGCTATTGGTGCATGGTCCACGGTCTAGTAAGCAGCAAAGTTTATATTGGCCAGGAGACATCAATATCACATTTCCCATTCAAAACAATACATGTGTTGTTTCAGCAACATCAACTTCAGTTTCCTTTAATTAAGCACTCTCTTTCTGTCTCTCTGTATCTGTCTTTTGCCTTATAAGACTTTATTCTGAAACACACTGTTGGCACTCAAATTGTTTAATATACTGCACTGCCAGAAAGCCCTTATTAGCTTATCAACCAGTGGCAGGAATGTGAAATCCATCTTATTGCATTACTACAGTGAGGCAGTGCATATCAGGAAATGTCAAGGTCAGGACAGGAGAAACACTGAACTTAAAGCCCCTTTCACACATACAGTATATCCCTGAAAGGTTCAGAAACATTTCCTGCAAGGTGTCATGTGTAAATGGGAGCAAGGACCTATATTTAGGGAAATCTGTACCACCAATTTCCCACCTCAAGACCTAGTAACATTTCAGGGGAAAATGCCTGTATAGTTCTGTTGTGAATGAAAGCAATAATATTGCAGGGAAAAGTTAAAGAAAGATGGCTTCATATGGGGCAAGCAAACCAGTCACAAGACTTTGCTGATGATACTCTGATGCTTTTTAAAAATGTTTTAATGTATCGAATGAGTGTTTCTGATTCAAGAAATCATGAAAAAACTATTTGTTTTGCAAACCCCTGAATGTGAGTTTATCATTCAATTTAAGTTCAAGTTACCAATAAATATATGACTTTTACATTGATTTTAGGAACTCTCATATAATTTGTGGATGTATCTGTAGAATATTTCATTTGAAGAATACTGAACTCCTTAAGATAGACTGGTTCCAGGATTGTACCAACTCAATGCCTTGTCTGTTAAGATGATTTTGTTAGCTTCACCAGGAAGGTCTGGAGGTTGAGGATTAGCATGGAGCTCTGAAGGTTGAGGAATAGCAGGAATAGCATTACATTACATTACATTTCATTTAGCTGACAGTTTTATCCAAAGCGACTTCCAATAAGTGCATTCAACCATGAGGGTACAAACCCAGTGGGAATTTTTTTTTTTTTTTTAATAAACCATCATCTTCTTAGCCAAGGTGCAGTTGGAAGAGATGGGTTTTTAGCCTGCGGTGGAAGATGTGTAGACTTTCTGCTGTCCGGATGTCAATGGGGAGCTCGTTC
>JBBPCS010000855.1:10806518-10817480 GCA_037974645.1 Hollardia meadi
AGCCCCGACCAAGTATTGAGTGCATAAATGAACATACTTTTCAGAAGGTCGACATTTCTGTATTATAAATCCTTTTTATGATTGGTCTTATGTAATATTCTAATATTTTGAGATACTGGATTTTTGATATTCATGAGCTGTAAGCCGTAATCATCAAAAGTGAAACCAAAAAAAAGGCTTGAAATATTTCACTTTATGTGTAATGAATCTATAATATATGAAAGTTTCACTTTTTGAATTAAATTACAGAAAAAAATGAACTTTTCCACGATATTCTAATTTTTTTGAGATGCACCTGTACACATGTCATAGAGAGACAATGGGAGTTCTATTATGAATAGCGACTGTGTGTGTGTGTGTGTGTGTGTGTGTGTGTGTGTGTGTGTGTGTGTGTGTGTGTGTGTGTGTGTGTGAACATAAAACACACATTTATACATGTCTTTCTTGCACTTCCACACCTGGCCTGCTCTGAGTTGGGGCAGTTTTGCCTTTTACATGCAGTTTTATTTGTATCAGGTATGCACCCGGTTCTATTGTAGCTGTTTACTGTTTTAAGGCTTGAAGCGCAGATAAATGTCATGTCTAAATCCTGTCCCGGCAAGTGATTCAACTCTCTTTCTAAACATTATTGCTACATATTTTGATACTGAACAATTGAATTGCTTGAGAGATAAATTCTGTTTTAACGGGCTTTGGTCGAAGGAGAAAAAAGCTTACACTTGCTTGATTTCAGATTGCTGGATTAAAATTTAACAAAAAGTTAAAAGTATAATATATATAAAAGTATATAATTAATATTTCTGAGGGAAACTGCTTATGAAAATAAAAAGTCATCCTCACATTGTTATAAAAGGATCACTATATTTTCCATGAATGTCATGACTTTGCTAACACAGCCTTTTGTAGTCTGTGGGTTAACTGTGTCAAGTCAGTAATTGTTAAAAAGCATCATTTAATCCCTTCAGGAACAAAGTCACTGTCACTGCACTCACCATGTGACAACTCCTCACACTATGAGGGTGTGTCTATCTATCTATTCGCCTTAACATTTAACTTTTTTCCATTCATGTGTCAAGTGAACCAGTGATTTTATTTTGTGGGTCATGTAGCTTTGACGTATGGCTTGTGACTCCGAGCCATACTTCCTCATAACACTTGTGTACATTAGTTTATCTGTCAGTTTAATTTTGATGGAATCATATTGTGTTTTTAAGAAGTTTTATCTGAGTGAAGGAAACTGAACCGATTCCTATTTTTTTAATGTGAGCTTTAACTAGTCTTTAGTTAGCCTATATATTAGTCCCGTGAGTGCCATTCACATTCTTGCTTTCTCTTCTCATGGTTCTTCTTGACCAGTAATACCTGATTATAATAAATCTTACATTTCACATTCTGCCAGCGGTAATACTAAATTGTTCAACATCACAATGTCTATCAACCTGAAACAAAATGTGAAATCAAGGCAAAGTCTTTTGGGAAAGCGCTTATTTTGTCAAGCTCATTTCCCTTAAATTGCAGGTTCTTGTCTGTAAACGTAGACAGTGTTAGTTTCAATGATGCAGCTGGTAATGGAGTGTTTGGTTATATATCTGTCATATGCGTGATTATACATCTGTCATTTTAAGAATGACAAAGAGATGGCTATCCCTCCATTCATCTCTGAGTGTTAGCCTTACATGACATTTGCTCTGCTTTATCACTTGTTCCTCTTCATACATTATTACGCATATTTTACAGCGTAGTTAAAGAGGGAACTTTAAAGACATGGATCATCAGTTTGTGTTGTCTCAAATGGCACAACCTTTCTCCTGCATTGCTGAAGCTGCACTTCCTCTTACAAATCACTGCAGCGTGACCAGAACAGACAGAAAATTATTTACAATAAAGATTTCTTTATTGGTCGATTGTGAAAATATTTTACCTCGTCTAATGGATTAACTCCTACAAGAATGGAAAGGCATTTTGCAGTTAGATGTCTTTTGTTTCACACCTGCAGATCCCTCAGACTGCTGCCGTTTGACTCCTGACTTTTGAGTCCAAGCATTTTTCCTCACAATACAGCACCAAATTCAGTGAATTATTAAGCCAGATGAAACTGACGGTGTCAATATCCCAGTTTATATCCAGCCAGATATCCTTTACAGATCCTCTCCTTGTTGTTCTCCTTGTTGTGTCAGTAGTGACTGTGGGCAGCTTAAGGAGAGGTTGATGCTGAATTTCAACATTCCAGTGAACAGAATCTGATATTTCTACTGAACCGCAGCACAAATTAGCATTACATTTCTCATGACTTCATCTTGGACCTGAGACGGGAAACCAGCCACTGCATCGATGAAGCAACATTTTCCATAGACTTTGGTTATTATCTGACTCCTGTGGTGCGAACACCGCTCAAAGATGAGGCACCATTTTCCATAAATTCCTCTGACATGGCTCTACAAACCGACTTAAAAAGTCTAATGAAGCTCCACAGACATGAGACAGCATTTTTGGGGATTCCCCTTTCTGAAGCAGAAGGATTCATTATGTAATGCTTTGCACTGCAGTTTAGACCTTTCAACCACAGGATGTTAGAAAAACGATTCGGTCTCCCAACAACACATGCCTTTTATGAATCCATTCCTCTGCCTTGATCTCCTTATTTGTCTGTTTCTAGTTGTGAGTCTTTGAAAGATTTGAAGTCTTTCTCGCTGTTTATCTTAGGTTTTGTAAACTGGCTTTACTTGCAAAGACACAGAGAAACATACAGCAATATACAAGAACGAACCCAACAAATTAATAAATCAAACAATACAAGTAATGTTTTCTATGTGAATGTCATGTTCTCTATAATTCCTTTCATTACAGATAATCTGGCAGTTTTCTTGATTGATCAATTATTTGTTTGGTCTACAAAATGTAAAAAAAAATAGAAAAAAGAAAGATTTTTTTAAAAAAATCCTTTATTTCGTCCTATTGAGGTTGAAAACCTTTTTTAAAGAGAGACCTGGCCACAGCATAAAGCATAAAAAGATGCAGACAACAGATTACAAGAAAGATAAAAGAGATAATCAAAACAGTAAGTTGCAGGTTTACTATATCATAAGACAATGAAATGCATAATCATAATCATTTTTGCGAAGAAAAGTCTCATTAAATGATAATCAGAATAGCTGGGAAAACATTTTTGTCGATTGACTTATCGATAAGTGTTTTAATTCTTCTCTAGATGTTTTTGATATGTGCATTTCTTAGTAAAAAAATGAGTTAATTAATAAATCCCTTATTGTGTAGACAATAGAGCTAGTACCTCCGCTTTAAATTACATCTTAACCATTTCTCATGATTGTAAAGTGATAACATTCTATTTTTGCATAGACAGAGGAAATTCCGAGAGAGCAAAAAAAAAAGAAAAAAAGATTAATGTCAACGTATGTAACTATATTACGCTTAGGCTGACACATTCTCATTATGCATGTAGGCCTACTGAACATCCTTTGTCATCACAGGAAATATTAACACTTTGCTGTATGCATATCAGTGGTTTCACATTTTCATGCTAAAAGCTGAAATGTTTTCAAGAAAGAACACGTGTGCACCATGATATCGGGAAACTAGTCAAAGGTTAAATCTGATATAAGCACCTCTCATCCTCCCACTCGCTTCACTTCTATGCTGTAGAGATTTAAAAATGAGGACGTGATTGATTGATCGTAGTTCCACTACGCAACATACCTTCAACATATCTTCATGTGTGCTGCAGATCACATAACAGAAAATGTTTTACAGCAATGATGTCATGTTAACTGCCAAATAATTTTATAACTCATCAAAATATCGGACAGTGTCCCTGTAGATTGGTAAAAACGTTTAGTGTGTGATCAGTTCATGAGTGAAATAAATAGGTTACATTATTACACCAAGAACAACATTTTAAAGGGACAGTTCACCGCTACATCAAAAATAGGCCTACATATTTTTCCTGTTAGTGCTCTTTATCCATCTAGATTGTTTTGGTGGGAGTTGCTGAGTTTTGGAGATATCGGCTGTAGAGATGCCTTGCCTTTTCTCGAATATAATGGAACTGGGCTTCTCTTGTGATACTCAAAGCGACAAAAAAATACATTTAAAAAACTCAACAGCAATGTCTGTTTCCAGAAATCAGAGATAATCCTCAGACCTTGTTGTGAGCAGTTTCATGGAGGAACTTTTTTTTTTGGTTCACCACACAGAAGCAAGCGTGCATCTACTCATGACTGCGATGGTAGCTAACTAAGCTAACTAAGCTATCTAACATTACAACTCAGAAAGCCACCATTAATGTGTACATCCCGATTCTCTTGTCTGTGAGTAGATGCATGTTTCCTTCTGTGTGCTGATTTGGTGTTGTGTGAAAGAAAATAGTTGCTACATGAAACTGCTAATAACAAGGTCAATGGATTGTCTTGTCTTGATTTTTTTCTTTTGGCGCTTTAAGCAAAGCTAGGTGCCATCTACGTAGCTCCATTATATTCGAGAGACGGCAGACATCTCTACAGCCTATATCTCCAAAACTCAAAACTCAAAACAAAACAATATAGATGGACAAATAGCACTAGAGGTAAGAGAAAATATATGTATTTTTGATTTAGGGGTGAAGTGTCCCAATAAGTGATCATGAAATAATCACACAAACAAGATGAGCAAAGAAAAAAAAAGATAAATACATTTGTTTTACAAGTGTCACATGTTATTATAGCTAAATATCTAAGAATGAACCTAACCTAATGAACTTGTTGCTTCATTTTATGCTTCATTTTATTTGGCATTTACAACCATAAACTTACTGAAATATTTTTTTTATTTAAAGCTGATTTTCGCTTCAGTCAATCTGAATACTTCTGCTGACAGATCACCTTGCGTTTCAATTGACATGTCATCATAGTATCAGTTATCAGGCTCATCTTCTACTTCAACCAAATGATGTGGTATTTCCTATGTGAAAGCAAGATGTAGAAACTTACATATGAGTCATTTCAGTCACACAGTCATCTGTCGTGCTAATGGGCAGTCACGTGTCATTGCGGTCGTAGTTCTTGGAATCACATCAACTTGGTGTAAGATCAGCTATATGCTGCAAGTCATGGTCTCCTCTCAAAATGAGTGAGATGTATGTGATGAAACTTTTGCTGATAAAGTTGACAACAATCTAGGTTGTTTTTTTTTAAACAATGAAAAATATATTAATCATTTAAATAATTTTAAAGTGCATAAATTCTGTCAAAATCCTGTTTTCATTCATAAAATTCATACATCATCTCGTCTTTATCTCCCCCAGGTACACCGGTGAGTGATACAGTGTGTAAACGTTGTCCTGCTGGTCATTTCTCCACCAGCGACTCCTCCACCGAGCCATGTCAGCCCCACAGAAACTGCTCAGACTTGGGCTTGAAGACACTAAGATGGGGCACATCCACTTCAGACAGCCTCTGTGCCACTCAGGACAAGACAGCAACACTGGATTGCTCTCAACATCACACTTTGTGCCACAATGGTAAGACACTTTACTCCGCAGTAGGGTTAAAATCACTGAATTGTATGGCAGGTTTTAAAACGTAGGACTAGTGGAGGGCAGAATCAGGGTTGAGATTGCACACATGCAATGGTTGTTTTTTTTAACAAAACAGTCAGTCACAAAAAAGTCACAAAAAATTCAGTAACAAACTGAATTATTACAGACATTTCATTCCTGTACGCAGGGAATTTCCTTGGTCGATCATGGTCCAGATTCCATTCTTTTCCAAATTCTTGCGTGTTTGAAAATCGACACAAGAGAGAAAACCCAGAGCAAAGGGTTGAATGGGATGCTTGCTGTCATGATGGATCAATTACTCCTTTAATTGTCACATACCCACACTGAGTCAAACACAAATGAAACACAAGACGGGCTGGTTTGTCTTTGTTACTCAGACTTTAACTATGACAGATGCTGACAATTAATTTGGGAAAATCAGGAAAACACTCAAATATGACACTGAATTCTCAGAGCCTGAGAAACCACAGTCACTGAGGAACACACACATACATATGTACAGACCCCGGCACACTCATGCATGCTGTGCCACAATACCACACTATGAAGTAAACACTCAAAGCCGTGGCCCCACAGGGAGGGGGATACTGTCCTCAAACATTAATGCACAAATTGTCTTCCTGAGGACTACATGACCACAGTGTTGCAGCAGATCCTGGTACAATTTAGCAGTTTTTTAAACAAAAAATGCAAACTTCCCAGAGTTGCTACATGATTTGGAGAAACCACCAGGATGTCAATGTCAAGTATAGAGCAAACCATGCTTACTGTACATCATCCAGGCATCAGAGAATTCAAATTAATCATTCAACACCAACATTTGTTTTAATAAACGATTCTTTTAAATTTACTGATGTCCCTCATGTTTTGTAAGTCAACCAGAAAACATTTTCACACACATGAATACAAAAATGATTCTTAATTGCATGAAAGAGGCAATTTCATGTTCGTAGTTTCACATCATCTTCAGCTTTGACTGTTCTAGATGTATACCTGGTGGGATTACCTGCTCACAAAAATACTTTGCCTCTCATTAGGAAGGCCCATGAGACCTTGGCTTGCAGAAATGTGAGGCAAGTGATGATAAAATAATGTTGGTGCATGTGTGGTACCATACACTCACTCAGCAGAAAAGCGCGTCCCGTCTCAGCACAGCTCGCCTCGATTCACTTCAGTTCACCATGCAGCTCTGGTTGCTTTTGTGCTGAGCAGCACAGATGGGTTCAGTTTGGTTTGGCCATGTAGACTGATGCCAGTGGTGGTTCTGTGCTGTCAATGGGGAATAAAAAGAGAGGAAATCTTTGTTTCTGCTGTGGTCAAATTACAAGCCAGCAGTCACACACGCAAACATGCATAAACAAATCCAGACATGTAATAGACTGATGGGACTCTGTGGAGACCAAACCGTATAGTCAAAAACTAGTCTAAACATCACCATGTGTGCCTCAAATGAAACCCCTCTGACGAGAACACTTTGATAGTTTTGGTCATTGGTCCTATTGCATAACGTGCCCTTTGCTATGCTGCTTCCATACATTAAGCTAAAAAACTTAAACTGGCTATAATAAATGGTAAAAGGTTCCAATTCCTTCTCATGCACTGACTAGGGCCACAGTTATATAATTCAAGTTAGACTATGTAATTGTTACTGTACAGTAATCAATGTGACCACAAGTGACAAATGCTGGATAGTGGTACATTTTGAAAATGGCGCACGTGTCAGTGAAACGAGTCAATAATATCACAGCTAATGTTACACAGCATTATCTGTTTAACGTTTGCTAACATTAGCCACATGCTACTGGTCATACCAGACCTTATTTGGCTGTAGCAACAAAACTCCTTAATAGTTAAAAGTTGATTTCTTATTAATTCGATTTGCATTTGTAAGAGAAAGAATATGTTAAATCTTCTTGCTTCAACCTGTCAGACGTCAAGCAGCTGCGTCAGTTTGTTTCAGCTTGTTTTTTCCTGGAAGATCTGTATCAACATTATCATACATGCGTGTTGTGTGACAATGTTAATAAAACAGTTTTTTAGGCTCACTCTTCCTGTCCGCCTCTCTGACTTTCTCTTACAATTCGTTCCAGATGTGACCCTGTGTGAGGAGGCCGTCTACCAGCCACTGTCCTCGCTGCGACTGTCGTCTGTGCCCTTGGAGCGGCTGTTGGAGAATCTTCCTGGGCGGAAGGTGGATCGTAAAAGCCTGGAGAGGCTAAGGAAGGCCTGCTCGCCCCAGCAGCAGGTCCTCCAGCTGCTGCGACTGTGGAGGGAGCAGAACAAAGACCAAGACAAGCTGTACGGCATCATACAAGGTACGAACACACTCTGCACTTTTAAGTTTTAGCCTAATCAAGTCCTGCATTTGAGTACTAATGTTCCACCTTGTCCCTCCAGGTGTGAACCACTGTGAGAGGAAAGTCTCCCGCTGCAACAGCCTAAAAAACCTGACCCTAGATGATCTCCTGATAGTCACCAACAGCCTGCCGGGGGTCAAAGTTCAGCAGGAGGATGTCCGGGCTGTGGTTTCTACCTGCCTGCCCAGGCAGTATATCCTGCAGCTTCTTCACCTCTGGAAGACAGCAAACTATGACTTGGATCTAGCAAAAGGTCTGTCTCACAGTCTGAGGGTGATGCGTAGCCAGGGAGCACCACGCTATCTGCTGAGGGGCCTGAAGAAGATCAGCCGCATTATAGGAGCCACCTTGGCGCACAAGATGTATGAGAAGATGTTTGTTAGTATGCTTCAGGATGAGATGTGTTTTAAGGTTCTGAAGCCGTTAAATGAATAGGGAACTGGGCAATACAAACAGGAATACATGCAATCTAAAGAATAAACAGACACTAATGCATTGTCACAACGTGAGCACACAAACATGAAAACACCACATGCTTAGTGAGCAGGGGGATAAATGTATGAGTAACAGACATGGATCACATGATAATATCAGGACTTTAAGATGTCACCAAATGATATCAAGCTGTGCATAGAGGCATTTTGTCTAACTGTAACATAGAGGCAAGATGGGAAGGTAAATTATTTCCCACTCTGATTTTCTCTCCAATCCTTATACCAAAAAAGGACACTTTGATTATATGAGGTAGCAAGGGATGCTACAAAATCCCCCCTCAGTCTACAGTATCTGTCTGCAGTGATGAATCTAATAACCTAAAAAGAACTTTTAAAAAACAACTATCAAACATCTGTGTGCTCCAGGCTAACTTAAACAAAACATAGGAAAAAAATGAACTTTTTGACCAGAGTCTGTGAAAAAATAAAAAACTATTTAAGATGTAAATAACACACTATTTTATGGAAGATAGGCTGGCAGATGCCGTGTTTTTATTATTATTGCTTTCTCGCAGATTGAGAGGAAGGATTTGGTTTCATAATGAAATACATGTATTTTCTACATTTTTCCTTTGTTTGTTGGTTTGTAATGGACTGCTGGCAAGTAAAGCTCATCTGATTTTTTTTTAATTGTCAGCTTTATGAATGTACAAAGGAGTGCAATGTGTTTTCTATTTAAAAAATACTCATTTTACTTTCTGAATATGTAAAGGCTTGTTTTTATTACTTTATCGGAAATACTGGATTCCAAATGCTGCAAATTAATGAAGTGATATTTGTTTTATATTTTGTTTTATCACCTTTGTATTATTAAATGTATGACCTTTATTGTATATATATGCCTGACTGGTCCTCTTTAAGCTTGTGTAACTTTGTGAACACTAATGTCAAATGATCTGATTAAAATCAGTTTGTAAAAATGTAATGTTTCTTTATAAATAATCCACTGCAAGACAGAACAGTCTGATGTTTGACATCTGCTGTGAATCGTAAACTCAGATCTCTTTTTATTTTTAAAACCTGGAACCTGGCTGTCTACCACCAGTCACTGGCCAGGAGGTAATAAATCTTTTTCCACTTTACTAAACATTTCTTCATGTAACCAAAACCTCTTATAAATATTCTCATTAGGGTATTAAAAAGTGTTTCTGTCCTGATGATGACTATGAATAGGCACTAAATTGTTGATCTGGATCAGAGGATATTCTATATTCCTCAGGATGTCAGGACTATCGAGTTGTAGTATATGCAGTTTTACATTGTGATACCTCAATCTACAGTATGTAGGCCTATAGGCCCACAGTATATTGTGATATAGTATGTTGCATGCAAAATCAATTGACCAACTGTTCATGGGTAAAATAATCAGATTCCTTACAAACCGTCATACTTGAGCACACGGATACAATAAAAAATAAAAAACACTCCTGTCATTTATTTGCTCCATCACCCACAATGGTCTAATACGCCCACATAGGCTATACAGAAGGGATAGTGTCAAGGTGCCAACCTGAGCCATACAACTGTGTTGCACAACGGTCAAACACAATCTAGCCTCTGCAGTTCTATTATTTAGTCCATCCTGCTGGCACAATAAATCTGTAGTCTTAGTTGGGTTGCTAAGTCGTGTAGCCCAAGCCTCTGTGGCTGAGTTATGTTTGCATCGTACATCTCTAGTATAGCATACTAATATGCTCACATATTTCTGGTAATTTTGGTACACATACTGTCATAATTCACATGTTGTTTAACAGACAACATGTGAATTATGACCCTACACACCTAAATTGTTGGCTGCCACGGCCAGCTACAAAATATCTCAGTGTCTCTCTGTAACGCATTACTGAGACAACAGGAGGGCTGCAAGGGCCTCGTCGAGGGGGGGGCACAGTGGGGTATGAAGCCTCCGTGTGGCCCTACACTCCACCACTTGGGGAGAAGTAGTCTCATTTTGAGAGGGAACAGAGGGTGGTTTTCCTTGTTTCAGATTAGTCTTTTTAAAGTGCCATAAAAATCTATACTGTTAATATTTGCTAGGACAATTAAAATAATTAATAAAATAAAATTTGATTTGTTGTTTTTACTTTCAAATGTTATTTGATTTTCTTAATTCTGTAAGTCACGATCACATATCGTAGAGACATATCATAGAACAAAGGTTACAATATCATAAAGTTCCGTTCTATTCCTAAACCCATTCATAACTGTGGAGAAGTAGGAGGCCACCACTGGCCGAGACCACAGCACAGACCCTTGGACCCGACATGTCGAAGAGGTAGAACCGTATGAACATCCATACATTTCCAACAGCAACATGAGTAACTGCATCATGAACAGCATGAACAATATGAACATGGCGGGAGTGGGGTCATTTCTGCGTTGCAGGTGCACTCCAAGCGGGGGCCTTTTGCTGACATGAAGTTCTGTATCTGCTCTGCACCCTCATAGCACACAACCCAACACTGAGTTTCGCTGGGCGAAACACCCTACACACCTAAATTGTTGGCTGCCACGGCCAGCTACAAAATATCTCAGTGTCTCTCTGTAACGCATTACTGAG
>JBBPCS010000855.1:10825486-10850131 GCA_037974645.1 Hollardia meadi
GAGAGAGAGAGAGAGAGAGAGAGAGAGAGAGAGAGAGAGAGAGAGAGAGAGAGAGAGAGAGCAGATGCTCTCTCTGGTCTTGCAGACATGCTCCAGTGCTGCTGCCATCTGGTTGGCTGAGTGGAGCTGAAGGCGGGATGGTGGTCGCTGTGAAATCATTGGCTGATGGGAAAGCTCAAGGCTTTAAGTCCACTTAAGACAGAGAGAGAGAGAGAGAGGGAGAGAGGCAGGAGGGCAGTTACGGAGAGGTGGGGGCCATAAAGCAAGGGGGTGTTATGGCTTTGTCCACTCAAAAAGGCAGATGGAGGGAGCACTGGGAAAGTGCAGAGGGGCAGTCATGCATTGACAGGAGGATGGGAGGATAAAAGCTAAAGGAAAATCCAAGAGGCTGTGGCAGTAACAAGTTATAAAGTGCACTAAAATAATTTTGTCATTAAAAGTTTCCTTGTGTCCTTTAATGCATTGGAAGTATTGAATGACTTGCTACCCTCTAAGAACGGACAGAAATATAAAACCTTATTGGTCAGTTGGCGCCATCCCTCCACTAAAGGTCAGCAGGTTCTTGGTTGTTACTGGGTGTGACTGCAGCTGTAGCTATTCAGCTCCTGAAAACCCACTGATGTGTATTAGTTTTTGTTTAAACCTGGAGTTTTGCACATGTACTGTTGAGGACCGAAACTATGACTTAATGTTGTCAAACACATAACCAGAGTTTCCCTGAAAAGGAGGAATGTATGCTCTGTATGGAATACTATACAATCTGATTGAAAGGTATTCTCAGTGTATTACAACTATATTATTTTCAAAGGTTTGACAGTGGTTATGATAAATTCAAAGAGTGCTGGGATTGGGGAACAGAGCCAAAAAGAAGTCTTAATAGAAGTTTAAAGGGCCACTCCATAAAGTTGCGGGAGTCAAGGAGAGACAAGAGAAAAAAAAACAATCTGTGCACTAGAGGTCGAGATATCTTAACTCGTAGGCTCTAGTATGGGTCCAAAAAACCCAGATGACATCATCAGGGTTATTTGCAAACTTTGGAAAATCCCCCCCAGAGACACAAATATCTTTATACAGGGGTTTTCACAGGCTAAATATAGTACTTCTTATGATGAGTAAACTGAACTTAATATGTGAGGTCAGTGGAGAGCTTCTTAACTAACTCCCTGCTTAGCCAAACTTATTTGAATAAGAAAATGAAGATGAGCAGTAAAATTGATTAGCCACATTGTCTATTGTATCCCAACTCATCCCATAGTTTTCCTGTGCAGTGAGGAATTATTGCCAACTTTTGTTGTGAGATTTGTTCCCAGATCTCAATAATTTGGAGTCCAGTGTTATCGTAAGAGATGGCCAAAGCTATCAAACCTTCTTTTCAACTCATCTGGTGTTGTTTTATCTCTTATTGTGACACTAGGCGACACCATCACCAGCATATCTGAACACACATGGTGTGTAGAGGAGAGCTACTGTACAGAAACACTAAGACAAAGAGGGAGAGTTCAGCACAGCAGTGGTGACTGGTGCTCTTTAGGGGAGGTTATCTTTGGTCACACAGGCCTGCCTGTCTGCCTCCATCACATCAAACCACACAGACCCTGCCTGTGGAGCTGAGCCACGTAGGGCTTGGAGACACTGTCTTCCCTTTTTACCCCCGTCTCTGATCCCTCCGTTTTTTTTTCATGTCTTTCAAAAGGATAGTGACAGATCACCTTAATCTTGTTTCTTCGTGTTTTCTGTCTTCACCTCTTCTTCTGCTTTCATTCCCTCTCTGTCCTTAATGCCAGTCATTATTTATCTGAGACTGGTAAGTAATGATGTGCTATCCTTCTCCCCTTTCTACTACTTTTATTTTCTCTTCAGCTTTCAAACCGTCTTTCTGGGTTTGTCTTTTTGCATGTTTCATCCACCCCTAAACCCAGCTTCTGTGTTACCCTGCTTCATTTTAATCTTGTAGCATTAATAACCGAGAGGCCTGAATTGCTTATCTTTGGAGCTGCAAGGTGGTGTTCAGGCAGCTTTTTAACATTTTCGACATAACAGTTTTATTTCAGCATGCTGTCGGTGAGGAGTGAAAGAAAGCACAAGGCAGAAGGCTCACTACAAGGGTCACAAGATTTCAGCTATGATGACAAAGGTGTATAGTGTATACCATGCCACGCTCGAGGTGGTCCAGTACAAACACAGGCATCTTGGCTACATGTAACAACTGTCTCAGTGGGCTGTGTTGAGCCAACACTTCTGTGAATGTCACAGTCTGTTTGTTTTCGACTAGAGAGGAATCTTTCTGCTCATGTTTTTGAGCAACAAGTACAAGGAAATGACAAAGAACACAGAGAGCTCGCCAGCTGACTCATCAAGATGAAAAGACTTGTGGCTCTAAGTGTGTATTTACAGCTACATACTCATTATTCTCTCTGTTGTCCCTCTCTTTCTCTCAGGCCCTTGCGTCTCACCGAGCCTACCTTTTGACCGCACGCATTCCCGCCAAGGTAAGAAACAGCAACTCATTGGAATTCCACTATTTTTTTCCAGGAAGGAAGTACAATGAAAATCAGTAGCCCACACCAAAAATATAGATTAGGTTAGCAAGTATTGTATGTAAGCATTTCTTTGCTTTTCGATCAGCTTCAGAAAACTGTGTTAGACCCTATATTGTTTACAGGGATACACTTGCACTAAGTATTTTTGCACCCACTTTGAGATGTTTTACTGAATCAGCACTTTTGCGATTTCTGTTTGTGTGAATGTCTGTTTGAGTTTGGGTGATATAAAGAATAAGTGTGTGTGTGCCTGCTTATATTGCACTTATACAGCTGTTTTTTCAAAAAAAACATGGAACAGCAGTGCCATAATGCAGCGCAGATGGAAACTGTTACCATTACCAACAATAAAACATCTTTTGTCATCTTTACCAGCATCATTGTCACCACATAAAGACCAGCGGTGCAGTAATACACTGCAGATGTTCACAAAAACCTCCAGATGCACCAGTTCAACAACTATTCCTGTCTCTACTGTCAGTATTAGACTTCACAGCAGACTTAAGCTTCTGTATTATGACCCACTGGCGGGTTCTGGCATCCTGGCTTTTAAAAACAGGCCTAAATGGGAATCAGTTTATAAACTGGTGATGATTTCTGACGCTGTGTGGTGACCTTGAACCCAAAAACTAGATAAAGAAATGGTGGAAAGTTATTAAAGCATGTGTGTAAAGAAATATCTTGTTGATACCTACATGTACAGGGACACCTACATACTGTTTAGTATAAACCACTTTGCTTTAAGAGATTCAAAGTTCATTTTTGTACTTTGAAACAGCGGTTGATAGAAAGTCTCACCTCAGTTACCATTTTACAGCATCACAGCTTTGATTATATCGCATGTTCTTCATGAGCATATGGATTTTGCTCAGTCATGAAAATGCAGATGTTCAAATTTAAAATTTTTGTCTGATAATTGTTTTTCTCAGGAGGACTAAAGAGTTGAGATTCAGAGTTTGATCATGTCAGCTGGCGGATCACTCGCCTCAAGGTCCATTTTGTTGCTGTACTGATCACATGATCGTCATTAGCAGAAGGAAGTTTTAAACCTGTGTGGACTTTTTTCATATAAACAAACGTCCGTTATTCCTCACTGAGCAACCTCCATCTGCTGCTGCATATCATGTGATATGATTGAAATCTCCAGAACAGCTGATAAAAAGACTTTGAAATTGAATGGGTTTTTTTTTGTCAGCTTGGTTTAATATTGGGTTGTTTTTTTTTCGAATTAATGTGCAAACATCATACAGTACATTGTAAAACAAGCAAAGAACATGCAGTACTGCCAGGCAAATTTATTTGACTGAAATCAGTCTTGGCTGTTCAAATTTGAATTGATCTTGATATGGTTGCACTTTATAACCCTACTTTGATTTGACTTAAGCGCTTTTGGAAGATAAACTGCCCCTGATAATGATTCATTATTTTAATGTAATTATTTATCTACACTGCAAACCCGGGTTTTACTTCCAGCATCTGCACTGACAGTCCTCCTGGTAGCAAAGAGTAGCACTTCACGGTATTCTCCCCAAGTGCCAGGTCCTGGAAATACTTAACAGTTAGCTGTAGCTGTATAGTATGTATGTTTAGCTGTATGCTTTGCAGTCAGCAAGATGCCTCAGGGTACAGGTGATTGGTTGGTTGCTTGAAAACAGATTTATTGGTTTAGGGGGGTTACAAGAGGCCATATAAAGAACATTCAAGCTGACCCTGTTTCACATGACGTCATATGTTTCCAGTGTTTCCAGATCTGTTTATCTAGCTGGCTCGGTGTCTGTATTATATACTGTATGTGTGCTCGCTTCTGACCCTGAGGGGAAATACAATTGCTTTATAAAGAAAAACCCCCCCCCCCCAACACCCTTCCTCTTTTCTACTTGATATTTCAGCCTGTCTTTATTTCTTGTTCTTTGTTACTTATTACTTCTCTGTTGTAAGACTGAAAATACATCTTGTGATTTTGTGGAAGCAAGATGCTGTTGAAAGGTCTATTATTATGGACATGAGGTGATGAATCATTTTTCCACACCAGAAGCAGAATCTCTCCTGTGTTGGCTTGCAGACCTTTCTATTGGAGAAAACCTCTATCCCCTTCTCCTCCTGCTCTGCTAAGCTCAGATAACAACCTCACATCACCTTTGCGCTCATCTCCTACTTTCCTTTAAGCCATTCATTCAGCTTTCTGACTCTCATCTTCCCCTTCTTTCTCAACAATCCAGATTACTTCCTTCATTCTTCATCCCAGTGTTCTCTCGAGGAACTAAGGATTATTTTCATTATCAGTTAATCTGCATATATTTCACTCAATTAAATATCAGATAATAAAAAGATTTTTTATTTAAAAAATCTTTTTTTCCTGCATCTAAATGTCCCAAATATTCAATTCACAATAAGACCCCAGCATGAATGGTTCCCATTTTTACTTCATAAGTGGTTTAAGGGATGAATCTGTTTTCCATTTAATTTACTTATCACTTTGATACCACTTCTCTTAATTATTGTCATTCCTCGATCCTTACTGCCCCCTTTATTAAAACTCTATGTGACCTTTTTTTTTTTTGTTCAGATGTTCAGAATACTACCAGTCGTGCAAGTGCTGGTTGGATTCTTGCTGCATACTGTTATTGTTAAAAGATGAAGCTTGCCAACATCCATAAGAAAAGCTGACGGTAACAGTATTTCTCTTTGTATTGATTTTTGTAATGTGAAATCTATATTACAGTGGAGATGAGTGAACTGCAAATGCAGATTGGCCTGTGCTCACTGTTCAAACACATGCGCTACTATTAACCGTACACATCCTCCATAGATTCAGTTTTCTAGGTTTTCTGCTAAAATCCGTTTTTGTTGAATCAAAGCTTGTTGTTGTTGGGTGTTGGTTTACGCTTTAGGCCATCTGAATGTATTGCAGACACTGTGTTTGATCTATCAAATCATATCTCTTTATGGAATCCCAGAGATGCATCTAAAACACACAAGAGAAGAATTAGTAGGTGTAGATTTCGTCAGTAATGTTCTTCTGAGAGGAGCCCAAGGCCTCAATATTGCAGTAACAGTAAAACCTCAGTTAACACTTTACTGTGTATCTCCCTTCTCTCAGTTGTAGTTAAATTCCCTTGTAGCTGTCTCATGCACTTCTCAGTGTGTGTGTGTGTGTGTGTGTGTATGCCTCTCGGATTGATGGTTTGGCTTCTTCTTGACAAGCTACAGGGCAGCCTGTCAGTGTCTCCTCCCCAACCTGCACGCACACAATCTCGCACACAAACACACTTTCATTCCCTCCTCATCCTTTTACCTCTTTTTTCCTTTTCTGTAGCCTCTTGTTGCTGTATATTTCACATATCTGTACACTCTTTTCTGTAAGCTCTTTGCTTTCTGCTTTATCTAATCTCTGAAGTAAAGACAAACATGTGGCTGTCATTCTGAACTATCTGACTTGCAGACAAATGTTTGTACCAAAATCCCAGTCTTTGGCTTGCTGAAACAGTAATGTAAACAATTAAAAGCGATCCCTGTACATCATAAATCATCCGCTGCATGAACACAAATACAGGTTGAATTTTCCATGGAAACACAACAAAAAGAAAAGTGGCAGACGGACAGTGAACGAATGAGTGAGCGGTGCATTTATTTGGACATTTGGTTCCTCCCTACACCTCCCAGCATGATGTCTTGCCATTGGCTGGAGCTCATATTTATCAGTGCACTCACTTATTATTAGCAGTTGCTCAGTTCAGTATGCTATCATATCATTTACTGGCTGTTTGAAACAAACTGATTGACTCAGTTCAAGTTAAGTTTGGACACTGTTTGCTGCATATTGTAACATACAGCTAGTTTGAAGTGAACACAATACACACTGTAGATAGCTGTGCCACTTGTACTATACCTCACTTGTACTGTAGTACTGCACCAACCTGTATTCCAGACTTTAGTCTTTGAAGTCTTGGATTAATGATGTTACTTAAGTAAAACTATAACTATAATCAGGGAAATGTACTAAAAGTAATAAAGGTAAGGACTGAATGAAGTATCTTTATTGTCATTATACTCAAGCAAAATTACATTTTGCATGGCTTCACTCTAGAATAAAACGAAACATAAAAAGTACTCAATGCAGAGAAATCGTCCATTTGAATATTGTACTATTATACATTATTAGATTATCAAAATAAATTATGTAAAATCAGGATTGTCTACTACATAGACTATAGATTATGGATTAATCTGCTGATCTAAATCAATCAATTGATTGTTTTGTTTGTTAAAATTCTAAAAAAAAAAATAGTGAGAAATGCCATCATAATTACCCATAAACACTAAGTGACACCTACAATGCTTGTTCGGTCCAACTTATAGTTCAAAACTCAAAAATATTTTAAAAATAAATTAATTTTATTAAAAGGAAAAGCAGCAAATCCTAACATTTAAGGAAGCTGGAAGCATGAAATGTTTTTTGCATGAAAAATTATTTAATTTATTCTGTCTCGTCAAAGTCAAATCTGATAATCGATTAATTGACTAATTGTTCCGGTTGTACTTGCTGGGTAGTCAATAAATTTAAACATCATATTTTTTAAGCTCTTCATATAGGTACCCATATATAAGTAACTACACTACACCTACTCCTACACTCTTAAAATGGAAAATTATGTTATGTGTGTCCATCCATGTGTGTCTGATGGATTTTTACCTTGAAGGAACTCATAAATAGGACTGGTCATAAATAGCCTATATAGCAAATTATGAGAAAGTGGTGAATGCTAAAACATAGTGTAACAGTAGCAGAAGTGTAGAAGAGCCATAAAGTCAGCTAAATGATTAATTAATGTCAGTTATATTAAGGCTGTAACAGCTAAAACTCCTGAGCGTGTTGAATGAAGGGAGGGTGTGTTTTATTGTTTATGGAATCAATTCTTCTTGTCAAGAGGAAGAATTTATTAACGCTCAACATTTACACAGCCTTGCTTAAAAACAACAACACAAAATCTCAGCTAGTTCGACCTTGTCCTTGCATATAGCTAATTATGTTTGTTTCGTTGTTTCATCTGAAGAATATGTGATTAACTTGGCGTTGAGTTCTTCTTTGCAGTGTTTATTGAATGGAAATAATGGTGTGTGTGTGTGTGTGTGTGTGTGTGTGTGTGTGTTAAATAGAGAATTTGTTATTGTGAATCTGTTGTTGAAGTATTTCTAGCTTGTAGTCTGAATGAGTGAGTAACCATAGGCACTACTTAAATAAACACACACACTGTAGTCAGACAGTAAACAGACCGTCTGCTGATCCTCTCCCTCCTCTCATCTTTGAGCCAAGCCTCAGGAACACAGTGCCCACCTGGAATAGTCTGGCCTGGCTTCTTGGCCTGCCCTCAGGCACAGAACTGTATGTCTGTGTTTGTGTGTCAGAGAAGAAGAAACATAGAATGGGAGGGAGCAAAGGAAAACTGTGTGCTCTTGTTAGAGTAGTAAGCATTTTTATTCACAGGTTCCTCCTCTCACACAAAAGGATATCTTTTTCTGTCCTTTTTAGCTATGGAAAGGCAGACTGCTGCTCTTCTTTGTCCTGACATGTTCTCTTGGTACAGAAATAGAAAATATGGACTGACTGACTGTTCTGTTTGTCTTTTGGATGCGAATAGAAAAAAATAAGAGACTAACAAAGCTGGAATCACCTCTTTATCAATTCAAACCACTCAGGAGGCAATTTGTAAAGTTCTTTTGTGACTTACCTGTGTGTAACTACAAGCTATTCAGAACAATGCAACATGCTTTCTTATAAGTGAGTGCTTGAACATGAAATTAACTGTTTGAGATTAAATACTGGGATAGGTGGGATAAAGGAGCTTGTTCAGTGCAACAATTAAATGACTGTATCTCATCTTCCAATCTTAGTTTTTATTTGAACCTGCAAATGTGTCTAATGCTGCCCAGAATAAACATGCAAATGCACGAGTGAGTGATGATCTGCAGAAGAAATGACTGCATCCCTGCCTATTAATTATGGAACTGACAAATTTTTACACAGCATTCCTCAGACACACAGTCACTGTACTAGCCTGTTAGTATCCAAAGTTTCTGTAAAGCACAGGCAGGATTATACTGTACACATACTGTTTGCTCTCACACATGAACACATGGACAACACACTTGCATATTCAGTTGTGTACACTCAAATATAACCACAGCTTGCCTTTCTCTGATGATTAAGTTAAAAAATGTCATGTTCAGTAGATGACTCTCTGGTTATAGAAATCATGCATACTGATTTAATAGTGCACTTTTTAATTCGTATTTTCCTTGTGAATATGTTTCTACCTATTGCTCAGAGCAGGTCATAAAGACCTGTGCGTTCACGTCCTGCAATAAACAGTAGTTCAGATAATCCTAAATTCTTGCTTTCATTGTTTCCATCCTTTAAGATGTTTTCTATGTATGACAGTGTTTTGATTATAATTGTTTTAATGGTGATTGCTGTTCTCTTTTTTTTTTTCAGGTGGAACACTCCTTTAATTATCTGGAGATCCAGGGGATTGCTTGTAACAAGCCTACACAGGTACAGAAGCTAACCTCAAAATTAACAGTGACCAACACACTCTGTGAGCACAGGTGGTTAAAGAAATAGTTCCACATTTTGGGAAAATACACTTACTCACTGTCTTTCGGAGAGTTAGACAAAAAAGATCTGTACAAGTCTCGTGTATGAAGCAAGTGTATGGAGGTCACTATTTTAGCTTAGCATAAAGACTGGAAGCTAGCGGAGGCTATAAGGGCTAGCGGGGAAATGGCTAGCCTCACTTCCTCGAAGGCCCTCCCACCACAAGGCACAAGGTTCATTTATTTATCATTTTACAACTCACAGTTATAAAACGAAATGATAGTTGTAGTCCCTTTAGTGGAGGATGAATTCAGGACTCTCACAGCCCGAGGAAAGAATCGGCTCTGTAGTCTGGTGGTACGGCAGTGGAAACTTCTGTAACGCTTGCCAGACGGCAGCAGGGTGAACAGGCTGTGGCTGGGGCTTGTGTTGTCTTTTAGTATCATTTGGGCTTTGCACAGTCACCTCAACAATGTAACTGATGGATAGATAGATGGGTATCGATGATGTTCTGGGCGATTTTAATCACCCGTTGCAGAGCTTGCAAGTTTTCATCATGTCAACATTTCTGTTAGTGTTCAGATTGAAGAAACAAAATACAACACTTTAATTAACTAACTTTAGAGGTGTTGGTAGACATTTTCTTTTTCTTTTTTCTTTTAAACTTTGGAGGGTCCAGTTGTTTCCTCCTGTCTTTATGCTAAGCTAATCACCTGCTAACTCCAGCTCCATACTTGGCACACAGACATGAGAGTGGTATTAATCTTCTAACCTAATTCTCAGCAAGAAAGCAGGTTACGTTTATTTTCCAAAATATAAGTTTATGCTGGTTTTATGTATTCAGATTAAATGATTCTTCCATAAATGCAGCTCTGCTACTGTTAGAACCATGTGCTTCACCTTCTAAGTTCAGCACAAACAAACTGTGATGTAATGTTTTACATTTTATTTTTCGTTGAAATGGAATTTAATTAAAAAAAATTTCCGTGAACTTATTTACAATGATGGAAATGACACATAAACAAAAACTGGAAGCTCATGACAGCATTGGATGTGAAAAGAAAACAGGAGCCCAGCAGGGAAATACAAAGCCAATGCTGAAACGGTATGAGCTGGGTACAGTACATTGTAATGAAATCACAGCAGATACTGTAGTCGGTAGAAGGTGAGCTAAACTGAGAAGATGGGAAGCAAAATACCTCAAATGCTACTATAATCCTTAAAAAAAAAATTAAAATATGTGACACCAAAAGCAGATCTGGGCCCATAAATGGTAGCACTGGGGGGGAAATGTTCCCCATGTGGGAAGAGCTTCCAATTGGCTTTTTGACCAGGGCTGGCTCGCTGTCAGTCAGCAGGATCTACCTACAAAATATGATAATCCACCTCTAGCCACGCTGTTCCTGCAGCTGAGCCTCTCTCCCGCTCATCTCGAGAGATGCAAGTCCTCTCAGTATCCTAACTGATGGTCTGGCATGTTTAATAAGTATCAGCTAAGATTATGTTAATTTTGGCCTATAGAGGAGCCATGTATCGCCTTACATCAGGATTTACATAATTGCAGAGTGACAAAATGGTTAGCCAGTCTTGGTAAATGTCATTAAATCTTCATTTTTACTTAATACAAAGATGTGGGATGCAGATGTGGTTGAGTGGATAGATGCATGTGTCAGTTACACTATTGCTGGATAGATTCAGAGGATAGATGAGCAGAAAAGTGGAATATGAAATGGAAAGTAAGATAAAAACATACATGTATAGATGCACACTGCACTCATGTTGAATCCTTTCACTGCTGATAAATTGTTCTTTCACAGTAAAGAAAGACAGATGATTTTTTGTTAACATAACTGTTGCTGAAGCAAGTTTAGGTGAAACATCACATCACTAATTACTGATGTGTCCTTGTAGCTGTTCATAGAGTATGAGCGGGGCTCCTTCTCTCTGAAGCTGCTCTCTACAGAGGAGGTCAACGAGGTGGTCGCTCACATAGGAAACTGTCTGCTGAAGATATGTCCCAGTCTACCACCGAGGTGAGTGTGTGTGTGTGTGTGTAACATAACAGTTTATGTGTTTTTTTCATGGATTTATTGTGATTTAAATGTACCATTCATGTTCTCAGATTTAAATTTGTGAGTGTGTATGTACAAATGCATTTTGGTTTTTGTAGTTTATACTGTATTTACTGGATTATCATTTTCTAAAAACACAGTCACAGCTATAGTATAATGCATTTTTTATATACATAAAAAGCGTGTCTGTAATGCGGATATACCTGACTGTCATGTAATATGTTTTGTTGAGAACAGGAAGCATGAATATAAATGCGGAAGTGATCACAGATGTGAAAGCCATAAACTTTTATAATCTCATTGTGAACAGGACAAAGTCTTTGACTTGACAGAGAGGCTGATGTTTGTTTTGCAGTTGATTTAATGCTACAGTGTCTGTTTAGTTAGTTTCATTTTAGAATAATTGGACTACTGCTTCCTGATTGGAATATGTCCATTGAAAAGTAAGGCAGTAAGAAAGTAGCCTGGAACTGCTTATTTTGAGATCTTTTAAAAGGACAATAGGCATTTTAAAACCTAATCAGCTACAATATTTGGGAAATTAAGAAACAGTCTGAATAAATTCCGTTTGAACCTGTCTTTTCTTCTCAGTAAAGTGATGAAGAAGCTTTGCATGGAGCCTCCAGACCGGTTGATCTCTTTGCAGACTCTGTGGGAGAACAATAAACCTGCTGAACCTGGACCCTGTGGTAGGAATCTGTAATTATAATAATAACTGTGTGCTTCTGTGTGTTATACATTTAGTTTACATTAACAGTGTGGTAGTTTTACATGGTGAATTTAAGTCATTTTTGATGTCATTGATTTTAGTTTGAAATTCCATGCATGTTGTTGTGTTCTGTCTCTCTCTGCCCAGGTGGGTTTTCTCAGATGTACAGATGTGTTTGTGACTGGCTGGGGCTGCCTTACAAAGAGGAGGTGCAGTGGGTGGGTATTATTTACATTCTTTGGTGATGTTGCACAGCATCGACATATCCTGGTTGAACTGTGCATCAGCACTGTTGGCTGGATGACATTAAACTGCAAAAAGCCACAACATTATAAATATAGTACCCCTGTTCTTCATATACAGTACATATGTTTTATTTCTCAAGATCTTTGTCATGCTATTGCTTTTACTTGTTCAAAATGGAATGGCTCTTTCTCTACTGTATATCTTTCATCTGCTCCATGGTAATTGCTTGTTTCTCATCCAGGGCCAGCAGATGTTTTATATATATGAGACACATTTGTTTCCTTTGTTTACTTTCCAGGATGTAGACACCATCTATTTGACACAAGACACCAGAGAACTCAACCTGCAAGACTTCAGCCATCTTGAGAACAGGTGAGAGTTTGAAGTAACAGAGATAAAATATTACCAGAATGTTAAAAAAAAAAAAAAAGCTGTGGAAAGCAAGATGAGCCAGTGTGGCTGAAAACATCTAATGGAATAGGAGACACACAAAATTAAATAACACAAGGGGTATTGTAGAAGTGACATGATTTATTTTAGTGTAGAAATTTGCTGAAGTCATCACTAACTTACGGTGGTGCTGATGAAGAAAAATATGTAGTTGCAGCTTTGACCTTTTCTTTCCTCCCTGTCTGCTCCTCCTCAGGGATCTGGTGGCCATAATAGCAGTTCTGGAGTTTAACCAGTGGTTCACCAAACTCTCCACCAAGGACTACAAACTGGTGAGTCCTCCTCTTGTTTGTACACTAATTATGTCTGTTCAGGTCAGGGAACTCAGAAACACCACTACTGTAGTCTTATGAGAGCTACAGTATCTGTGATGGACGGTGAACTAGAGGATATTCAGTCATTTTTGTTGTGTTACACTAATCAACTAATCACTATTCAACTTTATAGGCAGTTTGGAGGTTGTAGTTTGTGGTGCTGCTGTGTTTCTAGAGTTTTGTCCACTAAATGTACACATCAATAAGGATGTAAGGATGAATAAGGATATTACAGTCAATAATTAGTTTTATCACCTCTTTAGTTTCTCACCCCAGTTTCTTTCTCAATTCACAGGGTTTCACTGTACATTATGTTAATCTGATGATTGAGGAGAATCACTACTTGGGTCAGATGTGTCTCCACTCCCTGACTGCACTCCTGCACTCCTGGGACACTGTTGGTCTTTATTCTCATGCAGTAAAACCTGGGGGCGAGGGCTTGGATGGGACTGTGTCTCTCCATCCGTCAAATACCATAGCAGCAGACACCAGCAGATTTGGTCAAACATAGAGAATCACTGTATGATCAAGACAAAGAGTCTACAGCCATGCTGGTGGCTTTGTGAGGCTGTACTTAGTTAAAGACAGCAGTGCTTTAAGATAAATGCTAATGTCAGCATATTAAGCAGGTACTGCATATTTCTCAGCGCTCAGCATGTTCATCACCTTAGCATGCAAACAATGTAGAGCTAAGGCTGATGGGAATGTCATTAGTTTTGCTGGTATTTATTAAATCAAAGTACTGGACAAATTCAAGTTTTGAGCCTGAATCAAAGTTGTGGACAGGGATCGATCAGACTGACCAACAGGCTAACATCCATAGAGCCACATGGCTAAACATTTGTATAAGTAGTTGAATGAGAGGGTACTGTGTCACATTAAAAATGCGTCCGGACAAATGGAGAAGTTTTATTGCTGTTGAGGGAGCTGACAGACTGCACATGTTTATGCTTATGTTTATGCTCTTAATTTCTTTTCCTTCCTATTTCATATATTTACAATATATAGTATGTCCCCTCTCTGCAAACTATAGCTGTATGTTTCAGCCTGTACAGAATTTTTCTCCCTTTGTTTCCTCCATCTTCCCCTCCTGTCTGTTGACTGAGGGATCAGTCCAATGTTCTCATGTGATAAGACTCCTAATCCTATCGAGACAAAGGGGCTCAATGTCCCCCCCCCCGCAGCACTCCATTACTAACTCTCCATCTCAAGGCTTCACTCAGTCTCACCAATTACCACACGCACCTTCCTCAGTCCAAACAATTATCTCACGCCTCCGTCACAGACAATTCCTTTTGTGTTCAATTTTTAAAATCCTGTCTGTTCGGCAAATTTAGGCTCAGGGTCATTGGCACCGTGTGTCCAACGTGCGCCCTTTCTGTCCAGATGAGTGTGCTTTTGTTTTGGTAAGGTTTCAGCACAATAAGTTTTATGGTGTTGGTTGAATGTAGTTTCAGTGCTGCTTAATCATTCTTGTGGACAGTGATTATATTGTGTTTGACGTGCAAAGAGGCAAATTTTATGTTTTGTTGCTGTTTAATACAACAGAAATTCCTACTCCAAGCTCTAGTGTGAAGGAGTTAGTGGCATCTAGTGGCGGTGCTGCAGATTTCAATCAACTGAACACCCCTCGTCTTACCCTCCCTTCTGGTGGCAGCTAAAAACATGAATAAAGCAAAAGGCCCTCTGTAGAGCCAATGTTGGTTTGTCCATTCCAGGCTACTGTAGAAACTTAGTGGTGCAACATGAAAACATCATTATGCATATTATATTCCATTTCTGCCCCTAAATCCTTTAAGCCTGATACTTTTATTTTTTTTACAGTGATAATATGGTGCTAGGATGTGTTCTGGAGCATGATTTGAATTGTTTTTGATAGCATGCCCTCTGATAAGGTATAGAAAGAAAAGTGAGAGGGGACCTCTGGGTGAAAGATGTTGTGTACTGCCCAACTATTTGTACAAATTGTACTTTGATGCCTTGGCAACTTTGTTTCTTGAAACTTTAATGCCAATAAAGGCATTGAAACGAAGTGATGGGCGCAAGAACAGCAGTGAAACTTGAGGTCAGTGGACAGAGTGTAAGGGAGAGATGCCAGATGAATACGGAAATGAGTCAGACGCTATCAGCAAAGAGAGATAAAATTTAAACGATAAAGTCAGAACAAGGGGAAGTAGACTTTTCCAGCATGGGAAACTAGTCTTCACTTTCCAGCAGTAAGCCAGTTGATGTTAAATCTATTGACATTCTCAAGTTCAACTCGAGGGCAACACTGCCCATCGGCCTGGACTAACTGTGCAACTGTGTGCAGATGCATACAGATGAATATCTAAAAGAAATGTCTGCGGGTCATTTGGCGGGAAGAAAAAGAAACGAAAAGTGAGTGAGTGAGAGGGAGGGAGGGAGGGAGATGTGAAGCCCCAGGCGTAAATTATCTCATTCTAACAGTTAAGGAATCTCTCAGTGCAGTGGACTGGATAATCAAACAAAAACTTTCTCACTCACACACACACACACACACACACACACGCACACAGCCGGCTATCACAGCGAGGGATTATGCTGTTCATCCTCAGTTCAATCAGGCTGTTTGTCTTGTGGTCTAATCAAGATGCTGAGCCAATAATGGGAAAGGAGGAGGAGAGGACAGCAGTGATAAGAGGACTTGCCTTCTGATTACCTCTTGATCGCACATTATGTGTGTGCATTTACCTGTGTGTACATGTGTCATATTAGAACTGAACACAGGGTCAGAGCAGCACAGCATGACAAGGCACTTATTTATTGAATGGTAAATGGTGCAGCGCACATGCTGACAGTGTCTCTCTTGTAGAAAATACAGGCTTCTTTGTGTGCTCTCTCTCTCTCTCTCTCTCTCTGCTCTGCTCCTCTCTCTCTCTCCTCTTTTTCTCCGTTTCATCCCCCCACTACCCTCATATCTCCCTTTTCTGTATTATGTGTCATCCCTCCTCGCTGCCCTCCATCATCCTTATTCCTCTCCTGTAATACTCAGTTTCACAGAGTAAACATGTGAACAACAGTACGTTTCTTCTCTTCCTCTCTCTTTCACCATTATCTCTCTCCCCTCACTGTAGATAACAGTGAGGGACAATGCCACCAGTGTTTTGGCCACACTGAGGGTGCAGGCTTAGAGAAACAGGAATGTCAATTACTAAGAATAACAACAAAACAATGGTGCAGTCCAGTTCTTTTATGATGGAAATGTTTGTGTTATGAATCATTGCAGGTAATTATTGTTGAAATATTAGACTTACTGTAGCGAGGCAAACAAGGATGTGTGTGTTTGTCTGCATGTTTGACTATGACACAGCACACAATGAACTGGGTCAGTGAACATTTAGGTAGGGCATGGACGTCCAACTGTTGAATTTTTAATTTTCTTCTAAATATGAGCGCTTTTCTCCTCCCCTGACTCTGTCTCCTGTGGCGTTCAAGCCACAGAAGCGAGACAACTTTTCTCTCTCTGAAGTGTCTGAAGTCTGCCGTCCCCAGTTTCTCCTTCTCACGCATAAATGCTCTTTAAGCCAAAGAGAGACAAGTCACTTGTATGTTTCTTTTTTTCTTTTTTATTTACTTTCTGCAGTGCAGCTTTAATTAGCATGAATGAACAGCTTTCTGGAGGGGGTTTCACCGCATTTTGCACAAGAACACTTGCAGGAATTATTCTCCCAAAAGCAAATTTCTGTGTTATTCCTGTGACCTTGAATGTTTCAATCCAGGCTTTGCTGTACTGTATAAAAGGGCTTTAAGCCTTGGAAATGGTTCAGTTAATAAGTATGTTTTTTATGCTGATGAGCCAATCATTGAGATAAGACCTTCTTGTACTGCTGTGAGTGTAACATTTTATCTCTTATTCACCTTTCAAATCATCCTTACTATCTACTGTTTTATAGTGCACTAACACAAAAAGTATAGTAAATTTAGAGAGCTTTTCTCTGTCTTGTTTAAATGATGCTACTTGCAAAATCCTGTATAATAAAAGCTCATATTGAAGTCTGTGATGTGTGCGTGTGTGTGTGTCTTAAGTCTGCAGATGTGTGTGAGCAGATCCTTCGGGTAGTGTCTCGCTCCAGTCGACTAGAAGAGTTGGTTCTGGACAACACAGGACTCAAAACGTGAGAATATACAAATTATTAAAGGGGCACTATACCAATTTTGCTTGTCAAGATCAATTACTCAACCATGTCAAAAATATTTATATAGTGTTTTCTGTGGCGCTGGCAAAGCCTTGTCAAGTGTAGGAAAATTACTCAAGTGTCATCACTTAAGCTGGAAATCAAAGAATACAGATTTTTAGCAGAAAGCCTGTGTTACAACTTCGGGGTGTAGAGTTTGAAAAATAGGAAGGCACTACCTTACATTATGGGAAGTGTAGGATCCAAGCTTTTTTGACGCATACTAGCAACTAAAAATCAGGATATCTCAAAGTGTTGCATCAATTCGAAGATGAAGTGAAAATGCAACCACATGATTTTAAAATAGAATGTCAAACTATGCTTGTGGCAAAATTTTGATTTGCTGTGAATTAATTTTATAGTTCTGAACATATCTTAGTAAAATGTGATGACTATCAAAACAAGATGAAACTATTTAATGTGCCTGCAACCAAAGAAAAATTCTGACTTTGAGATCAGTGTAAATTTAAAAACGTGTTAATGTTACCAAAGCTTTTTTATGAGTTACATACATACAGAACATTGGTTATTCACACATAATGAATACAGTCTTTCACACTCTGCAGGGATTTTGCCCAGAAGCTGGCTGCTGCCCTGGCCCATAACCCCAACTCAGGACTCACCACCATTAATCTTGCCAACAATCCACTGGAGGACAGAGGTACAATATCTGCTGTAATCTAGTCGAATGTATTCATCTCTGTTATACTCTCCACTCTACTAAACAGCTCTGCTCTACATCAGCTGTGAAAGGTAACTCTACTACCAAAGTGAAATATAGTTAATACATTTAACATTTAAGAGTCATGTAGCAGTCAGATTTCTCTTAAATGTCCAACATTCGTTCATTGCATCCTGCACAGTCTGACAGAGTATAGTATGATAATATTGACAGTTTAGGTTCACTTGTTAGAGGACAGTGAGTGCAACTAGTTTAATATTTCATCACTTCTATCCTAAGGCCTCTCAGTCTATTTTTTAATATATTTATATATTTTTTGACTGTTCACTGACACTGAAGGAGAAGGAGGCTCTTTCTCCAAAAACTGACATAAGATAATAAATTCAGCAATATTGTTTCCCTTTGAGAATTGCCTGTATTATTATTATTATTATTATTATTATTATTATATATAGCAGAAACTTTGGATAAGAAGTTGGATGATACATATCCTTCTGAACATTTGAGCACATAAGCTACATCTGTTAAGGTTTAAATAAAGGCGCAAGGTGTATTTACAATATAAAAGTCTGTATAGTTACTTTGGTTACTTTCCTTGCTGCAGGTATCTCCTCCCTGGGTGCTCAGTTTGCCAAACTTCGTATGGGGCTCAAGCATTTAAACTTCTCCAAAACCTCATTGTCACCCAAAGGTATGTGCTGCCTTACCTTTTGTATACATATAAAACTGTTGGATGGCATTTTTAAAAACATGTTTGAGTTTCAATGTACACTACATGCTCCCCTGTGGTCCGATGCAGTCCACATCTACCGCTAATCTGATCACGCTGAGTTGCTAATGACAGTTAATTATTGAACGCTTTTAATGATATGCTACGAAGAGGCTTTTCAGCTGAAAAAAAAAAAAACTGCAGAGGATTTGCAGTTATTCTTGTCATAGTTTTTAGATTAAATGTGACCGCTGTCAGCAATCACTTGCAGGTTGAATTTCTTCTTGGTTCTCACCAAAGTAAATGCTCCAGTGCCCGGCACTGTCTTTAGGGACTGTAAATACGCTCTGCTCTCAGGCAATCCATAAAGAGCTATCATATTTCACAGTGTAGGGTTAGTGAGAGAGCTGTGCTGCTTAAACTGAGTCCTGCTCATCTAGCTAAAGGCCCAATCCATAATCCAAACCCCAAAAGCCCCCAACGCTCAGAGAAAAAGTAGAGGCTTTACTGTGAAGCTTGTAATCCAGCAGATCAATCATTTGGTCTTTTGAATTTCAATTCCAGTTGAATGTATTTTGAATATGTGAAAAGTTTGCATGTATTCCAAAAATGTCAATAATAGAATTGGTTTTGTTTTAATAATTTGCATACTTTCTTTTTATTTCTTTATTTCTTTATTTTTTCTTATCTCTTTTCAATTCTCTCCTCTCATCTCTTCTTATCTGTCTAGATCTGTCAAATCACTCGACAGTCAGGCCTTGATTTACTGGCAGACACAGTCAGGACTTTTTAAAAGTGCCAGTTCAGTGTGTCGGCCATGTTATAGACGGGACACGGGTCAGTGCTTGTATGCACAATATGTCAATATGATGCAAGCACTGTGCAATAGAAATCCTGGCATGCAAAGTCACGCATACACACACATTTTCTGTCTCTCAAACACGGCCTAATCATATGAACGATTGTGACACCTGATGGGATTGTTCGATGGTTGATTCGATGCTCCTGATGTTCGAATATGTTTTTAATCTGTTTATTTTCATATATTTACTTAACATAAAAATAGTCAATCCTCAACATCGCAGGAGAAGACATACTCACTTTCCATGCATTCACTCTATATTCTGATCCTGTTCTTTCCTGTTTTCACCCTCTGCTCATTTCCTCTGCTATTTCCTTCAATATGCTGTCAAAACATCAAGTGGAGATTTGAGGTCTATGATAATGCTGACATTGCGTGTGTGTGTGTGTGTGTGTGTGTGTGTTGTAGGGGTGAACAGCCTTTGCCAGTCACTGAGTGCCAACCCGTCCATCCCCAGCAGCCTCGTCCATCTGGACCTCTCAGGGAATGTCCTCCGAGGAGACGACATGCAGGTACAAACACAAAGAGATTCTAATCCAGTTTAGAGTATCAATAACACTTTAATTGATTGAAACAGGTCAGTGCTGTAGTTGTGTGGGGTGCTTTTAATGCTGCTATAAATCAGTTAGCATGTCTCTCTGCAGGAGAGCTCAGGACATCTGATCAGAGCACAGATGCATCAGAATCTATTGTAACAGACACCAACACAGCCATCACAGTGATATACTGTTATATGTAGCTGGACAACAAGTCAGGATGCATACAGACACAGACACAGAGGTTAGTATCATTTATGCTGCAGTGACAGAAAGTAAGAGTTTTACAGGAATAATTCGACATTTTTGGAAACATGTTTATTTCCTTTCTTACCAAGACTTAGATAAGAAGATCATCTGTACAGTAAATGTGAGGCTAGCACTAGCAGCTGGTTAGCTTAGCTTCCCATAAGAACTGGAAACAATTTGGAGTCTCCAGTAGCTAAGAAATAGTCCTGCACATAAACAGGATCACACTGATATTTTAAGATCAGATAGATAGATGCAGTAATGGATGAATTATGTAAATGATAAGCACACTGTTTAGACATTCAACAGTAAGAGAATTAAACCAAAAAACATGAAAGAAAAGAACTTGGTCAAGTGCACAAATTCGCCTTGTTCTACATTAGAAAGCATTTCTCACTGCGGTCACCAACACATCAGCCTGCTAACTAATCCTCCAGGAGAGCGCCCATTTCCCATGTTGTACAGTAAGGCGTCATCTTCTCCTTTCTAACTCTGTGTCTTATGTTTTGCTTTGCATTTAGCATTTCTACCACTTCCTGGGTCAACCCAACAGCCTGGAAACCCTTGACCTCTCCAACACTGACTGCTCATTGGACCTGGTGAGTCTGGAGGAACACTGATATGGAAAGAGCAAGATACAGTATGTGATAATGGATAATACATTTTAACAAAACAACAAACAATCAAACAAGACATCATTCAATTAGAATTGTACTTCATTATACTGGATCGTAAGATGAAGTGCGAGCCATTAATATCTGTGTTATCCAATTTTATACACCCACTCAATCTGCGTTGCCGTCCACTGCTTGCAAAGGGGTCTGAATACTGTATGTGATGTATTGATGTGGATCTGAGAGCCAAATTACAGCTCATTGATTAGTCTGAGATGTAGCCAGCTGTCAGCCTGAACATATTGATTAGCTCTTAAATCATATTGTGTCCATCTCGCGTACGACCAGATATAAAACACAACTACACACAACGCAGACGCAGGCTGTCTGTCGCAGTCGTACACAAAATGGCACAGAGGTGAAGAGAGTTGGAAGGTTCAAATAATGAGTTTTGTGCGCAAACCTATTGATTATTACAGTTATTACAGCTCAGATGTTATGATGATAATTTTTCTGTATATTTCCCAGGTTTGCTCGGCTCTGCTGCGAGGCTCAGTCCAACACCTCTCCGTTCTTAACGTGTCAAAGAGTGTCTTCCCTCACAGGTGAGCAGTCAAACAATGAGGAAAGGAATTTTATTGGTTTCACAATAATAATAATACTGAATTCCTAAATTGCAAAATTCCATATTTTCATTTTCATCAAGAAAAGAGTAAATTCTCTACCTTTAAACCTCAATTATTCAATTAACACGAATGTATAATCTTTTGAAAGCTAAAACCAAACATGCATCTCAAATTTTATTTTTGGCACTTCCGTCCGCACCAAGGCTTTGAAGTTTGTTTGAAAATCAAAGATGAAAGAATGTCTATACTTATTCATTCATGCCACCATCATATTTAAAGTCAGGCTTAAAATGCAGTGTGGATCTTGAGTTGCATCCCAACCTGTTTGAATATTGAATAGGTCTTCGATCGATGCTTGCTGGAAAATAACCCCAATGAGGCTTTGCTGTGATTCTTCCTCCCATCTTTATGTAATTTCTACATTGCAGTTTGTTGCAGACCTGAAATGACTTGTTAGAGTAGCTTCCTTTTAACCTAAAACTCTTTCTGTATGTGTGACACCTGCTGGTGACAAAGTGACATTACAGACAAGTTGAAATACAGGACATCACAAATGTGTCCGCTTGGGTTGAGAGATGTATACTTCTTGTGTGTGTGCGTGCGTCTATGTGTGTGCCTGCATATGAATGCGGTGTCCAGATTTTGCCTTTAACAGATGGGTGGTGGGTGGAGTTTCCTTCACATTTTTATCTCTCTTTCCAGTGTGTCCCTAGGGAGTTGAGGTTCATCAAGGGAGGAGGAGTAGGTTGGAGATTGAGGATGAGTTGTGGTTGAGGGTTATACCTGGAACTGAGTGATTCTAATTTGTAAAAATCCCCTCAAAAGCCTTTGTTTCTTTGAGTAAAATCAGTTCCTTAAACGGAAGGAAAAACTTAAATGGGTCACAGGCTTTTAGGATATGGCAAGAGTACTAAAAGCTTAATGTTGGCCTGAATATCAGGTCGACTAAAGGAACCACATTATTGAGGCTTACTGTATAAGATGCTGGATGAAAAGTTGGTGACATGTTGTATTTCACTGGCATCATTGTCCCCCCCCCCGCTCTCATGTAGGAAAGGCAAAGAGGTGCCTCCGTCATTCAAGCACTTCTTCAGCAGTGCCATGTCTCTCGGCTCCATCAACGTGTCAGGAACCAAGCTGCCACCAGAGGCCCTCAAGTGAGAGAGCAATTCATTCACATTTAATGTGCAGCTCCTTCTGCCCCACATTGTCTGTCACTGTACACTCTGTTCCTCATCTTCTTTGATCACCTGTACTTCCATGTAAAGCCTTAAGAATGAACTTGTCTCGTCAGCCTGTATCACAGTGAGGAGCTGCGTTAGAGAGCTGAGTTTGAGCTGAAATTGCACAAAATGAAACAAAATACAACCCATTTAGGGAAACGTGGAATCACAACGTCACACCTTTAGAATTATCTAATTATTTGATTCATCTATTCTTATTTTATTTTCAATTTCTGTTTCTTATCTGTACATTAATGTTGTTTTAGGGCTCTGCTGCTTGGCCTGGCGAGTAACCTCAATCTGAAGGAGGTATCTCTGGACCTCAGCTGCTGTGAGGTAAGAATTCATACTCGTGCATACTCGTCAAGGTGTGTGCAAGGCAAGCTGGAATCTGGGAACTTTTTGCATGATTTATATTAAATCGCGTGAATATTTATGAACACACTTGCAAAAATCTAATCTTATTATAACAACCGAGTTGGAGCACCTAACAAGCATAAGAGATCTACCATACATCCCCCAGCTGCAGTTAAATTTAATGCACAGCGCAGTGATGCTGATGATAATGCAGGTAAATCTAGAATAGGCATTCTCTGTGTTTCTAGCATTGGTAACATTTGGGTAAGTGCCCTTGTCAGCTCAAGTTTGGCGAGTGTGGTTTTTAATAGTTTGGAGGCAATACTGGTCTAATGCAATCAGCTTTTTGGGATCCACTCCAAAACCATTTGACAGACCAGTGACACTGCTAAGAGGCTGTATAATGGAATACTTGGCAGACAGCAGGTGGTGGTGTGGGGCGGGGGTGTACAGAGGGGAAGGGGTGGGGCTCGGTTTTAGTCTCCATCTGTAATTGTTTCACAACTCTCTTCTGTCACACACACACACCAGCCTCCTGGCCTTCATCTCCTCCCCTGCTCGAACAGAAAAAGACAGCTTGCTGCAGATTCAATGGGATTGCTAAAGATAACACATGAATACAAATTACACAGGAAATCCAATTCCAGATTCCCATAGAAATCTTCCCAAACTGAAGCTGTTTGGGGGGGGGGGTACGTTGCGTTCCATCCCCTTTGAAGTCTTAATGAACTGTTTGGCAGTGGCAGCCCAAAACTGCTCTGCGAGTGGGCTGACGGCATGCAAAAAACTGTTTACTGTGTGTGTACGACTCTTGTTGAGGGTGTTTGTGCGAATGTGGGTGCCATTGGTGAGTGTGTGTGTTTTGAAAAGAAGAACGATCATTAAGCATCTGCGTGTTTTGTCGCTGGTAATTGTTTGCGTGGCTCTGACATGGTGTTCTCTCCTCCTTAATGCCTCTGTAAGCTTGGCCATTGTGTAAGTACCAATGTGCTCACTCATAATAATTAACATCTCACTCTGTTTCTGTCTGTTTTGGCAGATATTATAACTTTCTGCTGATCCTATTCTTCTCTGGGTCCATATTTCTATCAACATTTCACATGAAATGAAAAGATTTAACTACAAGTAACATCCCGCTGCAATTGTTGTGGATGATCATGTGTTATTTTAAGTTATTTGTCATTTTACATTATGTCATTTAAAACCAAAAGTTCCTCTTGAAAAGTCTTTCCTGCATGTTTCCTGGTTGTCTATTCTTAGACGCTGAATGCATGTTTCACCTTAGATTCCTATGCTGATGTTTTCGTATTAAAGTGCTTGCTTTGTTGTTTCCACAGGTGCACACAGGTTTATTCTGTTTCTATAGTTTTGTTGTTTGCTTGTTTCTCATATAGTTGGATTTGTACAGACATTTGCAAGCCTTTCTGGAAACACCATGACATTTATGTTGATCTTTTTTGCAGTCACAGTGCAGGATTCTGCAAAAGCTGTCACATTCCAGTAGTATGTGCAGGACAGTTATTTAAAGTGTCACAAGCTCTAGTTACCTGTAGTATTATTAAACAGGCTGTACTCTTTGTATTGTATCTGTCTTGAGTGTGTGTGTGTGTGTGTGTGTGTGTGTGTGTGTGTGTGTGTGTGTGTGTGTGTGTGTGTGTGTGTGTG
>JBBPCS010000855.1:10851146-10861941 GCA_037974645.1 Hollardia meadi
TCACAGGGGGGCGGTAAGGTGGTGGTGGTGTCCAACAGTTGTTGCTCGGGACAGAGCCCCTTTGAAAATAAGTGGGCATAACCCAACCTGAAGGTCGTGTCACAGGGGGGCGGTAAGGTGGTGGTGGTGTCCAATGTTTATTCATCAGAACAGGGCCCCTTGTGAATTCTGTCGCCTCAGAAGCCCGCTGTGTAGCACCTGATGACATACACACTTGCTGTGGTACACCATCAGGTGTAGCAGCCTGCATTGGAGCACGTGAAGGATCAACACTGATCTGTGGTACGTCTTCGACTGTAGCACTCGTCTATGGAGCGTCAGACAGACAGAGATTCCTTGCTTTTATAGATAGAAGATTAAATTAAAATTATTAAATTACTTATGTCTATAAATGCTAAATAAGGGAGTTTAAAGTAAAGCGTTCACCAATAAAATAATGCAATGCAATAAAAGAAAAGTAGACCAAAAAAATAATAGACAAAAAATAGTTATAGTTCATTGTCATATACTGTATATAGGTTGCCTTATGGTTCGGTCACTAAATTTGTATGTAGCTTAAGATTAACCATTCACATTTTCACCCGATATACACTGAAACCAAGGCAATCGTCTTTTTAATGAAACTGTTACTTTGAAAAAAATCACCTTGAAGGGGTATCTTGGATGAAATAGAATTAGCTTCTACAGCTTCTTGTAAAAAAGAAAATATCTGAATTCATTCGTTTAAGCTATGCTTGTGTCACATTGTGTGTTTTGCTGTGCAGGACTGTGATCTGGGATAAGAACAACACCAGCCCTCAGGGTCTTCAGGATGTAGCAGCAGCTCTGGAGAAGTAAGTAGCTGTGTCTATAAACAGTGTTTCTATGAAAACTTCTAAAGGGATGGAGGTGTAGTGAGCTGTTGCAGCCCAGATGTCATTTGGCTTTGTGCTGCTGAGCAGGAGGAAACCTTGAGGTGTGTTTAGAGAGGAAGAGAAGGAGAGAGGATGAGAGGAAGTGACAAGGGAATAGAACAACAAAGAAACAATGGTGGAAGAAAAGATGCTGAGGAATGAAAAGGAAGAGAGAGCAGAACAGAGACAATAGATCAGATGTCTTTGTCTATTGTCTCTTCTGTCTGTGGAACTGACCGTTTAATATTCCAATATTCTGTGTGAGCGTGAAATGACATGTGCATCTCACTAAATTTGCTTTTGGGACACATCTGTACATCCACCTCTCATCTTTTCTCTGTTTATCATATTCTCCCAGCAGCACATCTACTCATTTCCTCTCTGATTCCCTGTGTTGCATTATTGAAATAACAATTCTTTTGCTCTTGCTCCAGTTCTCTGTGTGTACAGTTCTAGTCATATATCAGCATTAAAATTACAGTCCAAAGCTTTTCAGCCATCACTGACATATCGCACATTTCAAGGACACATATAATACCTTTGTCAAAGCTTGATAATGTAGTAGAGCAGAGAACAGGGTTTATATAATATTCAAAGTAGAGCTGAAATAAATTGTTGAATAATTGATCAGTAGATTGACAAAAAATTTAACTGTTTTGACTATTGATTAATTGTTTGCCAACCATTCTCTTGTTCAAGCTTCTCCATTTAGAGAATTTTCTACTTTTCTTTATCTTATCTGAAAGTAAACTGAGTATCTCTGGATTTTAAACTGTTAATTTGACAAAACAAGACTTCACCTTGGGCTTTAGGAAATTGCAAACATTTTCACTATTTAAAATTTTAAAGCACACAATCAATTAATTGAGTAAATCAGCAAATTAATTGGTAATGGAAAAATAATTATCAGTTTCAGCCGCTCCAAGCATGTTATATGCCTCTGTAAACAAAAAAACAACACATCAGTCGCTCTGGCTGTCCTTTCCCTTATTCTGTTTCTACTCACATTGAAAGAGCATTTTTGCTGTGGTTCTAAAATGGAAGGAATCCTGTTTTAAGGATGGTGATGGAGGTGGACGTTCATAGGAACTTAAAGGCTAAGTTCACAGCAGATCTGTGAGTTGAAGAGAGGAGGGAAGAGAGCAGACAGGTTCATAGAGAAGTCAAATCTTCATTAGTAATGGCACCGTGTTGCCCTCTGTGGTGCTTCACTGTGTGTGTGTTTGTTGTGAAGCCAGACATATCTAAGTAAAGACGAAACAGACTACGTTTGAGGTTGAGAATCATCAACATCTCGCTCATGCTCCTTCCTTTCCTCTGCCTCATTTCCATCTCTCGGTGCCTCCTGCTTTCCTTTCTACTGTGTCATCTCCTCCATCAGTGTATGAATATTAATACTGCGGTGACCTCTATATGAAGATCAGTAACCTCTGTAATGGTGCCGGTTCATTGCTCTGTAATAGATCAATGTGAGCCCAGTATCACCTTCCATGATACTATTCGTGTGTGTTCCAATGCGTCACTCTCCTTCATGTTTATTGAAATAATCTCGACAGACTCATCTCTGCCTCTTTCCTTTCCTCTCTAATGTGCGCTAACTGTGGAATAATGTCCTCCGGCTGTGTGTTCATTAGGAACTTCACCATTCGCTTCATGCCCATCCCCATCATCGATGCCTCCCAGGCTCTGAAGGCCAGCCCTGAGAAAACAGAGGACGCTTTGCTAAAGGTATGACAAGGATTCTCGTTGGTCCCTCAAGCCTCCAGCTGTCTGGTAATGGTGTTACAGGATTTTTATCGTGTAGCAAACATGTTATATGCAACAACCTTAGGGAAGTCAAAGATGACAGATGACTGTTTTACGTCATTATCACTTTTATTTTTAATCACTTTGGTGTTTTATCATGACAGTGGTTTTATGTTTGTCCTGCCAGATTGAGAATTATTTGTACAGGAACCATGAAACCAGAAAATACCTACAGGAGCAGGCCTACAGACTGCAGCAGGGCATCGTGACCACAACCACACAACAGGTGTTTAAATAAACTGATACAAACACACACAGTGATTATTGAATTCATATGCACTATAATGTATATGTTTTTACCAAATTTAATGTATAATTGTTTATCAAGTAGGACCGAAACTCACTATGTACGTTAAAGCGGGTACTTTGATGCTTGTTTTTGTCTTGCAGATGATTGACAGGATTTGTGTGAAGGTGCAGGACCACCTGAACTCTCTGAGGAACTCGGAGACAGATGCCATCTTGGAGGACGTCCGGTCAGCAGAGAAGCTCATCAAAGACGCCAGGAACTCTAAAACAGTGAGGAATAAAAGGTTTCATCTATAAGCTCATTTGGAGAGCTGTTGTCTAGTAGTTTCCTGAATCTTATCTTTGATTCCTGTATCCATCCCATCTCTTCCCCCCTGTTTCTCTCCCCAGCTGCTCCCTAACCTCTATCACTTAGGATCAGCTGCCAGAGAGGAGGTGAACAGCTTGTCAGTGGGGCCCATTCAGGAGAAACTGGAGTCTATGGCTGGGGAGGTGACATCTGTCATGGACCAGCAACTGCAGGTAGAGATAGACCTTTTACTCCAGAGATGAAAGAAAGATTTCTAGGTAAACCATGGATGGTAGAAGATACTTCAAGATACTTTTTGAGCCTTTAAGAAGTTAAATCTAACACTAAAGTCAAAGTATATCATACACACATCACAACTTGATATCACACACAGTATTTGTGGTTCACTTGCTCTGTTTGTGATAAATAGAAGGAAAATTAGAAAATAGGCACCACCTGCAGGCAGTGAAAGTTCTATCATATCATATATCATAGAAATATTACATTTTATAATAAACAGATCAAACCAATTTCAGTAATGTTAAAATAAGTAAAATACATTAGTAATGAAGTAGTGACTTAAGTGATCTCTGGGAATTTTAAATCATAAATATCTCAGCAATGAGCACTTGACATCAAATATTCTGTCTGAACAGTTTTAGTGTGTATGTGTTTAATAGTTCCTTCAAAGTTGAGGTTGATTGGGTGGGTGGGTTACCATATCAAGATGTACACTCATCCACTATTTATCTGCACTCCTTCCAGACTCTGTTGGAGTCGATGGTGGATGCAGCAGAGTCTCTGTGCCCCCATGTGATGAAGAAGAGTCATCTTCGTGCTGAGCTGATGAAAGCCAGCTCGGCCAAGATGGTCGTACCCAAAAGCTTTGTCACCAAAACCCTCCTGGAGCAGTCTGGGGTGGATATTATCAACAAGATCAGGTGTGTGTGTGTGGGTTGAATAGTATTATGTATATAATCAAAAGACACTGAGGTCTGACCGTCACTCTTTTTCTCTATGTGCTAGTGAGGTGAAGCTGAGTCTTGCGTCCTTCCTGTCAGATCGCATTGTGGATGAGATTTTGGAGGCTCTTTCCACTTCCCAACTCACTCTGGTAAGATTGAAGATTAAGATTGATTCATTCACTGTGGCTGTTCACAGTTTGAACCCTCTAAATTGCTATAATTTTGTTCCAATTACATCAACTTTCATTTAACCTTTTTGAATTTCAGTCTTGCCACTTATTTTTGTAGCATAAGCATGTTTATTTCATGTAAATCTGTAATTTGTTTTATTGTTCGTGCTCTCTGTTTTCCGTCTTTCCTCTACTCCTGTCCACATCTTCTCTTTCCTCTACTCCTCTGTTCTCCTACTTGCACCAATTCTTCTTCTTCATCTTTCGTCCTCTCAGGCAGACCATCTGGTGCGGCGAGGTCGCCCCTTGGTGCAGCAGGAGTCGGTGGATCTGGACGTCCCAGAGGAGAAGATTCCTAAACGGGCGTCGACCGAGATACTGGAGGCTGAGAGGCTGGAGGATCTGGAGACATGCATGGTAGGTTACAGCGTACCTAGAGTTCAGTGGGTTGGTTTTAACTGTCCATGATGTTTAGTTATGAAGCACAAACACAAGCTGTCTTAACAAAGCAGTAATCTAGAGTGGGTCTCTCATGTCTTGTCTGGATTTACAGTAAAATTAATTAATTCAAATACAACCTGTTTATTCTCTCTGTGTCTTTTAATTCAAGTTCCTTTGTGTACATTTCATGAAGATGAAGCTTGGTTGATTTATAGCATGTTTTAATGTATATTTGTTGTATAAAAGGAGTCTTGATACATAATGAGGTGTGTGACTTGTGATGCAGAGTAAATGCAGGCTGCAGTGAACAGGAAGCAGTGTGTTTGTTCTGTCTCTGGTCCTGTCTGTCTCTCTGGTGTCTTTTCATCTAATATTCCTCTCTGAGCGCTTCTTTCTCCTGTTTTACATAATCTGTCCCAGCTATTTCTTCCATTTTTCTCTTCACTTGGCCTTACTGTGTGTTGTCTTTCTTCCTCTTCAATCTTCTTTCCCTCTGTTTTTCCTTCTCTTTCCACTTTTGCTCCACGGAGACTCTGTGCTGCACCAGTGTAAGTAGTTCTGGACTGTCCCTCTATACTCTCCTTTCAATCCGCTTTCTTTTCATCTTACTTTTCTTGTTTGTCTCCTCACTGTGCCTGCCTGCTACACAGCATCGTGTATTTGAACATTTGATCCCTCAGAAAACTCAGAAAAAACAGAGTGTAGTATTAATCAATCACTTTCTCATTCACGCTCAAAATAAGAAAAATATATTTTTCTTGATGCATCCTGCCACGCTGCACTGCTCCTCTCCACTTAATGTCTGTCACCACCACCTTGTAAATGTGGATCACAGTACAATATAATATGCAACATGTTTTAGGGGTGCTACTGTGTTTACTGTCTACCAATGTATGAAGACAGTGGTATTAGTTGTGTGTTCTTTCGTAACCCTAACAGATGTATTAATTCTCTCACTTTACCTTTAAGGATACATACAGAAGAAAACAGTTTAATTAATCAGCGTGTCTTGTTAACCTCGTTTAAACATAAGAAGTTCCTGTCTAAATGTAGATCAAGGTGTTTCTTATTCTAGCAGACAGAAATGTGTGTGCAATAGTGAAAATCAATACGGATAATTACTTCTCTCGTTCATAATTATATTTCGACTGTTTTGATTAAATGATGGTGACGCTTGGTCTTAAAGTGGCAGACTATGGAATTAGTGTAGTTACAAGTAAACTGTGCACAGAGTTCCAAAAAGGAATGATGATCCAACAGCCACAGTTAGCTTGTTGCTGATAAATAGATTGATTTTTTACAATATTGCTTGTTTATTTGTTCTCCAGGGATATTTTCTTTTTGAACAACAAAACTGGCTTTTCAAACTTAAAGCTTAAGCAATCTTGAATGACGGAAATGACAGTTCTGATTATATGTTGACAGTTACCACCTGTATCTGATTATCTGCTCCTGTTTCAGATGACTCCTAAATCCAAGAGGAAGAGCATCCACAGCAGAATGCTTCGGCCAGTGTCTCGTGCCTTTGGTAAGCAGTTTATTCTTTTCCTGGTTTACATTTAATGACATTGAGCCATGCTAGAATCACAGAGGACATTATCCATCTGCTTTATACTGTAAAAAGCTTACTCAATGGGTAAGGGTGGCTGGTTTTAATTATTCTGTATTTGGTCTCTCACATCACCACAGAGATGGAGTTTGACCTGGATAAGGCCCTGGAGGACGTTCCCGTCCATGTGGAGGACACTTCCTCTCGAACTCCACCTACTCCATCACAAGTCCTGCCAAAACTGGAGCATCGTTCGACGGGAGTGATGGTGGAGCTGCCGTCAGAGGAGGAAAAAAAGCTGCAACATTTCACCAAACTACGACCCCGCCGGAACAAGAAAACACATTCCAGCAAAGTACCTGTGAGTAAAGCTTCGCAGGAAGTTCAGTTCATTGGAAGCCCGAAAAGATGCTTACAGTACTTTTGTTTACTGGCAAGATAAAATTAAACAGAAATGATTGAAAAAAGCATAAGTTAACTTTACACCAAATACACATGTAAGGAAACAGTTGTCAGATGGTCCACACATGGTATCAGATTCTTCAAGTTCCTCTTTCAGCAAATCAGCAGTGCCCCGTCTCAGGATGGGGAGCAGAACGGCCTCATGGGAAGGGTGGATGAGGGTGTAGACGAGTTCTTCTCTACAAAAGTCACTAAGATGGATTCCAAGTAAGGATTCTGCTTTATATTTTATATTTTTTTTCATTCTTCTTAAGCCTAATGTACATTTAGCGTGTTTAATCTTTTGTCCATCTGTCACCTTTCAGACGCTCCCTAAAGAGTTCAGAATCTCAGGATGGAGAGAAGAAGAAGAGTAAAGGAGGATTCCTAAACCTCATCAAACGTTCCTCCAAATCAGATAAATCGGACAAATCAGATAAGTCAGAGAAAAACCAGGCAACTACTTCAGCTTTGGGTGCTTCCTCAGCTTCTGTAGCCTCGACGGCAGCTTCCACCATCGCTGAAGAGCCCTCCTCACCAAAGATGGGAGTAAAGAGCCCAGCACCTGAGACAAAGTCCAGGTAAAGATGATCAAAAGCAATAGAGCAATAATTAAGTCAGTCTCAGTTCACAGGTCACGCCTGAATCACTAATAATTCCTGTATTTACCGCAGAGATGCCTCCAGCCGCTCGCAGCACACGGACTATAGCAGCAGCTCAGACCGTTCAGAGGAGCTGAGGACGCCAGACTCCATAGATGAGCCCTGGGAGGGGTCAGACGGCAGGGGCAGTCCTCAGGGAGGCAGGAGGTACCCGGGGTTGCAGATGATGGGCAGCGGCCTCCTGGCAGAAATGAAAGCCAAGCAGGAGAGGAGAGCACACAAGGTAAGGTGGTGTGATTTAAAAAGTAAACACCGAGATTACAAGAAACAAGGGGAATTAGGGGGCAAATAAGGGACAGCAACATGTGGTTGGGATCTTGTGCCTGATTTGAACCTCAAGAATAATACAATGACCTCCATCTTGTGTCGACCAACGACCACATACCTGTCCCTCCTGTTTTCCAAGATGGCTACAAAGCGAACTTGAGAATTCATTCTTAACATTGCAAACAGCAGCTGACAGAAAATATGGAGCTTTTTTCACATGGTCCTTTACGTTACCTTTGAGGTCAACATGAATGACACGGAAAGTTTTAATACCTTCAATTCCATAGTAACTAAACAAACTTGTTCCGCAGATGAGAATCGGGAAAGCTCCAGCGAGTTAGAGGACATTGTGTTGAGATTACTTTTTCAGTTAAAAGTTTTTTTTCACACAGAAAAACATTAGTTTATTAGTTATTAAACATTAGTGAAATAAAAAAAAAAAAGTTGTTTAAAGATAAAAGTTTATAAAAGAGTTCCAGCTCAGTAAGTGCATTCTTGGTATGAGATTCAAAAGTTTAGTGATCACCTTTGGACTACCATCTGTAGACGTGACTGTAAAAAAGGTGTTTTAGAAAAATGGAAGATATAAACGTCATAATTTATGCTGCATTTAAGCCATTTATGGCATTAATAATAATGAAGAAAAGACTTGTTCCTTGTCAAAAACTGAAATAATGCATTTTAGCTATTTCTGATCATTAATATCAATAAGGAGACAGTTAGGATAAACTACACAAATAAAGTGTAAGGTTTGATGGTGGTATGGCAGTCACAGTCAGATGTGGAGAGATGATTTTTTTAGAAAAGAACACATTTGATTTTGCTTCGGGGACAAAGTGCTGTCGGGGTTCAGTCTCCACTTGTCAAGGCTGTTTTGTACAACACTCCCTAACTGTTGATTTCAGCTGGGAAATCACACAAAATAAGAAGCGTCTACACACACGCACAGATGCTGAGACTTGTGCATTTCTTCAGGCTAGTCATTGCGCCTGTCAACATGTTGACATGAAAGCACAACCCAACAACAACAAACTACCCGGATTTTCTGTTTCTGCCAGATGACAAGGTGAGAGGAGGAGGGAGGGAAGGAGGGAAGTGAAAGGGATGGAAGCATAAACATCTTCCACAGAATGAAGACAAGGAAGTCGCCTTATGTGAAAAATCTTCTGTCATGACTAACTGCAAAACATACAGTATATGTCATGGGAACATTTCACCTACTTTAAATCCCCAAATACATTTATATGCCTTTAATTTAAAGTCCTCTCAGTTCCTTCACCTCTTTGCTCTCGTTTCTACATTGACTTCCTCAAAAGCATACAAAAATAAAAAGTTTTTTTATATGGAATTTTAGGATGAACGTAATCGAAAACAGGAACAGAAACAATTTCAGTTGTTCCGGAGTAAAAACGCTATTTTCAATTTTAGATAACCGGTAAATAACGTTATGTATCTTTCCAATTAAATTTTCTTGAAATGTTATAGGGCTTTTCAGACGGGGGGCGATTGACGCGGCTCGTAATTCATTTTCAATGAGAGGCGAGCGGGAAAGTGGGGAGGCGCGGGCGATCACACAGGCGGAGCGACAAGCGGGCACGATTTTTACACGTCAAAGTGCCGCGGTCGTGCTCGTCACACGCACACGCCTGCCCGCGGCTGGAGTTGAACTTTCCTGAACTTTGACTACGCGACAAGATGGACGAGAGGCCGTTTCCATGGTTACACCTGGCGTTTAATCACGGGGTGCTTGTCTGCCTGTCTATTGACATGAGGAACGCAGTGAGATCCAGGGTACGTGGGCGTAGTGTCGCCCCCGTCTGAAAAGCCCTTTATGCGTTCCCTGACCAGTTAGGTGAAATTGGTTTTAGGTTGGATATTCGACAGACATTCAGGTTCCAGCAGTATCTTGCTATGGATTCTTTTCAACAGCTTCCAGGTCATGTGATCCAAGGATTCCAAATCAATACCAAATTACACTACTACACTGGACAAATGAGACACACCTCTTTATATTTGAAATTTGTGCATTTTGTATTTTATATTAATATTTTTGGCAAAATCCAGGTCCTATCCAGCAACGTAGACATGCAGTATGAGAGATCTGGATGCCCTATAGTGCCAGGCAGATTTGCTCTGCAATTGGGGAGTTTAGCATACTCCACCTGTTGCATAAACTTTATTTTATTATCTATTTATTGTAGAATTGAGCAAGGGGACTGGACCGGACAGGGGGATAGAGAAGGAGAGAAAGTAAGAGAACAGAGAGGGGTTGGGGGGCAAGACAGAAGGAGAGAACAACAACAACTACTACTACAACAATAACAGCAACAGAAAACACAGCAAGAGCCCCCCCCCCCAGCCAGGGACTGGCCCCCAGAAGGATAGGAGATAGTGGACCCCCGGCCCGAGACCAACCACCCCCAAGAGCAAGCGGAGTCCAAGGGCCCGAGACCCACCCAGACCCCCAGCGCAACGCAAGGCAGCGGCCCAGCCGGCAGCAGAGCTCCCCCGGAACCCCCCAGCTGAAGGAAGGCAGGCCACCACCCCGGGGCCGCCGGTGGCACCCCAAGGGCAGAGCCGACGTTTCTCCCCCGGGCTGCAGACCCCTACTCCGCCCCTGGTGGGCAAGTAATAGGGGCGTAGGAGGGCCCCCCACGGCTGCAGCAGCGACAGGGGAGCGCCCCACACAGGGCAGGCCGGAGGAGCACAGCCCACCCCACGAGTGGACAAGCCCCCGCACGGGGACAGCGCAGGCCCCCCGGGCCCCTGCCCCCCTCCCGGTCCCGTTATGTCTAAAAAATTTTAATAAAAAAAAAAAAATTATATAAAATACAAAAAGCACAAATATCAAATATAAAGAGGTGTGTCTCATTTGTCCGGTGTAGTAGTATAATATAGTATTAGTAGTATAGTATAGTATATAGTATTTGCATGAATACCCATTTTAGATTTTTTTTTTTCACCTCGTCTATTTGAATGTGGAGACGGTGGGGAGGGGCTGTCAGGCTACATGCAGGTAGGCCTAAATCTTGTGCATTACTCATTCAGCCTTGTGCAAAGTTG
>JBBPCS010000855.1:10867247-10889637 GCA_037974645.1 Hollardia meadi
GGGGGGATTTTCAGGTCATACTTGTTGATGGCATTGAGTGACCAGGCCTTACTAAGAGAAGGAGCCCCAAATACTAAAAAGTGAAGTAGGAGAAGCATTGTTGGAGGGATTACAATCAGAGACAGTTCAGAAACAATGACTCACTGATGAGTTATCTCCTGTATCTGTGTCACTTGAGTTTCGCCACTGCCCTGCCCCTTTAGGAGACTAGCGGCAGGTCCTGAGTCCATTCATTCTTATGGGAGAACTGAACGTGAGCACAGATTGTGATTCTTTCACCCTATAGTCACCAAAATAAACATTGTCCCTTTTTTTGTACAAGCCACGTATCTTCCGAACATTCTGACCCTAAAATTGCATTTTTCAGTCAGACAGGTTAGGAGAAAATTAACTTTGTTCTGCCTCTGCCTGAGCATGTCAAGCTAGCAGATAAAAATGAGCAGCAAAATAAGGTGCAAACATTAAATTTATGACTGTATCTATTGTTGTATTGTTTTGACATGGACAAGCAATAGTCCTCAGTAATGTGTAGGGTGGGCGGAAGAGGTGGCCACACCGACTTAGGAAACAGGAAGGGTATACCATTTTATGGTTTGTTCTAAAGCATCTTTGTTACAATCAAATGAATCAAATATTTTACAATGAAAAAAAATACAGGATATAAACAAATCAAATGTTTCGGGGATCTTTCTCCTGTTTTTAGAGCCTAGAGCGAGTAGTTGATGTTGGCTGACCTGGCTCACCTGACAGAGATGCATTGGAGAACGGAAAATGTACTTATCCAATTATAAAAAAAAGGTCAAAGCCTGTGAAGGAAACAATACGATTTAGAACAAAATAAAGAGGAAAGGGGAGTTAGGGTACGGTCAATATAAGCCTTTCTACAAAATAAAGATACTTGCTTCTTTGATGACAGCATCTTGGTAGAGATGGTCAGAGAATCACAGGATTGGTATGTCCAATCAAAACTTTTTCTGTATCACTTTGATCCATATTAACTATAAAACCCAGTCTGTATGTGATGCTTAGTTAATTGTGGGTAAAGCAGCTGTGAAATAAACGTCCATTGTACGGAGGCAGAACAGAGGCAGAATTTGCTTGACAAAGACTGAAGTTGAAGCGGTAAAGGAGAAGAAATGCAAACATAGTCTGCAAACACAACCATCCTGTGACGTTTGACATTCTTCAACTTCCACTGGCAAACTGTTTGAACAGCACTGAATCAAGATTTTGGCATAGCTATCCACCCCTCGCAAGAATCACAAGTCATTTAGAAAGCAGTTTTTAACCCATCATTTCTTTATCTTTTTGGGTGATGGAGTCTGGAGATACTACACCTGGACAGGACGTCCAGACCAAGAAGTCTTTGAGGTGTTTGGAAGTGAGATCTTTCATTGATGAACAAAGAAAGTTGGGAGGAATAAAAGTTGGAACCTGCATATAAATGTTATCCAAAACAGCTGGTTTGATGTGTTGGTTGTTACAAGTTTCTAGGTCACATATTTTAGATACTTGACTTCTCTGAGAACAAGATATTGCTATGGCAACAGACAACAAATATTGTAATAAATTAAATTGGTGTAACCAAATGGTACATGTCAACACATCAGTTTGTAACCATCTCTCTAAAAGGATTCCTGTCTAAATTAAAATTAAAATTAGTGCTCTGGATTTCAAATACTTAAATACTTCTTAAAAGTCCTAGCATCCTTGCTAAAGCCCCCACAGGTGTCTTTAATTTGGACAATAATCCTCTGTGAGATATAGATTCTCAGCTGAGGGAATATGTTATATACAAATATTAATATTTAATATATAATATTAAGACTTTGGTTTCCACTTAACACTGCTGGTACTGCAGCTAAAAGAACACTGGTTAAAAAATTTACTTGTCTATTGGTATTTATCACAGATTATATTTGATCAATAAAAATCATTTCACTTTGATTTGGTCAAAAGCTAAAGTGATTTTCACGTATCCTTCATTATGGGACAGTGTCAGTCCTAAATTCAGTATAATGTTTAAATACGCTGTATTTTGCGCACAACTATACGTTAGGAAAACAGACAGACTTCTTCCAGCTTCTCTAATGACCAGTTCATCTCTGCAATGTCAAGCTGTCAATCGAAAATAAAAGATGAGGCTGCCATCAACCACAGATGGCATAGAGTCCTGTGGGCCAACCCCACCCTCATTACTGGAAGCTTATACAAAATGTATGCTGTTTACCAACATAAAAAAACACACACATGTAATATCACATACCTGCACTTTTGTAACATCCCATCAGGTCCTGTAACTTTGATTCATTTTTTGGTCATCCCAGTGTTTTATTTTGCACTTACCTGTTCTCTTTTCAGACCATTCCACTTCCTGCTCAATCTTGATTGCCTGCCCCGCCCTAATTAGTGTCACCTGCAGCTAGTTACCTGTTCAGTTGTTGGTATATATAGTCCTGTGTTTCAGACTCTCGTTTTCAGTTCGTCTTAGTACCTCCGTGTTTAGCGTTCCAGCCTTGTTTCCTAGTGTGCATGTTTTCCCAGTCTTTAGACCGTAGCTCGTTTGACTCTGCCTCTGCTTTGCTGTTTTGATTTTGTTTACCATCTGTGTACCGAATCTATCTGAAAGTAAAGTTGAATCGTCTTCTAAACCAACCTCTGTGCCTCCTGAGTCGTGCATTTCAGTCCATTGTCTGGTTCATTAGCTGTAATAACTTAACATAGAATAGCTTAGAAAGTTTTACTCACTAGCACCTGTAGCACAGTGTTTTCCATCCAAATCCATCAGGCCACCCCTGTCAAACCTGAATCTGGCCACTGCTGGTCTGTGAGTCGTTTATCAATTCACTCAGCATAGCCAAACAAGCAGTTGCACTGCTCATGAAACCAGAAAAAAAAATAAATATATATATTAGTATATTTTTGATTCGGTTAGCCCGTCGTCTGAAATCTGTAATATACAACCAGAATGTAGCTAACAGCTAGCTACTGGATGCACTGTGTGGCAGCAAAAGCACAAGCTGTAATAGTTTTTGTTCATGGAAAATTGTGAGAATTCGTGCAGCTTTTGTGTATTGCCACAGCATATTTTTCCAAGACTACAACTGAAGGGTGCTACATGACCAAGCTACTCACCTCGAAAGGAAATAATGTTATTACAAACATCATTGACTTTTACCATCTGCCTTTTTATGCCTCCGTGCTGGTCGTCTGTCTGTCTTATGAACACAATATCTCACAAACACTTTGAAGGAAAGTCTTCAAATTTGGCACAAACATTTACTTGGACTCAAGGATGAACTGATTAGATTTTGGTGGTCAGAGGTCAAAGATCAAGATCACTGTGACCTATTTAACAATTTTTTAGTCATAACTCAAGAATTCATACAGTAATTATGACAAAAACTGTACTGATTGTGTAGATCTTCTGTGCTGCCATGTTGAACGTGTGTGAGAAATCCATGTTTCAGAAATCAGAGCTTCTTTACAGCAACATCCATATCTAAAGCATCATAGTCCACCACAAGTGCTTTGATTTTGTTGATATAATGTAAAAATCAAATGCAATTTAAATTAAATCTACCAAAAAAACACTGAGTTAAACAGAATTTCTAATTCCACTCAAGGACACATCATGCTCTTCCAGCCCTTAAGCCATTACCCTAGCATCAATCTTGCCTATAGTTTTAAGTTCTATTTGTCATATGCACAACAAGCACATTGAAACAGTCATCGGCAATGAAATTCTTGTTTTTGTCTCCCTTGAATAATGCTCGTACAATATGTATAAAAAGAAAATCATGCAAGTAAATGAAAATATTTTTAAAATGGAATATATAATATAAAAAAGGAATAAAATAGAGCAGAAGATAAAATATAGGAATAAAATATAATGTGTATATAATATAATATATTATATTTTATTATAATATAATATAATATATTATAATATACTGGGGCTACTACACTGACTAATGTAATACTTGTCATTAAGTTTTGCTTAACATCTCTTACTAAACAAGGGAACCAATTTCATAATCCCTTCTTATATAATGTAATGTAACATAATATTTTAGTTGATGTCCTGCTAACATGAAATGTGCATACACTCACATATATAAGCCATCCATTTCTATTCAGGTGAACTTCACCCCCAAATCCATCCACATGGCTCCACCCAGAAGAAACCTTAACACTTTTCTGACCAGATGTGTCGACCACAGTGTCAACCCCCCACTGATCCAAGTTACAGATGAACCAAAGTTTCCAGTAGCTATTTTTGGAAGCAGTAACAATCCCACAGGGGATAAGAAGGTTTGCCAATGTGACCTCCCAGGTGGGGTTTGGTGAGAGAGGTCAAAGGGTTGCCACCCACTGACAGTGGGACCAAAGTGAGGGAATCCCAAGACCTTAAGAAATAACATAAACATCTTGGACTGCAAAGGGACTTCCCCCCAAAAGCCTACTTAAATAGAAAATAGGGAAGTGTGTGTAAGCAAACAAGTTAAAGATCAACTGATTAACAAATGTCAAATTATATAATTTTATTTATTAATTATAAAAATGGATACCATGCATACAGTATATTAAAAACACAACTGGTCAACTATTTTTTTGTTCCTGGCTAAAATCACTCTCTGTATGTTTATGGTACCCTCTTTGACCGAATCCCTCACCTCACAATAAAATGTGACTCCTGTCTCCCTTCAACACTCTGGGCGATCACTCCAACATTCCTTCCTGTTTGTCGTCATGGTGCCAGCGGGACAGCTCTGTTATATAAGGTCCTCCCATTGAGTCCTGAGCCAGAACGACAAAGAGATCACAACCTTCTGCTACACCACAGCCAGAGAGGAGGGAAGGTTCAACCCTGAACCAAACGACTCAGATCGACTCCAATAAAGACGACTGGACACTTTTTAGACTGCAGACAGTTTTGATTCTGCTCTACTTAACAGCAAGATGACCAATCTGTCAGAGAGAGCTCTTGTTTTCTTCTTCTTTACAGCACAGGTAGGAATTACAACAGACTTTTGTTTAGATAGTGTTTTATATTATAACTCGAGCTACTCTTAGAGTTTAAGATAAATAAAATATTTTATTTTTAAAAGAAAAATCTTTTCACTGCGATAGCTTTTTGATTATTTTTCAGCCAATAACTTTAAAGAAGCTTTAAAATAACTTTTGTAATCTTCGCAGAGGAAACCAGGTGTATTGAAAAAACATTGAATTATATCTTAATTTGTTTAAATCGATTAATTTGAAGACATGTTTTAACCACTTTTTACCCACAGCGCACATCCGTTTCACTGAGCAAGTAACTTATTAAAGTTTATTGAAGTCTGGCTACCTTTTTTAAAGATGTGTAAAGTTACACTACCCTACATACACTAAAAGAATTATTTTTTATGTATTACTTAATTCCAGTTGTAAAGAACTAGTCATATTGATTGATTTAAAAAAAAGAAAAAAAAAGTGACTTTCAACAACATACAACAATGATTCATTTTCTCTCCCACACAGGTGTTTACATTAGCCTGGTCCCAGGTGTGTCCTCGGAGATGCCAGTGCCCCGATGAACCCCCAATGTGTCTCCCAGGGGTGCCCCTCATCCTGGATGACTGCGTCTGCTGTCTGGTGTGTGCCCGTCAGAAAGGGCAGGTGTGCTCTGAAATGAACCCCTGTGACACACGTAAAGGGCTGCGATGTGAATACACGTCCGACGTCCACAAGAGGACTGGTATCTGTGTCGGTGAGTGGGCCATGACAATCCCAAAACATTGTATGCAGGATCTCATGTAGATGGTAAATGATCTGATGATACAAAGGTGGATCCTAACATTATTTAATTGCCATTGCGTCCCTAAAACTAACCCTGAATGGGAGATTTTCTTATTATAAAACCACTCTTTCCACTTTTTCCTATTTTGTCTTTTTCCTCCAGCTCATGAGGGAGATGTGTGTGTTTTGGACGGCTCTGTCTATCAGAATGGCCAGACCTTTTTCCCTAGCTGTAAGTACCAGTGTATGTGCCGCGATGGGCAGATCGCCTGTGTGCCACGCTGCAACCTGGACGTGATGCTGCCCGGACCGGACTGCCCCATGCCACGCAGGGTCCAGGTGCCTGGAGAGTGCTGTGAGAAGTGGGTGTGTGAGCCCCAGGCTGAGGCCAGCGCGTTGGGCGGCTTTGCCATGGCCGGTGAGTAGACAGACTGGACCATATATACAGAACATATACACACATAAAATCATCCATTCCTCTCTGACATCAGTGTCACTACAGTGTGAGACACAAAGTTGAGAGGTTATGTACATTTCTCTGACCTTGTCAGGTAAAGGAACCAAGGAAGGAAGGCAAGAGGAAGATAGAGTAAGGGTTGAGAAATGAGTAGGAAACACAGAGGAAAGAGATTGTCTTGTCACTCCAGTCTGGAATGTGAAACAGTTATACATCGCTTTGCTGTCAGTTGAATCAAATCAAGGGTCATGCTGCCGGGAGGTTTTCTCAGAATATTCTTTTCAACTTTTACTTAGAAAGAAATTGGCAACTAAGAGATGAAAGTGGTTCACAACTAGGGCCTCATGCTGCAGTTTCATATACAAGTGTGTTAATTCTCACTAAATATTATATGATCATACATTCTTGAACAGCTGAATCTACTTGAATTGTGCGGCATTGTCACTAGCTGATGACTTCTTTCTCCACCCTGGTCCTCCGTCCATCTTTGTGTTCCTGCAGCTTATCGTCAGGAGGAAACTGTGAGTTTTGACGGTTGGGATTCCAGCCTGAACTGCATTGAGCAGACCACAGAGTGGGGCGCCTGCTCTCAAACTTGCGGCATGGGCTTGTCCACCAGGGTCACCAATAAGAACCGTCGGTGTGAGATGGTGAAGCAGAGCCGACTGTGTATGATCAGACCCTGTGACGACCAGCAGGACCAGACGCAGCTGACACAGCTTGTGCCAAAGGTACTTTTTGGGTAGTTTGCTATATACTTTATGAATGAGTTTTAATTTGCTTCAGCTTAATTGTGAGTGAGAGTGACATTCTTTTCTAGGAGATGTAGTTCACATTCTCTCTTCTCTCCCCGCAGAGAGGCAGCAAGTGCCAGAGGATGGTGAGGAGTGACACAGCTGTCCACCTCTCCTATAAGAACTGCACCAGCATCCAGGCCTACAAACCACGCTACTGTGGATCCTGCACAGACGGCCGATGCTGTACCCCGCACAGAACCAAGACGGCCCTGGTGGACTTCCAGTGTGCCAACCGTAAAACCACCAGGAGGCTGGTCATGGTGATCCTGACCTGTTCCTGCCACAGCCACTGCCCCCGAGACAACGCTGTGTGGCAGCCGTCAGAGCTGGGATACGGCGCCATGAGCTTATAGGTCATGAAGTCACTCTAAAATAATAATGAGGTTATATTGAACTGTAAGTCAAGAGGGCTGCGTCTATTCATTAAAACAAGATTATCCATAATATAGTACAATAGTCATAAAACTGACAGATATATGGGTCTATAACTTGCAACATACAGTGTTTATTGTGTTCAGAATCCTCTTTTGAGGTTGAGATGGTGAGGATTAAGAAGCTCTGCGTCTCTCTCTCTCCTGGAGAGGGATTTAATTGTGTAACATCCTGTGGACAAAGTGTCATCTTGACTATTCTTAAATAGAATCAAAGCACTTAAACCTTGTGATACATTGGTCCTTTCCACCTGTGACATCAGATAGAATAACTTTCCATTCACAAGAGACTTGAATTGTGGGTGCTCTTATGTACTTGGACAAAATTGTGAAGGTTAACTTAAAACAGCCTCCATTTAAGAGGTCAGATAGTATGAAGGTGTCCAGTCACAGTAAACATACTGGCTTGAAGCCTTCAAATCAGATGGTTAGACTGGCGGTTGTGTTGGCCACTCAGGCATGATTTTGAGTATTTTAGACAAAGAACATGAAACACAGTGTGTTTTGTTCAGCCTAAATTATGTATGTCCTCTTTCAGAATAAATTATAACACCTACTGTACTGTAACATTTTGACACCTTAATCTAAAAAATATATAAAATTGTAATCCCATTACTGATAAAACAGAAAGAATCGCAAACGGGAAATAATGGGCTATAGGGCGAGTTTTCACCTGTTACTGGCATTGCCACATTGCAATTTTTCAACTATGGGACACATTTTTGAAATAACTGGACTGTGTACTTTGACCTGGTCCAAATCAAGGGCTCAACCAATGAAAGAGAGGTCACTGTGGTGGCTTAGTGTCATTTCTAACATTTGCCTGAAATCTTAACCTTGTTGTAAAATGCATAATACCTATGTTCCCATCAAGAAATGCAAATGTGTGTTTTTTTTAAAGTTTAGAAGGAATATTATTTCTCTGTTTTTTGTTTTGTTTTTGTTACATGTAGTGCACATAAACAACGGCTATTTTTATAATGCCAAAAAATGTGTAAATACTTGCTGTATAGCTTTGACTGAGTGTGTATCAAATACACAGCTTTAATCGGAAACAATGTAAACATGAATTGTTTATATTGGTATGTGGTAACGTTTTGCTTACTACTTGAATTATGCTTTACACTGCTTTGTCCTGTATTGGTCTGAATAATACTGCAAAACTCAACATTTGAAAATAAATTTGTATTTTTTTGTATCAAAGTTTTAATCTGTTGATTTTATTCAATACTAAAATCATTCTTTTCTCAATACTGGTGGTGGGAAAGGAGCGTCAGGAAGTGTATATACATCATGTTACACGGAGTTGGAGAAACTAACGAATAAATGAGGAAGTAGTCTTCATGACTAAATGTTAAATAAACTTTGCATAAAGCATGCAGTTTCTCCTAAAACCGGCTTCTCATGTTTGATGTGTGGCAGATCATTACCCTACATCACACTGTTATAAATGTTATTTTCATGGATGAGTTATGTGGATGAAGGCCAGTCAAATGTATGTAGTGTGACCAAAACAATATGGCTGCTATATATCTATCAGTAGTGCAGACTTAACGCCTAATATAAAAGAAAAATAATATCACAACACCAGATTTTTACACATCTGCATTTTGTGTATACCTCTTTCTTCCCTTTGAGCAGTCCAGGATGTCCATGATCTAACATGGGACCCAGAGTGGGTGGTGACCTTTTGACCTCTCTCCCTGATCCTGCCATAAAGGTCGCAGTGGAAAACCCTGTTATTCCCTGTAGGATTGCTGCTGCTTCCTAAAACAGCTTCTCAGTGGAAACTTTAGCTCATGAGTAGCCTGGATCAGTGGGGGACTGACACTGTGGTCGACACATCTGGCTGCAGCTACGCTGAACGCTGTGTTAATTTTACATGTTGGTTATGCTTGTGGATCTAATATTTTGAGCTTGTTCTAGTTTTGCCTTCTGTTTGTAGTACGCATAGATGTAGGAGCAAGCTAAAAAATGAAAACATAAAAAGACGTTTTCATTAGCTGTGCTATGTGGCATGGCTTTTTGGCAATGTCTGTCTGTCTGTTGGTCCAACACTGAAATATCTTCAGAGGACAAATTCTACTGACTTTTGTGATCCTCTGAATTTTTCTCTAGCACTTTTTATGAGGGTGACTTTGTGGTTTTAAGTGAATTCGACAGATTGCCATTAAGTTTTGCACAGACCATCGACTGCAGATAGTCATGTCTACCTCAGACTGAGGTGTAATAATGTTTCATCTAGTGCCATTATATGGTCAATTTTCAATTCATCCAATACTTCAGTTTAAAAACAATTATCTAACGACACTCTCATGAGCTGCAGCTACAGGAAATTTTTGCAAAAATTAGAAAAGTTAGCATGTTAACATGCTAAAACTAAGATGGTTTGCTTTATAAACAATATGTCTGCTAGACATCAGCATGTTTGCATTGTGAGCATGTTAGCATGCTGATGTTAGCTGCTGTACATTTCTTTTAGCATTGCTGTAGACTCATGTGTAACAGTGTGTCAAATTTCAATACAACATACGATTTGTGAACTTTATATAGGCTATCAATTGTCTTAGTATGCCATTTTTTGCACTTTCTGAAGTAATCCTCATATTAAATTGAGCTGCACCTCGGCCAGTCTAATGCATTGTTCCTGTTTGCATTATTTTCAGATCCCAACCTGATTTTGAAAGGTAGAGTATCTAAGAACCTCAATTCAAACTGTTACTGTGTGCGTGTGCATGTTGTGAGCTGTATGATACGACTGAACTATATAGCTGACAGTCTGACTGAACAGTTTATTACCAAACTGAATGTGTGGTGGACTGACTGACTGGCCACCTGGCTATAAAAAGTGAAAATATCAGACGGCTGAGCGACTACCAAGCTGCAGCTCAAAGTTCCTGACTGAAGTGTTTTTAGGCCATGTTTTTTTTGACACCTCCCTGTCTGACTTATGGGATTCTGCAAAGACAGAATACTGTGCAGACCGGACCTAGCAGGTTTCCTGACACATTTTCTAACTCTTAGTTCATCAACTGAATTACAGTGGAAAAATGTTAAACCCATAGGGTTGGGATTGTGAAATGACCGACAGAGACATCACATATCATTCCAGTGAGTGGTTGACCTACTCTACTTAAGTCTTGATTCATTGCTGCTCAAGCCTTTTTGCTGTCGAAGAATGACTTCACAGCCTGGTTGTGTTGTAGAAGGTTTGCTCTTTCCAACACAGTCTGGCTCTCTCTCTCTGCTGCTGCTGTTTGAACTGAGAAGGCATATAGAAATCTGACAGTTAAAAGTATAACAAAAACAAAACATTTTTGTCGGAGAAATTGCTAAATTTGAGGGAACAAATTGTAATCTAAAAACAAAACCAATGTAATGAAAGACATCCCCATTCAAAGCAGCAATTCATTCCATTTGTAGCTCATTAATCCCTTACTTTTCCCCCAAGTGATCAATAGCCTGAATAAAGACACAAATTATCTGTTGCATTGGTGGATTCAGAAATTATTGTACTACCAATCTATTAATTTTAAAGTCTCTATAGATTTTTAGGATTTAAACATTTCTTACTTTGGCTACTCCAAATGGTAATTTTTGAAAAGTCACTTGGGCTAATAAAAATAGCCTAAAATATGTACTGTAAGTTGGCTTGATCATGTTGTGAATGGGCTGAAAGCATTACACTGCACCAGCAGTCTAATTTCTCTATATCCCGAAAATATGACATGCAAACATTTGTTGGCTGATATCATGTATTATTTCAGAGCTATGTGCCCAAGTCTGGCAGCTTTGTGAGATTTACAGAGGACTTAGCCTAAACAAAATATTAGGCAAGATCAATAGTCTATACAGCCAGGGTAGCACTTCTGTGAGGCTGTACTGAGGAACAGCAGTGTTTGTGCTAAATGGTAACTTTAGCATACTACGCAAACCAGGCTGCACCATCTTAGTTCAGCATGTTAGCATGCTAACATTTGCTAATTAGCAACACAAAGTATATAGCTTAGGCTCATGGAAAGTTTGCAGGTGTTCAGTCAAATTTTGACCTCATGAAAAGTCAAGTGACAAGAAAAATTATTACAGGTAAACCTGAAGCATGTTCATGGAAATCCATCCAAGATAAAGCTCTTCTCTTATACTTAAAACAGTTTTTAATCCGATGCATACAGGATTTAATGCTGATGCAGCCATATATAATATGTCAAGCACAAATACAGACCACATAGAGACTTAATATGTGGTGGCTCAGCGGCTCAAATCAAGTATGTTCTTTGTCTAAACTGACGTGTTTTATCCATCTTAATGGGGAGAGTGGGCTCACAGAGTTATAGTAATAGTAGTGGAGAGGTCATGGACGGGAGTCAGGAGATGCCTTCCCTTTTAGGAAGAGCAGCTCGGTCTTGTCAAGTTTAAGCTCCAGGTGGTGTGTGCAGACATCCACTGAGAATGTCAGCCAGACAAGCAGCCACTCGTCCTGCCACTTGGGTTTCAGACAGGGAAAAAGTCAGGTGTCATCTTTGGTATGAAAAGCAAAAAGAGGTGGTATGTAAAGAGAAAAGAGGAGTGGACACAGAACAGAAGCCTGAGGGACCCCAGAACTGAGCTACAAGGTTCAGACACAGATTCTCTCTAAGTTGCTCTATAGGTGTGGTTGAGTAGGATGACAGCAGAGGAGGAGGCTGCTCTAGCAGTGTGGGGTTCCTCTGTGACAGCAAGGAGGGCAGTCTCACCTGAGTGCCCTGCCCTGAAAAAAGAATGTCGGTGGTCAAGACGGTTGTTCTGGTGGAGATGAGTGAAGACAGCATGCTCAAGTTTTTTAGAAAGAAATGGAAGAATTGATATAGAGACACAGGTACAGATAAAATGTAGATACTACAGAGATATATGATACTGTAAGATGTTGGCTACTTGTGGTTATGGTTTGAGGGCAAATAAATTAGACATTTACTGATACGCTGATTGCAAAGAAACAACAGAGATTCAATATTTTAATGTGAAATACTGCCAAAAACGCTTACTCAGGTTTATGCAGCTCCTGTGCAAACAGAAAAATGTTTTCAAACTGATTTCCAACAGATGCAAAAATTTGCGAATTCTCATTAAATGGGGACCTCTGGTGGTGGTTGAGAGTGGAAGTGAAACAACAGTTGAGAGAACAAGACCTCATGCATCAGGAAGAGGTTGTGATGGAAAGTAAAACCCGCCAGGTTCAGTTGGGAACCACTGGACTAAATTACCCCACTGTATATAAAGTAGTTAAAAATCACTCCAGATGCATCAGCATTAAAATTAAGTAATGTGGAAGAACAAAATATCAGTCATGGGGGCCATTTTTCAGAAAGTAGGCCTATACTTTTACTTAAGATACTTTAAGTACATTTTACTGATAAACACTTAGGTCTTTTAGGGGTATTTTACATTGTTGTATTGGTACTTTTACTTTAATAAAGAATTTGAGTATGAGTCATGGAAGAAGTACTTAGATCTTAAACTGAGGTAAAAGTAGCAAGACCACTGTATAGGTGGTCAAACGTTTCTTATATAACAACACACACAGACACAAATGCAATTATTGCTGGATTAATGTGTATATGACTTTAATGTACAGCAGCAGCTGGTAAAAGTGTGGCAAATTTTAATTACTTGATATAGCCTATACTTCTGGGTGGCTTGTGAATTTCCATTTGGGGATCAATAAACTTTTATCTTACCGTGTCTTACCTTGGAATAATACATTATAATTTAGGCCTATTTATTGGTTGTATTTTGTATTAATCATGTAAACCCAGAGAGTAAAACAATTTTCAAACAGTATTGCTTTAATTTGACTAACATTAAAAGGTATTTTATTTCTAAATATATATTGGAGACCTGCCCTTCCAAATATATTTGCAAGCTCCCTTGTCCAAGAGATTTCATTTGCAAAATCCCGATGAAATATTTGTTTAGTAAGTCTGTTATCAGACATGTTATTTAATCTATTCCACAGTTGCAACATGTCAGCCTTATGACGCACTTCACATGGCTCCCATCGCCACATACTGCAAGATTTGGGACCATTTTATGTGCAGCACATAGCTCTATCTTGGATTGCATCACATTTCGTTTGCTTGTATTAGCCCCAAACAACTTGCACCATAGTCTAGAATAGGACATACACAGATACATAGATTTATTTAACTGTGAGCAGGTTTTAGAACCAAGGTCCCTACATGACTTAACCTTATTAAGGACAGCTCCCAGTGCCCTACTTGCAGAGTCTGATAAGACCTTTATTACTTCTTCAAAGGTAAGATGGTCCCCTTAAGTAACTCCTAAATATTTATAATGCTTCGTATATGACAGAGCTATTGAGCCTAAATGAAATTTGAACTGTTAAGAGAGTTAATAATTCTATATTTCTCCATCTCACAATCAACAAGGCAATCTGACTCCTTTGGGGAAATAAATAAATTCAAGGTTGCATATTTCCTCTGACTGTTGTATCATGAAAAGATGTGCACATTAAAATTGTACAAAAATACAGACACACACAAAGTGCCTTCATTTGGCTCTGAAGCACAGCAGGCCCTGAATATAAAACACACGCTGCCTCCTGGGTGAGGAACGGACGCATCCTCCTTATGTTGTGGAGAATGAATCTAGATGTTGGCAACGAAGGACAGCTGGTCATCTTCTGTCTTGGAGTCTGAGTTGGGGCAACAGCCGCTGATGTAAGGGTGAATAGATTGCTCCCTCTAGTGGTGCATTTGAATAAAGTTTCATGAATAAAGAATGCGTATGTTCAGGTATAATATACATATCGATACCAGCTCAGAAGGCTGACATACTGTACATGCTCTAACTGTTGATGATTGTTTTCAGAAATTACATTGTTTTTCATAGAAAAGTAACAGAAAGACTTGTGCAAATTCAGAAATTCACACCTCCTTCCAGTAACAGACCGGTTTGTTACTGGAAGGAGATACTGGTTTTAACCAAGAACCTATTTAAAAGGCTTTTGATGAGCTCAGTGTACAGATGTGTAATATATATGCATGGTTCTCTGTTCTCCAAAAAATCCACGAAGAGGGCTTATCATGATCAGATTTTACTGGACTCAGATTTCATCAAATTCGGTTTCAACTGTGCCCTCATTAAAGATGATATGATGTTTAATTTTGCCAAATCAAACTCAGAAAAAGTGCCATTAAAATAAAGCCTAATAAGATATATGAAACCTTCTTTTGTAGGTTGTGTGCCATGCCGGCATCCTCTGTAGTGCCGCAGAAAAGGAAAATTCTCTCTTTGAAGTTACAGCCAGTAAAAGTGTAGATTGGGATCTGAGTGTCTGCATCATAGAAGGACAACAATCCATTGCCATGGTCTACAAACAAACTGACTCTCTGAGGTATCCTTGTCAAGAAGAAGCTAACTGGGACATCATGTAGAGCCGTGCATGTGTTCTTCTCCAATCCTATGATCCAGCTCCCATTCCTGGTGTTAAGTGTGAACGTCCGCTTCCGAAGAATCGACTCTCTAACCATTCCTAAATACCAGCCAGTCCTCCCTTTGGTCTCAACCTCATAGTAGAATTTCCCTTTAGAAAGGCCCATGTCTCCAGGAAGATAGAAATATCTGTTCAACTGGTGTGGGCCTTCATTGGGAAACCAAATGTAAGGAACTTGCATATGATTAGACTCCACGCTGTTTGCTATCGCTCCATCTGTGCCTTTCTTCTTGGTCTGCATTGCTAATTTTGTCTTCTTAGCCTTCTTTCCATGCTTGGGTGTCATTTCCTGTACGTACGCCTTTTTCTTTCCCATCTGAGCTCTCTTGTCAACATGCGCTCCCTCCAAAGGGACTGTATTATGAGCACTGTGTTCTGTACATAGGACACAAACACGCGTCAGGTCATTCCTGCAGAAGAGATCTAAAATACTGTTGTGTGTCTTGCATATTTTGTCCTCCAGGTTATGCACAGGATTAGTCAGTTTGTGTCTCTTTAAGGCAGCAACTCTCTGGTGAGGCTCCAGGTGTGTCTCACAGAAAGAGGTCAAACACACCAAACATGTTTTGGAGGCTTTGAACTTGTCGCCAAGGCAGCAGTCACATGGCACCTGTCCTGGTTTGACTGGGTAATTATTGTCAGTGATCCTGTGGTGTTTCCTGAAATTCTCCACAACCTCCCTGAATCCAGTGTTGACACAAAGTTTGAGCCCTCTGTTGAAGTTCTCGTTGCACAGTGGGCACTTACGCTGCTCTTTACCTTCCCAGTGCCTAGCGATACAGGCCTGGCAAAAGTTGTGTCCACATGGAGTAGAAACGGGCTCAGTGAAAACATCCAGACAGGTGGAGCACAGGAACTGATCCTCAGACAGGGGAGCGCTGGCTGTTGCCATATCTGCCTGAACACCATAGAACATATTACATGCTTTATGGTGGCAGAAAGATCAGAAAGTGACTGGTATGACTCTCATGCCTCATAAATATGTTAAAAAATAAACAACGACCAGTCAGCCCTTATCTGGGTTAATGCACAAAAGGTGTCACCTTAATATGTAATTCTACAATATGAGAATATTACCATATATCGTTGAACTTCACCTTCTTGGATGTGGATGCTTTGCTCTGCCGTCTCTGTTTGTCTGTTTTACCACAGCTTTCATTTCTCTGTAAATGATGCAATGGTGCTCCTCCTCCCGTGATTCACACTCCAACCCATCTGCTCCTCCTACATGACATTAACCCCTTATCAGTTGAGCCGTGTCAAAACAAATTATGACATGAAATTAAATATGATTTTTGTGACCTGGTGTCACCTCAGCCATTTTTGTGTGTCACACAGCAATTACAGATCCACTCAGCCAAAACGACACAGAATCAAACCACAACGGATATCTGTGAAACGAAAATCTGTATGTCAAGTCCGCTTGTGTGAAATGATCTGTAAAGTGGCCACCCTTAAAGGGTTAATTTGAAAGGAGAATATTTCAGTGTGTTTGCCACACTCCACCCTAACGTAACTAGCAAAAGAGCTGTTTGTTTGTTTTTTACCTTCGAGATACCCAAACTTTAGAGGTTACATATTAAACCAGATAAAAATCTGAAACCACAAAACTGAATTTGATGAATCAATAATGTAATCTGGTTCCTTTTGGTTGTGCGTTACATAATATGAGTATGAAGCTCAAGCTATTTGTATTTTTAACCAACCCCACATTAGTGCTGCCAGCATGTGGATGATTTGAAACTGGGATGATGTTTGTGCTTTTAATTTGAATGTCAAATGCCATTTAACCACACATCCAATTTTAAAGTAATAGTAACAGAAATGGAAACGCATTTCTAATGATGCCAGCAAGCAACAGCCATAACCAAGAAGCTGTAAAACCTGAAGGTTGAATGTGTGTCTGTATCTGTATCTGACATGGAGCTCAAAGCCCTGCTTGGCCTCTTATTGTGAGATCGATTAAAAGTCCAAAATGTAAAACATAGTGTAAGTATTGTTAATCATTCCTCTGAATATGAGGGATGACAGTAAACTTCACTTTGATCATATCTGTTCTCTCAGTCGTGCATCTTTGCCTGCCTGAATGAGCCATTAGAGTGTTATTATTATTTTTAGTTATATTTAAACATGGGTGTCAAAACTAGTGTTCACTGTAGCATTTTTGTTTGATAAATCGTTATTTGTTCGGATCCTGACTTCATGCTTTGAAATGATGGTGGAAAAGAAGGATAGTGTTTGATTGGGAGGGGGAAGTTTTACTTCCTCCACAGATAATTGGACTCATGCTTGTCATTCAGATGCTATCTACTGCGATTTTGCTCTGAGAGAAGATCTACAGTCTAGTTTTCCTTTTTAGGGCAACTTTTGATTTCCTGCTCACAGATGATGAAAGTTGGTGGAGGTAAAGCACAAATAAGTACAGCAATGCCACCAATAAAGGTAAAAGTAAAGGTGTAAGTGAAGACTACAAGCCAGACGTAAACATGGATGTAAACGATGAAAAAATCAGCTTTGCAAATTATCTTTATGAGGAAGGAAATGTGAATGTGAATGAACATGTTTGTTAGACATGAAGGATACACACACTGTTACAGTCAATGGATTCACACACATTGCATTTTGATGACAAACACAGAACAAGATATTTTGTTTTGTTTTGTGTACAAGAAAAGTTTACAGATTCTACAAAAACTGGACAAATAATATGGTGGTGCCTAGGAGTAGAATATTACTTTATGGGTTTTTTTGTGTACTTAATGCACAATTTTCAGTAACAAGCTAAAGAGCAAGTATAAGCACTGATGAAGAATGGAGAAAAACAGTTGCTCAACATCCTCCCAGATCTATTCTTCATTACACTCATTATTTATTATTACATTATTTATAATTTTGTCATCATGATACTGTAATTTTACCATCTTGGTCTATTCTGTTCTGGGAGAGGAACTTTGCTCTTTCTGAGGTTTCTTTCATTATTTTCCCTGGCGTTAAAGTTTTTTTGGGAGAAAGCTTTTCCCTTTTCCCAAATCAAAGATCTAAGGAAAGAAGGTGTCATATATGCTGTACAGATTGTAAAACCCCTTGAGGAATATGTGTGATTTGTTATATTAGGCTGTATGAATGTAATTATGGAGCAAAGGTGGAAAAAGTGAAGAAAGACAAGAAGGGAAAGAACATAATTTCAGGGGAAAGTTCTTTTTCTGGAAGCAAAAATGGGTCGCAACATTTTAGAATACCATTCCCATGTTTTAACGCTTGAATCCTCTTTTGCAACATTGCTGCCACATTGCTGCTGGGCATGGCACTTCCCTGTCTTAATTGTCCAGAAAGCCAGTGTAATTGTGTGTTTGTGAAAACCGTCTTTGCAGCTGCTCCCTGTTGCAATGAAAAACCAAAAGCGTGTACTAGGCTGACTGAGGATTAAAAAACGAATCATTAACAACCTTTAAATACCATCACCTTTAATAACGTTGTATTCTCTGTTTTGTTTGTTTGTTTTGAAGGTCATTACCACAACAAAGAATTTACATTTCATCTGATAGCTCATTTCCATATAAAAGTTTTTTTAAAAATCAATTGTAACTCCTACGCCTCATTAACCCAAAATATTCTTAGTATTTCTGGTTCAGTCTCTTTTTCAAAATAAAGCAATCCCCTCTTTGTTCAGTAATAACGATCCAATCCAGTTTAGAGGGCGGGCGAGTGAGGAAGCTTGGCTCCTACATTGTACAGCATGCCCGCACTATATATATCTGAGATTACATAATCTGATTAATTACGACACAGACTGAAATATACAATATTAAATCATATTATATAACAAATGTCATAGTAAAACAATGCCCTTATTTTTTTCATACAATTCACATATATCCTCAGTATAAACTAATATCATAGACACTGTTTCCAACCTTTCTACTTTAAATTCATTACACTGAAATAACAATAATGATCTACCTATGCACTCTATAGACCACAGAAGCTATTGGTCGCTGTAAGAAAAAAACATACTGTAATTTTTGCTTTAAATCAGCCTGTGGCTGAACTGTGAAGCTCAAAGAGAAAACACTGTGCAGTATACAGCACAGTGTTTCCCATACCTCCTCTGTTGTTAATAAATGATTGGCCGTACACAACAAACACTGTGAATTTAAATAAATTCTGAAATGTTTTAGGGGAATAAAGTAAAGGGGACCAATTTGTGTCAATGGCCATGAATTTAAAATTTAAAATGACAAGATTAGTGTTTCTAGAATAGAATAGAACGATCTTTATTGGGCCAGGGCATAAAAATTGTCTTTGGATCACAGATAATACAATACCAACAGTAAAATGAATAAAATAACAATAAAAACATCAATGAAGGTGCAAAAAATTAAAATCTCCCAGCTTGAAGATGTTTTCATGCCGTTTGTTCATTACTTTGATTGCAGATGGTATAGGCCTATTATTCCATGTAGGCCTATATGTTTTCATCACCAGGGCTTCCCCGAGGTCATGAAAAACTGTTCATTATTATGCCAGGACAGACTGTAGCCCTCGGCAAACATCAGTTTAGAGTGTCACCACTAGGTGTCGTAGCTACACTGCTAATAGGCCTAGATGAGTGTGAATCGCGGTTTTCCTCGGCCGTTTGTTACTGTGGGCAGGATGCCATGCTTCAGAGTGACAGCTCTGTTAAAAGAACGTGCATATTCATAGATATAAGTGTTGTTAGATCCAACAAGCTGAAACATCTTCGCACTTTAAGTCCTCATTGAAGTCATAGCAGCTATTTGGTTAGTGAAGACTTTCTCCATGAGGCTGCCTCACTGGTACCCCATCTCTCTGCATCCCTGTCAGTCACTCACAGGGCTTGAACCCGGGACCCCCCCGCGAAGGTCGAGACAACCAGGTGGCTCCAGTCATTATAGTGAAAACACTGGTTGCACCGCCGCGGTCTGAGCGCACTTATTTAAACTGCCGCAAACCTGCTGTGATTGACAGGGCATGGGGACGTCCTTTGAAATAATAATACTAGACATGGAGGGCGAAGCCTCAGAGAGGGTCTTCTTTTCTTTCCATGTCAGAGCTTCCTAACAAAAACTCTCTCTTTCTGTCTTTGAACCAGCAGAACAGGCACAGGCGCATTCCTGTGCGCGCGCAACCGGTCTCATGTCTGCAACGTGAAAACGTGAACGCGGTTTAAGCTAGTGTATAAACTACAAATCTACAAATTTCCTATGTGTGTGTGTGTGTGTGTGTGTGTGTGTGATCAACCTATCCTCACAAAATGTCCAGCTGTTTGTCACATGTCCGGCTCCATAATGACTCACAAAACCCAGTTATGGTTTTATTGATGACAAAAATGTCAATATATGAATATATTTATACCTAACAGTATAGGTACGAGTGCCACGGATACAATGGTTTTATGTGTTGTACGTCGCTTATGTTCGTTTAACTTTGCATCAGCCGTCACGTCCCAAACCTTTTGGGGGAAGTGAACACATTTTGTGCATGCAGGATCTGATGGGATGGGATGGGATGGGATCGACTGACGGCGGGGGGAGCAAACTCCACCCAGCAGATAGGATCTCAGGCAGGCGGAGCGGAGGGCAGCTTGTGCCGAAAGGGCTCTGGCTGCTCGGTCGGGACCCTTGACAAGTCCCGCACAAAACTTCAGGGGTGCAAAGTCCAGTTTGAGTGTGAGGGAGACAGGGTGGAAGTTAATGTGTGAGAGCGTGCTGGGCACAAGATCACGTGTGGTTTTAAAAGAAATGCTCCAAAGATGGCGGTGGTAGCAGCGACGGGAGTTTCAGGTGCCTCCGGAGTGATAAAAAGTGGATTTGTGGAGGTTTTGGTGCGGGAGCGGTGGCACAAAGTTTTGGTCAACTTGGAGGAGGAAGCGCTCACGTTAAGCTGCGAGGAGAGCAGCGTTAACGACAACGTGAACGACAGTGTCAACTCTAACGGCTTCCCCAACGGATCTTACCTTGACAACAGTAACGCCAACTCCAACAACGGCCACCAGACTGTGCGCACCGCGTTCACGGCACTCCCGGAGCGAGTGCCCGAAGCGATCGCCAACAGAAAGCGGTGCGTCAAGGTGTCCAAGCAGGAGATCGGGGGACTTGGGATCAGCATCAAAGGGGGGAAGGAGAATAAAATGCCCATCCTCATCAGCAAGATATTCAAAGGGCTCGCAGCGGACCAGACCCAGGCTCTGTACGTCGGGGACGCTATCCTGTCTGTGAACGGGATGAACCTGCGGGACGCGACCCACGACGAGGCTGTGCAGGCGCTGAAGCGGGCCGGGAAAGAGGTGACACTGGAAGGTAGGCAGGCTGGACAGACTCTGTGTGAAAGGAGAAGACTGTATGAGTCAGGGAATTCAAAACTTTTATCAAACCATATGCGAGCCTCAATTCCCTTTCTGAACTCGCACAGGTCTTATTGTAGGGAGCGCACATTTGAGTGTTTGTGCTTATATTTTAGGATTGTATGTGGAGATGAGATATATGTGTTAGATCTTAGTTTATCCAAGGTCATTCTATGTTTGGACAACAAATGTTGGTGAAATTCAGCATAATTTTTATGGAGACCTAATTTAACCTTACTCAAAGACCCCTAAGGTAATTGTGGACCTTAACATGCATGGGAACATCATCCTTCAGGGAAGGAAACATGTCGTGTAGGGTTTCTCATTCCACATGGCTGCCTATTTCCTAGACCGGCATAAGCATATCATCCAGCAGGTCAGTGGTCCTCAGGACACGTTTTCTATTCTACCTGCCAGTTGATTGCATTCACTCATCAGCATCCCAGGTATAAATCACTGCCTGATTAGAAGAACAGAATGACAAGCAGCAGGGCTCTGAGTGGTTATGTCTGAGAATGAAAACCTCTGCTGTAGGATGTCATTTATTTTCCATTAGAGAAATTAGGCGCTGGTTAATAATAACAAGAACCAAGAAAGAAGGGGTGATGGTATTTTTATTGCACCAATCTATATTATTTTTATCTCATTTAATCAAATCTGTTTTCTTATTCATTCATGTCAGCCGTACAGTTTCTCCCAGGGCACAAAACTGTTGAAAAGTGGAGGTCTTTTTCTTGCAAATGTATTTAATTTACAGCAGGAGAGAATAATCTTTCTTTATCAAGTACATAGTGCAACTTCTCTGTCATGACACCCTTGCTTTATTCCATAGTTTTGAAACCAGGTGACTGTGTAAAAGAACGCTTAAGATTTCTGAAGAATAATGTTCTTATGCAACCAGTGGGAGAATCATGCAAGGTCGAACTCATATAATCTCTCTCCCCCCTCACGCTGTTCTCTGAGCAAGGCCACTACAGCTCTACATTTCCTTAAGCGCCACACACACACACACACACACACACACACACACACACACACACACACACACACACACACACACACACACAC
>JBBPCS010000855.1:10902916-10916258 GCA_037974645.1 Hollardia meadi
GAGAGAGAGAGAGAGAGAGAGAGAGAGAGAGAGAGAGAGAGAGAGAGAGAGAGAGAGAGAGAGAGAGAGAGAAAAGAATGTTACAGGATGCCACCAAGTCCCTACAGTACCCCTGATTGCACCCCCATCTCTCTCACGCACACACACATTCATTCAGAGAGCACACTTTGTGATCTCTTTCCGTGAAACTGGGCACAGAAGCACAGGGATACATAAATATGTAATAAGTGTGTGTGTGTGTGTGTGTGTGTGTTGCTTTATTGCACATGTGAATGGATCCCATTGCATGCTGTCATGAAAACAGCACCAAAGGGAGTTTGAAGCGGTGACGTCCTGTTTAGTTTAAACACCAAAAGAACACCATGTCATTACACGGTTATTTGATCAGAAGAGCAGGATTTCAGCTGGACCTGTGGGCTTGTCAGAGGATACCTTACTACAGACAAGCAGAGACCAGGAACATGGCCCGGGGTTCATGTAAAATCCAGGGCATTGTCACGCGTAAACTACTCAGAGGAAATGTTTTCTGCTATTTAAAAAATGTTTTTTTTAACTTTCATGAGACATTAAAGCAAATCATTACGCTTTTAGTGCAACAATGACAGGATGCACTGCAGTAACATGCTTTACAAGGAGTTTTGGGGGATAGAACAGGTGTTAATGGGGAAAAACTAAGAAAGTAGCTTGATTGGTTTTATAGAAGGTATATTAACGGTTACATTAATGTTGCACTAATAAATATTTTTATATTAACAATAGATCAAATTTATTTTTCTTATTGGAACAAGGCTTCAGTTATTAGGCTATATGATTTGACGTCAGGTTCCCATCATGCTATATAATGCTGGCTAACATAGGACCCTGCCTGGGAACATTCTCATGGGAATAGGACATAATGGCCCAATATGAAGAAAGTTTAGTTTGCTACAAAGATTAGAAACTAGTGTTAGCTGTATCAGAAGGTAATCCCCCATGAAACCAGATCATGTTATTTAAAAAAAAATAATACTAATTTTATTTTTTTAATTTGACAGAGCTCTTCCATTCCTTCAGTTTCCAGCCTTAACCAAGCAAACAGTCTCCATTGATGCTGTAGCGTCATAATTCAGCTGAATAATATAAGAGTTGTATCAATCTTATCGTCTTGGCAAGAACATGAATAAGCATATTTAGTGAAATGTCAAACTCCTTCTTTAAGTTAAAATTAAAAAAACAATTGAAGCCTATAAAAGCAAAAAAACAAACAAACAGGAAAATAGATAAAGAATAAAATAAGAGAGAGAAGTGAAGTCCAATGACCGTTGTGCGTCAGGAGTTAGTGAGATGAGTCTGTGCAGGCTAGATGTCAATCATTATTGTAATTTCAACTTAATGGCTCCTTGTTTTCAGAAGTCTTATGAAATATTTGTGTATTTTTGTATTAGTCTTCAAAATGAGCACTGTCACACACTGATGCATCCATACAAAATCAGCCACCTACCTGTACTGACTCACAAACATGCAAACACACACTCATGCACACCTTGGCTGTGTGTGTGTGTAGTGTTTAAAAATAAAGCCAACAAGAAAGTTCCAAAAACTGTACTTCCTTGAATGGCCACATGAGGCTGGCTCCAAAAGCGAGTCAAATGCCAAATGACCCCCATGTTAAAATGCCCAACATTACAGCAGAAATAAAAAAAATAATACTAACTGTACAGGGAGTGAATTTTTATATAAATCACTCATTTAAATTATATTAACGCTTAAATTTATGTAAAATCAAGGGAGCGGCCACCTTGAGTGACAGCTAGCCATGAGCTGTCTGCTTTGTGCCACCTCAAATCATTCAAGTCACTGACCTTCGCCTCTCATCCGTGTTTGTGATGCTGTTGCTGGAAAATGTTTCATGTATACCGGTAGATCAGACAAATAATATGACTTTCCTTGCAGTTAATTGTATAAACAGACCAGAGCGGAGGGCCAGACGCCGGTGTTTTTCGGATTAACAAGTGACCCTGTTATCTAGTAGACAGCTGGTGACAGTGGCGGCCCCAGAATTTTTTTTATAGGGGTGGCCAGGCGGGTCACTGAAATTCTGGGGGTGGCACATCAAAAGCCATAACTGACTTTCAGGAATTATATTATGCTGTTGTAGGATATAGACTAGTTGAAAACTCTGTTAGAGTCACATTCGTATAGTTTGGTTTCTTATTTTACAATTAATGTTACTAATTATCTGATGTGCATAGACTGGTAAAGGTAACATTTATGTATCTGTAAATATATGTTAGGCAATTCCACTGACATAAATAAAGACAGACAATGCGTCTCCACTTCCTCCAACTGTACAAAAATGAAGCCAAAATATCTGCTGCCATTTTGTGCTGGTCATCATGACGTCAATGATGACGTTTCACAAAACCAGACCATGTTATACTAAATGCTATCTCCCCACTTCTAACCTTGTCAATGTTCACATCGACTTTTTCTTTAGAACATAGTCATGCTATTATTTTGAAAGCAGTCATTATTTGATGTTATTCCACAAGGAAAGACATTCCTCAAAAGAAAAAAGTGCAAATGCAAGAGTAGCTGAAGCTTTTCATAATTCATGGTTAGACCGTTTCCCTGCAAGCAAAGCAATAGAGAGGTAACTGGTTCTAACTGGGCTCTGCCTATTTTTCCCATATTTTTTAACTTTCGTTTTCTCATCCCTTTATTACACAAAAGAGAAACCTCAAGTCCCTGGAACAAGAACCTGGAACCGCAGCCATTAATAGCATTTATTTTACATGTTGCAACTGGCAGCAGAGACGGCAGATGGCCAACTCATCTAGTCGCTGCTGTATTCATTTTATGAATGTAAGATCATTTAAGGTCCTGGAATTAAAACCAAGAAACTATATCGACTATGACAACATGATACATTTGATTCTGTAACATTTGGTTGTGGACTTGTTGTCCCACAGAAATCCTTGAGCTCTGTTTTTATGTATTTACATTCTAGGAGACTAATGCTCGGTTACTCTTATTTATACTAAGAAGTGGAGATATACTAAGTGACAACATTTAGTGGCTTCACCCCTGAACAGCTCCATATTATTTTCCTTTACCACTCATTTTCTACAAAGGAGTTGGTGTGAGTCGCAGATGTTTATTATTATTTACTATTATCTTTTTCGTTGGTCCAAGGCGATACAACCAGCGCATACAGATAATGCACTTTCATTATCTACACTCACCCTGACATTCAGTGGTGCTCCCACACACTGATGGATACATACTCAGTCTATTCCCACAACCTGCAGTGAAAATGTCAGGTTATACCATTTACATGCCCTTTAATACCCTCAAACTGAGCATTACTGCTATGAAAAACACACTATTTTTGGAGAGTCGAATGTTGATTCTCAACTATCAGTTGACTAGAAACTAGTGGTACATGTTCAGTGTCCTTGTCTACATGTTTTTTATGTTTAGTTACATTAGGTCATGGCCCTAACGTTAAACATAGACTGGTTTTATCAGTAGTTTGAGAAACACGTCGAGATAGTGTTCACTTAGTACATTTGCATTTACCTATTTAGGATTAATTGCTGAATAAACAGACAGTCTTTTAGTTAGTAAACAGCACTTTCTGCAGGATGAACATGCAAAAATGTGGAATTTTCCTACATAATTCTTTATTAAGTTTAAACAACGCAGTTCTTCTAAAAAAATTACAATTTATGCCATACCAAACTGCATCGTACTTTCTGGGAAAGATCTGAAGAAATAATTGAGAAGTTAAGAAATTATGCATCTGTAAAATAAAGTTACATCTAATCCAAATTAAGTAACAAAACACACGTAAATTATTCCTGCTCATAGAACAGTTTACCAGCCATCCTTACCATACATGGTGTAAATTTGCTTCTAATGAGACATGCCTAGCAACATAGTGTATAGTCATCTTATACATCCAGGTAATATAATGCCAGATCAGAAAAAAACTATCCACTGCTGTGAAGTTGAAGCCATTTGTCATCAAGTTCAACTTCACAGAAAAGAACATCATTTTATGTTATCTTGGCATGGGAAAGAATGTTTTTGCTAGAAACCTGTAGCCAGCTCCTCATAGAGAAAACAACACAGTGCCAGTAGTGAATCAACTGGCTGCCAGGGGTTGTATCTCATCACGAGGATCCAGAAATCTCAGTCTGTACTGACGACAAACAGGACAAATGTCTGTGATAATCAGCACAGCATAATGTGCTGCATTGCTCGTGGCTTTGTTTTCACTATCAACAACAGCCATAATCCAGACAGCATCGGCACTGATAATGTAATACACATTTCTTAGAGACACACACACGTGCACGCTTTCCCTCCAGCTCAGGTTGTAATGAGGAAGTTGCAAAAACAATAAGATTCAAAAACACTTTATTGTGTCACAAACAGTAAAACGGGAAAAACAAAGATAAAATATGTACATTCATAGAACCATAAAATTATTGTATTTAGAAACAAAATGAACGAGTGACAGGAGGATTTAAAATCAGGTTTGAAAGCAGCTACATGAAAAGACGGCTGAAACCTGAAGCCAACATGGAGGCCCTCGTGGCCTCTCAGACTGCAGTGAGAGCACAGTGTACTTCTGTTGCAACACTTGGGAGCAGTGGGAGTATATCAGAATAGAAACAAGACCAAAAAAAACATGATACAGTTGAAAAATTATGTTACTTTATGATCGCCTTGGTGAAAGAACCCATAAAATTAAATAAAGGATTAAGTTAATTAAAACAGGCTTAATGTAATCATTTCAAAAATAAATCAGGAAGGCTTGGAAAGTGAACACACTAAGGTGGAACACTTTTACCTATTAAACAAAATCACATATCAGAAGATGTTTGCCTCTTTTTTTCTCTGTTCGACAGTCTTTATTTCTTTGAGGTCTTCTCCAACACCCAATCAATGACCTACAATAACAGAAAATAACCTTTAGCAAATTCAAGGTGAGGAGAACTGAAAGTGGAGAAACCATTGGGGTTTGGTGGCGTTACCTGTTTGACGTTGTTGCCGGCTGCCTTCTTCATCTCGTCATGGAGACCCCGAGATGTCTTCAAATCCTGGGATCAAGCAGCAGAAGAGGATTACTCAGTCTGACACAGGAAGATGTACTCATGTGGGCTTTGAAACAACCAAATCAAACATTTACCATTTACCAAGTACATTTACTCAAGTACTGTACTTCAATATAATTTCGAGATAATTGTACTTTACTTGAGTATTTTCAATATCTTCTACAGTACATTTCAGTGGGAAATATTGTACTTAATACTCCACTACATTTATGTGACGGCCATAGGCACTACTGTTATCATGATACCAAAAGTATGACCCCCAAATATCTCAATACTACTACTGAAACGATACCATGGCAAAACCTAAAAGGTAAAGTAAGGAAACACTAACAGCACATTAACTATGATTTTATTGAGAATAAAAAATTATAAACATAAATGACATTAATTAAAAGACTGGCACTTCATGACAAAAGCTTAAACCCAGGACACTACAGTAGTGCACTAAAGTAAAAAAAAATGTACATGTCATGATTACCATTACCAGAACTGACTTAGTATAAATTAATAAGTTATAACGGATGTTTTGTAAACACCATTTTTTTTAGCAGTTTGAAAGTTATGATAAAGTTTATTGACGACAGAAACAGACAAAATCAAAAATAAATTAATAAATTAATATGCAATTAAATGCACCAAAAAGAATATTGAAAATTAATGTAAGCATTAAATCATTAATTCCCCTATTTATTTACTTTCCCACCCACTCTGCCTGCAGGAAGTGAAGGGTGAAGCGGAGTGCTGCACACTGTCCCGCTCTGCTGCACATCAACACAACTCATACCAAGGCTCTCATTCACGCAAAAAACACTCATTCTTAAAGTACTGATATTAATAAAATGGGGTATCGGTATAGCGTGCAACCCTCATAGACACTACATTAAGTTTAAGATTTTACATTGAAAAATCATAGTGCCTATTTGTCCATAATCAAAATCAAAGTGTTGAAATCAGCAGGCCACTGATGCACAATGGAAATAAATTCTATGCAGACAAAAGAAGTTAATTGTCGATCAAGAATTGTTTGTGTTCCACTTGAGGTTTTTCTTGCAGTTGGCAAGCAAACAAAAGTTTTAGAAGAGAAGCGATGCTACTTGTGTCCGTCTTGCTGGAGGAAAAAACCACAGACCCTTCCAGGTGCATGCTGTGGCTATATAACCTGAGGTTCCTGCAGTTTTTTTTCCAAAATTAAGAATTAGCAAAAGATAATACTATCTAAAAAAAACCCACCTAAATTAAATCAATCACTCAAAAGAAATTATATACAGCTCCAACACTAACCCACAGTATATACAAGTGATACAAGTGATAATACTCCTCAACCAAATTATATTACATGTAATAATCAAATAATCATAATCAAATGATATTAAATATACATTATAGTGTATTATAACACTCTGGAATGGGCTATTCTGCATAACAAGTATTTTAACTTTTGATATTAACATTTTGCTCATAACACTTCTGTACTTTAGTAAAATTTATAAAGGCAGCCAAAAGAGAAAATAGAAGGAAATGTGGTTAGTGGCAGAAACAGCAAATCTGACAAATGGTGTCTTCAAATTGTTCCTATTATGCTGCTGATTTGTTGTTGAGGATTTATGACAAAACACAGCATATGGTCAAAAATTGCAGAACACATCCTGGTTGCACAGAAGCATACAAATAAATAAAGAGAGGACAGCGCCGGCTGTGTGTGGGCAAGACTAACCTTGAGATAAAATTTGGAGATATCAAACAGTCTTTTGCTGCAGGCCTCAAAGCACTCATGCTCGGCACTGATCCCGTGATGTTTGAGTGTTTTAGCTACCACCTCCAGCAGCATCTGAGGACACAAAAGACAGACACACACACACACCATTTCATATCAATACAATTGTCAAAACATTAAATGTAGTTGTGCTTACTCCCTAACCACCCCAATGCTAACCCGGTTCAGAGAAACTAATTTTAGCACAGCTCCCTTTTGAAAGGAAGCAATGTCAAAATGTCTTGACTTTGGGGGATGTCCTTGCACAGAATTGCGTGCCTTTACATTCCGAGTGTGAGCAGGTAGCAAAAACACAAATATTTTACTGGTAGCGCTGACAGGCAAAAGACATTCCTGAAATAAATAGATCCGCCTTTAATCTTATCACAGCGACTGTTCTGAGGAAACACCATGAATCATTGTGAGAAATCATGTGTGCCACTCAGTCTCATGAGGAGCAGAAAGGCAGCTTTTAATCTCTGTCCCAAATAAACTGCTATCATTATTTCTGAATAGGACCAACTGTTCTTTCCTATACTTGGGTTTGGATGATAAGCCTGTTTGCATAGTAATCACAAATCAGAACAAGTCAAGGTCGGAAAGCAGATTGTGAGCTGTACGTGGGACAGAAGTAACAGTGTGGAGGTGTGGCTGTGTGTGTGTTATGTGTGTGCGCTTGTGCATGTATCCGCATGTGTGTTTCTGTCATTGGACACTTTACAAAAACGTAAAATATGAGAGCGAAAAGTTTGTGTGCGTAGGCAGGCAGCAGGTGATATAATGGTATAGTTGTTATAAAGTGCTCCTGCGGTGACATTATTATGCAGCCCACACATTCAGCGATCACATGCAAAACGTAAACCATTTATCTTTGCTGAAGCTGATGCATAACTCTGTGTCTGTCTGCCACTGTGACTGTTTGTGACCAAAGGGGGAAATAAGCATTCATTTGGTTTTAGACTTTAGTAAAAAAATAAAATAAAAATTAATTAATAATTTTTTGCTAAACAGGTGAACATTACATTATTGTTATTTTAGTGGCTCCAGCCATCGCTTCCATCAGTAACAATTACATTTTACTCACCAAAGCAGCTGAGAGCTTGTTCAGGCGTGGTGACATTGTTAAAAATAGCTAAAATTAAGGGCAAGGAAAAGCAGGCCTAAGTACACCATCATTGTAGAGGTGTGCCAGTATACTGTGGTCAAACATACTGATGGTAACAACTCAGCCAGCAATTTCTATTGCTGTTGTTTTCAGATGGCACCTTGGCCACAACACAGTGCGCCTGCCTTCATAAGCAGTTTTGTTATGCAAGTTGCAAGGATTTGCCTTTTGACCTGTCAAACGGAGGCAGAGTGACCACAGCAAGGTAGCAAACCAGGCTCCTCGTCTGTTTAGCTCTGCATACTGAGGCAATGCTAACATGAGCTTGTTGACCTACTAGAGCCTTGATGGGTCCTGAAGCGTAATGTTAAAGGAACAGTTCACCCAAAAATGAAAATTCAGTCATTATCTTCTCTAGCCATTTTAAGCCAGTTGTTTATGTTTTAAAACAAGCCCCCATATGCTTCAGTTGTTTAGGAGAATGCTACAATCCTATTTTCCAGAAATGTTTTGTGGAAGAAGAAACTTCACCTGGCTTTCCATTGGAATGGGGACTAGTAGATGAGGACTGAATGTTTTTTTGGGGGGTGAACTGTTCATTTAAGTGAGAGAGAGTGTTTTTCAAAGAGGCAATTTGCTGTTTCAAGAGCATGCATTTCATGCTTTCTCACAATGTTTATACACAATGTTTAAAGTGTATTTAATGTTGAGTCCTACAAATTTTCTATATACGATTCCTTTTGTTTTAGTTTTTGAAGTCCACGGCAAAAGTCATGTAATGTACTTTTACAATATTTTAGCTCTAATAGGGGTTTTGAGGAAAGATGAAGGGAAGGAATATTGTGATAATACTGTTCACTGTGATTTTTTGGACCGCAACAATTGCAGCAATTTAGTTCATTCATAAGCCAAAAGTCGTGCAACACTTTATTTCTCAGAAGCCACAGTCAGTGTTCTCCATTCTTCTCGTGAATGACGGTACTAGAAATGCTCAAACAAATTAGCTTGACACGCTATGATGAGGACTTGTTTCCAAAGAAACGGTCATATTTATTTTATAGCATTTTTAAATCATGGATGCATTTACAAAAAAAGAAAATAATTGCTGTATGTTAGTTTATGCTAATTACAAAAAAATTTAATTCCTTTCAAATTAGGACACACACACATGCAAGCACTCACTCTGTTGTGTTTTTGGGAGCGTGACTCTTTGGCTGATTTGTCCTCTGTTTGCCCATGATGTGTCTTCTGCTGTTGAGGTTTAGGTTTGTCATCACAGGGAAGAGTCACTAAACCTGAACAGTAATGTCAGGAAAATAAACAATAAGGCATTACTGTCATGGCAGTACAAATCTTTAGCATATGTCTGAGAGAAACACATGAAAATAATCATTACACCAATATAGTTTGATTATATATTTAATCAAATTCAAACATGGTCCTAAGATTTCCTGTAAAAAAGTCAGTGCAGTCAAAATACATTTATGTGTAGAATCAGTTAAAAATATATATTTATATTAGAATATGACTGAAATAAGGAGATTTGCAAATCCTCCCTGATATGAAAGGATTTGTAAGTGATAACTGGATAGCTTAATTGGTAGGTGATATTTTTAGTGCTATAATGATATTTCAGAAGAAATTTTAGCCTCTAAATTTATTTAATAATACAAAATAAACAATTTGTGATAATATAGCACAACAATGTAGTTTATTATTAAATATGATACATATTTGTTGTTGGAAGAGTTCACAAAAAATAGTGTTCAACTTTCCAGCAGGAAACACAGAGTCTCAACAATATGGGGATGAGATTCAACAATCAACTATCTCTTAGGATTCATTAACATTTTATTTTATTCTGCATCATTCAATGTCAACAACACTCTGTTGGTCCTACAGTTTATGTTACTTCATCAGATCAGTTTGGCCCAAAACAATTAAACTGTTAACTTTTATTTAATGTTATAAGTAGTGTGCCTATTTGTCAGTTTTGAAGTTCTCACACCTGTGCTCCTAATTGCAACAGATTGATGGTGCTGTTTCTATCAAAAATAAAACGAGGGCAGTGCCTCTTCAGAATGGGCAGATAGCCTCCGGTGTTGCTGTTGTTCTCGAGAACCACTCATCCACACTACTTCACACTCGACGCTGACAGCATGGTTATCAAAGCACCTCATTAGGTATAACCAGTACCATTTAGAGAGGTACGGCATTAACCCAACCCTATTTATCAATTAATCTAATAATTGGGGTTTTTTGGATTAGTTGATTAATCTAAACTACTCTAATTAATTTATTGATTATACTAAAGATTTGTTTTATTATTTGATTGATATCACAATTAAGTAACCCAAAATAGACCAAGTATAAAAAACTTGCCTCATAATTATTTCAAAATTATATCCCAAATTCAAAAGGATTGCTGCCTGTGTTTAATTGAATGTGTTTTGCTGATGCTCCTATCCACAGCAGTACAGCTACTGCTTAGCTTCCTACACTGACACTCCTGCTACTTCTTCAAAGTGAACTGGAAGTGAGCTTACCGTCGTCTACTACTATCTATCTACTTCTCTCTTTATAGAGGACACCATGTTATATCACTTTTTTCTGACTCTCTTAGTTCTCCAACTTGTCTCTCATCTCGTCTCTCTGTGTGTTGCCTCAAGCCCTGAAGCCCTGCCCCCGCTGCTGTACAGAGCGTTGTATGATTGGTTATTCAAAGTTAATTAACAGACAGAGATTCCTAGCTTTAAAATTAGACGCACTGTCAAGCAGGATCACTAGACCCTTCACATTTAGGCTTGAGTGTTTCTGTTGTACCTGAGGATGCCCGTCTTGCTGTTGAAGAGGAAGAACAACTACTGGAGGAGGATGTGGACTGGGATCTGCTCGGTTGTTGTCGTAAAGACCTGATGGCAGGGTGTGTTCCACTGCTGCCACTGCTCTGAGAACAGAGGGAGTCACTGCTCTCTGACTTCACCAGCCTGGGTCATTCAGACAAACACACGAAAATACAAACATGGCAAAACATTACCAACACTTAACTGACAACGTTCCACATTCCACCAAACCATCCACCCATCAATGCAGAGTTGCCAACTTGGTGACTCTTTCGCTAGATTATGCAACTTTTTAGAAACCTCTTAGCGACTTTTCTTAGTAAATTTATAAGAAGCGACAAATTTAGCAACATATTAAGACCATCAGGCAAAAAGCGAGAAATATATTACAAATATATGACAAATATATGATATATATTACTGTATCTACCTTTTATATGGCTTAACATCATCTCTCCACTGCAACCACTAAGCGTAGTGCTCATTACTTTAATTAGAAAACAGTTATCAACACTGCCTCCATGTATCCATCCTTTCATACACTTTCTTGCCGCTGACCAGGAGAAACATAAACCATCACCATACCTCTTGCAAGGATAACCTCCAATGATGTCCGTGTCCCACGACCTGTGCTTGAGCCGCACTACATCAGTGTTCTGCAGAGTCTCTCCGTCAGGCACACTTCCTGGTTCTGACATCACAGCAGGGGAGGGGGCAGGGCTGAGGGCGAAGGGGAGTGCACAGGGCTCTTTGGAGCAGGTGGTTTGGGTCTCATACCGAATCAGACGGGACTGGAGTTTTACAAAGGCCTGGTCCCGGTCCATGGACCGCTGGTTGTCCAGACAGAACCTAGACGAACAAATAAAACAAATTAAAGATTTAAAAACTGTAATATTAATAATCAAAGAAGCAATAGAGAGTAATATGGCTGGTTACTATCCGAGCTTGTTCCTATTTTTTATCTTCAAAAATGAGCATTAAGAATCATCTACCGTGAACACAGAACTCAGATTGCTTTATGCCGGGATAAGACTACACGATATTTTTGTCTTTCACGATGGTCACCATGTCAGATTAAGCAATCACAGTGGCATAAATTCTTGCCGTGTCTTGGTCAGGAGACTGGCAACACTACAAGTATGACCCAGAGCAATCATCGTTTACGACCCAGTGCGAGTTCATAGGTCATCGGGGAGGTGGAACAAGAAATTGTCAATCATGGCTACCGAAGTGTTGTGTGTGATGCTAGCAGTCTTGTGCTCAGACACAAAAAAGAAAAGAAAGAAAAAAAGATTGTGGACCCGTTCCTGTGTGCCACAAAGAGGACAGTATGGACTGTCTGTCCTTCAGAGAGAACTTGAGGTAAGTTAACGAATGTGTACACGTCAAAATCATTACATTGGGTATATGTATAGGTAACGTTATGTTACCAGGTTCACTGTGTGTAAACAGAAAGTCTCATGGAGGAAAAAATGATTGGGAATTGTATTCTCTGGTAAATTAAGCAAATATGTTATCCTATTGGTCAACGTCAAGGAACACGTCGTAGGAGATGTCAAACTAGGCAGGAAAATACAAAAAAGTTCTAACATGCTAGACTTCTCGGCAGGGTGTCGAGGAGCATCCCAGATGCAAACGTCCGTTCGTCGTTCCCGACATTCATAATCGGGCCCGACGCAGGAAATTTGTCGGCCACAACCAAATCTTGTGAAAATCGGCCTGAATTTGTGTAGTCTGGCATTATTTGTATACGAACAGGATTCTTCCTCCATTCTATCATGAACAATATTCCTACAATCACCAATTTCAGAATCATCCCACGCAAAGTAACTTTAAACTCTGGCTTCCTAACTGTCCGATATCTCAATTACAGTAAGGGACTAATTTACAGAGGTTCAGTGATATGGAATGCTTTGCTATATCATATTTTAAATTTAGCACCTGCACAATTAAAAAAAAAAAGCTTTTAAAGGTTTATTTTTATCTCCGAAACATTATCCTTATGGATTATCTTTGTAAACTGTCCACTAATCATCCTAATTTAATTTAATAACTTTGTGTACCTGTATTTTTATGTGTCTGCTAGTGAGTTGATTATCTATTGTTTTCTTTTTTTTTTCTTTTTCACATCCTTTCACATCCACGTTAATATTATGGACTAAGTGAGCCTTTACTGGAGAGTGCACAGATTAAGGTTTTATGCGCCTCTAAATCACATATTTTTATTGTTTGTACGTATACTAATTTATATCCTTTGTGTATGTGTAAATTAATAAAAATCAAATCAAAAGCTTCTACTGGTCGTAATTAATTTTTCAAAGCTGCTCGTACTGCATAATACCAGTTACTGTAGCTGAACAGTCTCTGTAGAGTTTATAGAAACTCACTCTATGCCATGGTAACGTGACACTGAGGCTTTGTTGAAGGGCATCTGGCTGACTCTACCGGGAGAGAGGTCTGGTGACAACTGAAACACATTATTACTGAATAGAAAGAGAGAGGATGGATTGGGGGGGGGGGGGGGGGGGGGGGGGCC
>JBBPCS010000855.1:10916358-10941611 GCA_037974645.1 Hollardia meadi
CACACACACACACACACACACACACACACACACACACACACACACACACACACACACACACACACACACACAATGGTGCTCTGCCATGTTAACTGAATAATGAGCATACACAAGACAAACAAATACTTTCTGTTGCCAAACTCACAAAATCAGATAATGATTAAGAAACACAACACACATATTTAACAATATAAAACTTACAAGTCACTCTGTATCACTACTCACGCCTGAAGAGATTTTTAGTATTTATTTAATGTGCACAACTGAGATCCTTTTAAGTGACTGTCTTTTAATATCATGCCAATAAAGACCACCTGTGTGTGCGTGCGTGCGTGCGTGCGTGCGTGCTATAGACCCCATATCGATCCATAACTTCCTGGGCAAAGCTCCTGTGTGGTTTTATTGTTATGCATATTAATCTTCATAAGAAAAGTCATTACAGAACTATGTATACTACACCAAATGTAATATAAGGCCTTGTCTCACACAGAGTACACCCTCTACACAAGTACAGTTTTTACACTGCACACAACCACCAACACACAGACATATTCTAGGTGTAAACACATATTCATCACCAATGCTAATATTCAGCAATTGAAAAAGAAGTAAAGCAGCCAACAGTTTACAGCCAAGCTAGCGGTTCTGAGTTGAGATAAGTGCTAACGTCAGCATGGTAACATAATCACAAGTGACAATGATAACTTGCTGATGTTTAGCAGGTAATGTTTACCATTAATTACAACAAAGATATTTACATAGTTCAGCTTGTAAGCCTGCTAACATTTCCTAATTAGCACTAAGCATAAAGTACAGCTCAGTCTAATAGGAATGTCATTGCTTTTAGGTCAAAAACCAAAATATTGCACAAACAAAATTTTTACCTGATGATGGCAGTAGATCAAAATTGTTGTGGTATTAAAGTCTGGAACAAAATGGTAGACCTGCCAACCGCCATTGCCATCCCTAGAGCAGAGTTTTTCCTCGCTCATAATGGACGTTTGGGTGGTGACTATGCACAACAGTAAGTATGATTGGTCCGTGCACAGTTAGGGCTGGGTGATGTAGGCTAGGTGAAAAATGCAATCTTAAAAAAAAGGTTTCATTTTCTGCTGGTTCAAACAGTTGTTTGATAAATTGTTATTAAACACAACCGGAAAGGATTTGAATTGCTACTAATTGCAACTTGGCAAAAAAGTTGATGCCAAATGAAGTTGAGATTTGCCATAAGAAGTATATAAAAAGATGTGCATGAAATCTAGGTAGAACCATATGACTGCAGCCTACAGATTTTCCTCAGTTTTACCCTTAGGATTTGGCCTTCTGTGAGAAGACAATTAATCTGTATTCAAATACTGTTTTCTGGCAACGAGGTCATCACAAGTACAAGAGGTCGGCTCTCATTTGGCAGATAAAATACATTTTATTTATCTGACTGATCTGCGGGTCCTTCTGTCACAGCTTCCACAATGTGATTAAAGGTCAACCAGGAAATGACCCTTTTGAACTCATCTCCTTCTAGCTACCAGAAATCATTAGGAGACGAAACTGTGTGCAGCTCATTTAACTCTTTAGCTAGAAGGTAAGATGTGGGTTGAACTGGGGTTAAAGGAACAGTTCTGCCCTCAATGAAAATTCAGTCATTATCTACTCAACATCCTGTCAATCACAACATCCCCTAAAGATTGTACGAACATGGACACACAGACATAATTCCATCATAGTGTCATAGTATCCTCTTCCAAGCAGCAGAAATCTCAAACACATTACATTTCTCTAAACAAGGTTTCCTCACTGACAACTTTTGGATCAAGAGCAGGGTCTGCAGCACACTGGCAGAAGATTCTGTTCACTCTTGTGGAGCAACTGCTGGCATATTGGAGAACAAATCTTTGTCAGGGAAGAAGAGACAGGAAATAATGAGGTGGACAGCTTTTGAATCCACAAAGCAACTGTCTGGCTGTAAAACCAAAAGATTTGACTGCCTGAGGTGTTTAGAAAAGTTAAATGAGTTGCATCTACGACATAGGCTGGTTCCAGACCTCTGAATCGCTGCCCACATCTCAGATTTGTTCAGTGATTCAAACAGGTCGTTTGTGGTGCCAAATGACTGCTGTTTCGCCAACTGAAAAAACATCCAACCAATCAGATTTTCATATCAGCGATTATGAGTGGGGACAATAACAATCATTTACCGTCCCTGTTATGTGATTATAATTTCGTTCTCTGCTCGGAGGGTAAATGGCTCCTACACTTTGTGTTGTTTCCCCAATTTACAGACATTTTCGGTTGCTTTTCTTTTGGTTTGAGTGAGATAACTGCTGCCAGGTGTTTTTAAATCTCGCAGTTGAAAGTCAAACACATAACATGTAGACAAATTGTCACAGCCCTCTCCTGTCGTTCCACCTCGCCGTCTCACTCCTTTCATACAGACGTCGATTCTGTGCCGTTACTACCTCCGCTGTAGTCTTAGAGGCAGAACAACATTTACCCCCGATTACTCCTCTGTGACGTTTATACAGACTGGCGAGGCACAACAGAGGTGCAACAGGCCCACACTGAACAGGCTGTGTAAAAGGAGTCTTTATAAGCACTAAATAATAAGGTTTGTAAAAAAAAAAAAAAAAAGAGTCTTCCTTCCTCCAGTAGAGTTCCAGAGATGATCTATGCCAAGGAGCATTAAAGCTGTTCTGGTAGCTCGTGGTGACTCAGCACCTTATGTAGTTTGTTCTTTAATTTGTCACCTACATGTAGTTAGCGATTGAGCTACACCAATTAAAAATGGTGATGAAAAATGGATGCGTGGATGAGATGGCCGCAGATACAGTATATGGGTTGTTGTATGTAAAATTCCAGAAATATCTTTTTTCCTCCCTGCCTTTGTGGCACATTCCTACATTTCTTTGCAATACTGCCACCGATTATTGATCAGCAAATTAGCGTGAAACAAGTGGTGAATCACATGCATGCACAATATAAACAAAATGGAGACCAACTCACAGAGTCATTGGGTCATCTCAATTCCCTTAATTTGCATCCACGTTTCCCCTCACGTGCATGTTTTCCTTGCATCTTAGTCCCACCCACCGAGCATGCATGGAGAGACACAAGGGAACCATGCGAGGAGATACAAATAGAGGAAATATGTTCTAAGAGAAATGAGACGCCCTCTCTTTTGAAGTGTCAAATCACTGATGCTCTGCAGTTACCACTCTATACAATTTATATTATTTACAGTATTTGTTATTTGAATCTATAAATAAGTAATCTTTCTAATAAATAAAGTTGCTTGTGGTCCTTTTGTTGTCCAATCAATAACTGATGCTAATAACTGGCTGCTCTTGTGTATCCTCGCTCAAGGCTCCTCAGAAATCCCTCCTCGCTCCTCAGAGCAGAAATAAGAGCTTTCGGACGGCATGCAAGATGGTGCACCAGAATGATATGCGCTCCAAGCGGTGATCAAGGAGTGAGGAAATATTAAAATATTAAATACCTTTAAGTTATCTTCACCTATTAACTTTCCTGTTAATTTACAATTACAGTGTGACAGATATGTCACTCACTACTGAACTAAAGCAAACCAAACACACAAAGAGGGCACACATTGAATGGGATTTCTGGCTGAATAAATAAAGTGAAACAAAAATGGCAATTTAGTCCGATTGTATAGCTATCATTCACTTGAGCATTAGACGATGATCACATTCTCATGTGCGAGGGGTTAAATTCAACAAAAAGACATAAAAAGACATCAAAATGTGAGAGGTAGTAAAAAGCTCAGAACTCACCTCAGACTGAAGTTTTTGGGATGTAGTGGTCTGGGGAGCTTGGAAGAGACTGGACCCCAATATCTGATGAACTGGAGAGCGCAGACAAAAGCCGTCGAAACGGAGCTCCGACACATACTGAAGCAAACACACACACAGGAAAGAAAAGGTCATGGAGCTCCAGGTGAATTTATTCTTTTGATTATATTGCACACAATCTCAGTATAAATGTAGTTGGAAATAACTTGTTGTACTACAAAAAACAGAGATACACAAACTGTTTGACAGTTCACACAGATTGCTATAATTTTGCTATCAACTGTTTGTCACATGGCTGTATAGCTAATGGTACACGTGCACATACACACATATTACTTGTTATGCTATGTATAACACGGCTGTAAAAAAAAAAAATGGTGGTGGTTGTTCTCAGACAGGCATTTATTCCTTTGGGAATACTTCTTTGTTCCAGCACTCTCCAGCTGAGAGGCTTCTGACTGACTGCCGGAGCCCACTCACTTCTGAAGGTAACTAAGAAAAGGTCACTTTGTTGAAGGAGAAGCTGCATGCCTACCTCAGCATACTCAGAACTCAGCAGACAGAGATGACCAGAGAAAACTTTGGTCAAGTGTGCAATAGCAGCCAGTTGACTAGGAAATAAAAAGAATCTGTAATGTTATTAGAATTTGGAAATAATGTTCACTTCATTTCTATGTCAGTGAGACATAGGAAGTCAGGAAAGTTTAACCCAAGTTAGATAAAACTAAAAACTTTGGACATACAGCATACGGCCTTTCCTACAAAAGTATACCAGCTTTTGAGCCTCTTAAACTTAATTTTCACAACAAAATATCAAAACGGCTACATCAAAATAACAACCTTTCAGAAATATTGAGTAACATTGGAATGTTGCTATTGTTAGGTGACTATTTCTCCAATTTCTGTGGCTCTCATTTTTTATTTCAAAGGAAGACATACATGCTACTTAGGGAACATTTAAAATCTCTCATACTTTTAAACCCTCTGAAAACACTCACAAACCACAAGGCTGTTTAGTTTTTAAAAGGTTGATATTTAAATAATACTAGACTTTGATCTGACAGCAATAATTCACCCTCATTTGACAATCTTTGCAAAACACATTACTTAAAAGACAACACGACTTTTGAGTTTTTTCAAGATACCCGAGTTGTATATTTTCAATTGAAAATGGCAAATGAAAATTTCAGCCAGTTTAAAAAATTTGGCAACAGACCTAAAGGGAAACTTCACAGCAAAACAGATTGCTGACTCTCCCCAGAGAAGAATGGAAGAATAGCACAAAATTGGTCAATTCTGTCGAGACACAGGAAAAAAAACTACTGCACCTGCCAGAGTTTCTGCTTAGTGAGAAAGAAAGTGGGCATGAAGTCATCTCCAGTGTAGCAACAAAATCGCTGTCAACTTACCTCACTAAAAGGCAGTGTGTGAGGCTACATGGAAATAAAGTGCACTAAGGTGTGAGGACACGCAGACATCATAACAATATCTTAAAATTTAACATCTTGTTCCAAAACAATGGGCATTAATATGCAGCTACAACAGCCACCACTTTCCTAGGAAGACTTTCCACAAGATGTTAGAGCCTGGCAGCAGGGATTTCTTCTCATTCAGCCTCAAGAGCATTATTCCAGTTCATCCCAAATGTGTTGACGAGATGAGTTGAGGCTTAAGTACCGAAAGTGTATTTAGGTCCAAGGGTACTTAAGTACGCTCTTAAGTACCGTTGGAGGTAACAAATGTCAAGTCCTCAAAGAAGAGCGAGAGGGCTAATCAGAGCATTTCCATGACCACAGTAGTGAGCAAAAATGGCATCTGTAGAGGAATGGGTACTGCTGTACTGCACAGAAGGAAGAGAAAATGAGATTGACGAGTAAAGATGCCGATGTGTATGGACATGTTCAGCTAGAGCTTTGTCCAACTGGTCAGCCATGGTTATTTTTTGCGCAAGTTCAGCAAAACAGAATGGCTCAACCTTCTCTTGTTGTTTCATGCAAAAATCGCCCACAAGCTACAACAATCTGACTGCAGCTTACTCTTGCGATGCATTACAATTTTCAGTTGGCACCCTAACCCTCAACCTCCACCCACCCTATGAGACCACTCTATGCCAGTTTGCCAGTCCCTACAGCCCAAAAGGTTGAGAACCTCTGGTCTAAAATATCTTGTTTGCTGTAACTTAACAACTTCTCTTAATTGAGAGAAAGTTGCCCGAATCATATCAAACATGCAGAATGCCTTTCTACATTTACTTATTATAGTAAATGTAGAAAGGCATATATGACATTGTCAGGACTTCCTTCATCACTTCAGGTGAAGAGAATGAGATTTGAGAGTACTGCTTTTAAAGCCATTATGTTCATCTAAATGCACTTTTAGACTTTAAAATCCTAAAAAGGTAAACAGCACCTTAAAGCACTGTATCTGCATCTCAATAATACCAGCACTGTCCTTTAAATAGAAAGATTATCTGCCCGGAGGCGTTTTCCTTGTCCTTTGCCAAAGCCGAGTCAATAATCAATAATAGTCGACTTCTCATGGAGCGAGGTCGAGTCAGAGCAGACCACGTTGGGTGGGGTCATGTCTGCTCTGCCAGAGCAATGCCAGTAAGGCAGAGCCATTTCCCATGACCCCTGAATGACCTCCAGTAATAACACAAGATTTATTCAGCACAAGGGAAAGATTGATGCCCCACTGAGTCACTTAATTTCCTACAAAATGTGAGGAAAATTTCCCCTATGGCTTTGTGTGCACTGCATGAGTAATCTTATATGAGAGCGATAAAAGAACAAACACTAAGGTGGGCTTGGGTCAATGTCCAGTTGTGCCGGTCTGGCAAATTAAAAGGCTACACTCTCATTCGTGGGCTCTCTTTATGTTACGGTTGGGAACTGCTAAGTCACGTGCGATACATAGTTTTCAAAGTCAGCATTAGCAGTCCTTTTGGCTTAATATCTTAATTTCTACATCGACTCAACCCTACACCGAGACATGAATCAGGTCTCTAAACCATGATTAGCCCCAGGACACAAGGTCCTTTAAGAAACACATTTCTGTGCGATCTCTCACTGGGGCCAGTTACCAGTGTTCACCAGCCCACAGAGAACACTGTTCATCATAAAAAGCCCTGGGCAAGAAAGCAAGCAGGTAGGTTCAAGAGGACACAGATTTTTCTTATGCTCTCTACAGTATTTGTGCACTATACGCACACACAATTACAAAAACAAATAACAGAGCTGATAGGATTAAAGAAGTTCTTCCTCAACTGATGCCTCACAGACACCTTTTCCTTTATTGCTGCTTTTAAGTGATCAATCACAGTAAGCGTGAAGATTCATAAAAGACAGAAATGTCGACATCTCCTTGGCACACAAAACAGCACCCTCATACACATTTTTTCCAAACGTCTTTATCTTCTTGTTAATGACAATCAGCTTTATCATACTGCTGAGGCATGTAAATATTACACACACAAAAAAAAGAAACTTCCTTTAAAATCCTTATTTTTCCTCTTCCTAATAAGCCAGCCTCTTTGCCTTTGCCTGCCTGTGTTTAGAAACATTATATTGTGTTTTCAACCAAAACTAATACTGCTGAGCTCTTCTCCTCCTGTACATTTTATAGGTTTGTGTTTTCTCAAGCCACTCCACCATGTTTCTAATTTAAAGAAGACAGAAGTGAAGTAAATTATACAAAAAGAACTGTATCCTGAGTGTTTCTACCACACTCGCTCCAGTTTCTGAGGTTCCTACCTTCTTCTCTCTGATAACCAGGGCGCCTCTCCATAGTTCTCTATGGTCGATACAGCTGTCTAGGTCAGCAGGCTCCATCAGACTGGCACTCAGGTAGGACGCCACTTTCTGCCAGCTGGGCAAAAAAAAAAAAGGATAACTCAATGACAAAGACAGGGGAACTTTGGGAACTTTCATTCCTGATTCTTGTAAATTAGGCTTAAAAGTCTTGATTGATAATAAATTAAACACATCCATTACTGTAAGTGAACCCCTGCTCATTTGTACTCTTCTAACTCCCCCTAGTGGCAAACAATGAGCGGTGTGTGTGTGTGTGTGTGTGTGTGTGTGTGTGTGTGTGTGAGAAGGTTTTTGTATTGGTGTATTAGATTGTTCATCATTTGTTTTGCGCAAATCAAGAAATGAAATGCATGTGCATTTTTTCATCTCCTCACCCAGTGGTGTTCTGTGTGACTACAGTGATCTTAGCAGCATGCCAGCAGGACATGTGTTTGAGGGCTCCCAGCAGAAGCAGGAGGTCTTTAACAGGAGGAGACTGCTCTGCAGAGCCCAACACCAGCACATCCAGCAAGGCTTTACCTGAGGAGGAAAATGGGACAAACCATAGAGGATTTTTTTTTTTTACATACATGTCTCTATAGGACTCCATGTTGTTGTTCCAATGACAGCATCGTTTTAAAAGGTAGGTAAAGTTGCCTGTTGGGAAATTCTAAATATCAAGGTCTGTGAAAGACAAGTTAGAAAGCCACTAGTGACTCCAGCTCTGCAGGGCAAGTAATAAAGGAGGGGGATTGTTCCTGAACTCCTGTAGAGGTGGTTTGCAACAAAATGCTCTTTAAGAAAGTGAAATATCACTTTAGGAAGCAGACTTGTTAAGAAGTAGTCAGATCGAAAGCATCCCCATCTTCCCAGTGGTGAGTGCATATATGAAGCACAGTAGGCCACCTTCTCTACAAGGCTGCTGCAGGCAGATTGTCAAAAACTAATTGCTTGAAATTGGACTGGATCTTTGTCACACAGCTGAGGACTTTGGCTTCAGTAAAGACGCTTAAATTCCTCGTTAATGGATGCATTTGGCAAAACTCTCACTTGGGACTAAGCTTTGTGAAGTAAACTTATTTCTTGCTCCGTTGCCCTATCAGTAAACTAGACAACTGTTGTTCTCTTCGTTAAAGCAAAGCTGGCAAACTGTGACGTACAGACAATAATACCTCAAAAATATCTGAGAAGTTGTGTGTGGAAGCATTTTGGATTAAATAACAAACATAAAACTGTTGAAACATTGACATCTCTGCTGAGCACACACTTAATATCTTTACAAATGACAACTACAAAATAATAACTTTATACTGTATATGAAGAAAGTGACCCCTATGTATTGGCTAATAGTACCTGGAGGTGGTAGCTTGTCTGACAGTAGATGCAGTCCTTCTGCAGCCTCCTCTAATAGCCTGTTCAGCGGAGACATTCAGATCAGATCAGAAAGAATGGTCAAAATGTAACACTTTTTAGACTTTGACATAAATTAAATTTTCTTAATGTTATCTTTGTACCCATTTGTTTCTTTTTTACCTGTACATTAGCAAATTATCTCAAAATCAATTTCCTTATTCGACTGTACAAAAAATTATTATAATTAAATAATAAATTATATAATTATCTTTTCATCCATTGACTAGTTCGATGGGCAAATCCAGCAATATTACCAATGAAGTTTAATATCAGATATCAACCTATTATGAGCTCACATATATGTATTAGGCACATAGCTGCAACATTGAGCATTAAAAAAAAGAAGCATACTTAAATATAAATAAAGAACAAAAATCTGTCATCTTTCACTCACTCTGTCAGTGCTGGCTCGTCAGCCTTTTGGTCCGTTGCCTCCTGATTACTCAGAGAGCTGAGACATGACTCCACGGTATCAGACTTTTCCTCCTCACTGTCATTTTTCTGATGGCCTGTCCTCAGCTCTTCCCAGTCTGAGCTGCAAAACTACAATGGGTGATATAGATTAAAGCATAAACACAGAATTCCAGCCCTTTTTCCGATATCCATGTATCAATAGTTTGAATGGTAAAACCCTTAAAACGTCCTTCAATGCCATATCCGCTTCTGAGTTGTAAATCATCACAAAGTTGTGACAGGGCACAGGATGTTGGTGAAATGTTGCAAAGTTGCACGTTTTGTATTTTGCTGACAGTACGCAGCATATCATGCTTTTGCTACTTCTATGGAAACACTTATATGTATTGATACTTTACTGTTTGAAGACAAAGTTGAATGAAACAGAATTTGCTTTTAAGTGTTACTATATAATTACTGAACACACAGACAGCAGCAGTGGTATATGCAGTATTCTACCTCTTTAAACTTGATAAACTGAGTAAAATGTCCAGCATTTGTCCACATCAATCTCTTGTTTTACCTTTCCATGAGACACTTATTTTTGTTAGCATTGTATGCTCCCAAAACGACTGTGTTGTATGGGCCCAACTGATAAACAATTATCTCCAAATATATTTATATTATAACCAAGGAGGAAACTTCAGCCTTACAAAAGTCTAACCGTAAGTCGTTTCATAAGGCTGATTTAAGTGTATGACACTCAGCTTTTCATTACATGAGCTATCCATATGATAAGGACCATTAAAAAAAACAAGTTCTAATTGAGTATTGAAAACTGGTAACAGGTACTAAAAGTTGAAGCTTGAAAAGTATTTTCTGATCTATGGTTGTTTTTTTCTTATCTACAAAGTTACATACTGCATCACAAACCGAGTAAGGTTGTAGGTACATATAAAGGTAGTTGTGCCAAGTTCCTTGCAACATAAACCATATATATGTCAAAACTGTCCAAATGTCTCACCTGCGTCACTCCTTGGCATGCCTGAATAGCAAAGTACCACCTCTGGACTGATGGGCTGCCATTGAGAGAACAAGCTGGGAACGCATACAGAGGAAACGAAGTAAGTAAAGAAGTGAAATGACAACAGCTTCAGGGTGAAAGATGCCCAGAGTGATTCGTTACTGTACCTGGAAACACAGAAATCCCTCTCGCTGATTCCTGAGTTGAGATATCCAAAAGTCTGCCGTATATCTGCTTTATTGGCTCCAGACCTGTAAGCAAAGCTAATTGAGCTGCCAGGTTTCATAACAACCAGACGACTGGTTTATTTAAGATTATAACATAGCGCATCCTGTGTTAGCATGGGCTAGCCCATCATCATCAAAACTGAGGTCCAAGGGAAAAAGCACAGTATGCTGTTCAATTCTTAAATCCTTAAAGTCATGTCAGTTCCTAATCAGTTAGCGTAAACGTTAATGTTAATGTATCCACTCACTTTTTAAACTATATGCTAACGTCAACTAAACTTGGCTTAGCAGCGTTGACGTTAGCGAGTATATCAAGTAGCAAACTAGTATGACGGGGAATTAAAACTCACATTTATAATCCTCCGCCAGGCCGTCATCGCTTTGGCAGAATGATACAACCAATACGTACCGGTCCATGCCGTGTAAACTTTCGTAAATTCGAAGTTACAGTTAGCTTGGAGTTAAAAATCGGTCGATAGTGAACAACAATCTTTCGCGCAATGTCAAATTTCCCACCAGTCCTTCTTCTTCTGTTGTTAGTACAAAGTGTCGGCGGTTGGCAACAGACCACAAAGCCTACACTCGCCACCTACTGGACTGAAATCGAACTACCAGATGGACGGGCTACTGCTAGTCAGAAATCTCAAGAATCTGCCTCAAATTGTATGGCTGCCGCTGCATTCATATTATTTTATTCACTCTACGTCAGCACCTGTCTCTCTTTTCCCTTCTCTTTCCAATAAATAGTCCATTATATGCTTTCTGGACAGCAATCCCATGTTAATTTGTCCATTCACAGCTCAATCAAACGCCTGGTTTAATTGAATATCTAGTCATTCTAGTTCACATAGCTGTCTGAATTCCCTTTCTGTCTTCATATTTTTTCTAAAAGATTTGTTTAGGTCCCACTCCCTTGAGTATGCTTATTAGGAAAAAATTCTAATGCACTTAAAGAGTAGTTTGATAGAGTTGTCTCAATTTTTTTTAATAGTTTGAAGTTCGATGTGGTATAAGCTATATTTGTTTACCAGCAATGTGTATATATATTGTATTTCTAACAATAACCTGCATGAAACGTTACACATATTCCATATGTTTTTCTTAACTTCAAAAAGCGTGATGTACGTACAGTATGTCTCCATTTTGCTGAGAAGACTTCTTGATTGTCATGGTGGCAATTTACTTCTTTTTCAGACAATATGCAGTATCTCTAGTAAAGAGTGTATAGAATCCACGATATTGAGCTCATAATGCAAGATGCCGCCGCTCCAAGAATCATGTCTTTTCCTCTTTAATTTTATTCAAAATGCTCGGCACTTTCTGCGATTATACTCCTGATTTACTTCCATTAAACAATCTTGTGATACTTCACAAATAAACTGCAAATAGTCTGTGTTAAATCTCATATTATGTCACACATTTCAAAAGTGTATCATCATTTGAAAACCAAACATAGAAGCATTTTATAGCTAAGATGTTTAAGGCGTTTTCTGACAAAACATTTTGAGTAACAACTGAACACAAATCAACAAGTCTGAGATTTATGTTTTAGTATGAAGCCGCTCCAGTGTATCAAGCTGTGCAGGAGAGGGATTTTATTTAAATATACTTTGTAAGTACAAAATACATCACAAACTCACTCAAATAAGTATTGCACTTATTGTTTTCATTATTACCACGACTGAAAAATAAATCTGGTGAAGCAAATTCTTCATGATTACAGAGAAACATTCACTAAATCCTGATTTCATTGCTTATTGGTACATTTTATGTTGCTTTACTTTTGTAAACTAAGCATTACTAGTTGATTTCTACAGTGTGTTCCTGGACATACACGATATAGTGGTGAGTGTTTTCTCCCTGAGTGAGGACTGTCAGAGCCTCCAGGCCATGTGCCTCCTCCACCACCATCACCTGGTTACCAGTTAGACCCCCCTCTTCGTTCACCACCATCAGCTGGTTGCCACAGTTGCCGACTTCCTGCTCGTCAGCCACCTGCAACTTCAGCCACAACTCAACATCAACATTTTGTTGTAACCACTCACTGTTTCTCGAGTAAGTGATGTGAAGTTGTTTACCTGTTGTACGACGGTAACAGTGCCTGGAGCCATGGCGACCATGGAGGTGACAGCATCATAAGTCTCTGAACTGAATTCAGTGATCTGCTGGATATTAACTGAACAAAAAAAGACACAAATAAATAACAAACATTAATAGGAAAAGCCATTAGCAGCACTTCCTTTAATTACACATGGCCAAAAAAACATAAAGGTGTCTGTTTGTTTGTCTAAGAGAGACACTGATGCTGCTTTTACCATTGTCCTGCAGAGCTGCTACAGGTGCTTCCGTCAGCTGCTCTTCATCCTCCACAGGGACATATTGGGCTTCTACTGCCTCCCCCACCTGGATATTTATACATATGGCATGATATTAGATTATCCTAAAAACACTGGCTTTGACAAATAAAAACAGCTATTTTTCTTCAGTTTTATTATTACTTTAATTTGTATATTATTTTTGTTATTTTTAAGATCTGATTTCCTTTCTTCTCTTGCATTTGTTTCCCTCTTATGTTTTTGTTGTCCTCTGTTTGTGCTGTAAAAGTACTAAAGTTACTAAAATCAGAAAAATATTTTTAATGACAAGAGATTAGGACAGAAACACGACTCTACAGCCATGCAGCTCTAGGTGGGTGAATTTAAACACAGTGGTGCTTTGAATGTTAGCACGCTAAAATTCTCACAATAATAATGCTATCATGTTAGCAGGTATAATGTTTACCACCATAGGTAAGAGGTTATTGCTAATTAGCGCTAAAACAAAGTACAGCTGAAGCCAATGGGAACGTCATTAGTCTTGCAAATATTTGGTCATAAACCAAAGTATTGGTTAAAATGAAGTTTTGACCTGAAGAACGTGCTAGAGGCAGAAGAGTTTCACCAAAGTGTTTATAATTCATGAACTGGGGACCATGAATGTCTGTAATTTTGTGCCAATCCATCAACTAGAACTTGTTTTACGGAATAAGTTCAAACCTTGACCTGATGGCGGCGCTACAAAGAAAAGTCAGTGGATCACCAAAGTTGGAATTTATCCTCCGAGGACCCTGAATGTCTATACAAAATTTCATAGCAATCTGTCTAATAGTTGTTGAGATATTTCAGTCTGGACCAAAGTGGTGGACTGACCGACAGTCTGATACGACTCATCCTAAAGCTGCATCACTACAAAAATCCAGTGCCTTTTCTCACTGTGTATGTGTTCGCTGTTTACCTCCCAGGTGCCCTCCACCACTTTCAGGCTGTGTTTGCTCTTCAGGTGGCGGTTCAACTCCCACTTGGTGCCATAAACAAACTCACATTGAGGACACTTCACACCACCTAAACACAGGCACACACAAAAACTATGTGAGGTTTTGCCTAATAGTAACTACACTTACAATTACTATACTTACATGGGCAACACATAATGAATGGGAGTAATTTAATACCAACTACGCACTGTACCACTTCATGCTGCTAATGCTGCTGCAGTTACTTTAAAGAACATGAAAGGTCTAGACATGGCAGTATGAGAGGACCTTGCTGTTCCAGAGCATCAGGGTTGGGCAGTCCAGGTCCAGCGTTGTGATATTTCTGATCTGGGTGTTTCATTTTGTAGTGTCGCTTCAGGGGACCGGCGATGTTACAGGAGTAGCGGCAGTGGGCACAGCGAAATGGCTACATGAGTGACAAAAACAAGGCAAGATTGCATTTAAAAACTGATGTTTAAGAAATGACTGATTATGGGTGGAACTGAGTTAACTCTGATTTATGAACCATTTGTATTGTTTAAAAAAAGTAGCAATACAATAGCAAAAGGGACTAACAGTTGTCTCAATATCCTGAACAAAGCACACTATAAATCAGACAGTTTTCATTATCGATTAATCTGTTAGTCTATAAAATATCAAAAATTGTAATAAAAAAACTCTAATCACGATTTCCCACGTTACCCCAGGAAGATTAGCTGATGCTGAGCTCAAGGCGTTAGCTAATGGGGATCCTAATAAGTAAACAATAAACAATCACAATTTCCAAGAGCAATTCAAATTTACTCTCATAAATGACAAATAAAAGTAGCAAATCCTTACATATAAGAAGTGTTTGACATTTTTGCTTGAAAAATGACTTAAATGATTAATCAATAATCAAAATAGTTGGCAGCTATTTTTTTTAGCTAATCTTGGCAGCCCTAGGTCACGTCTGTAGCTGTCTATTAAAAAAAGGATTAACAAACAAAACAAGAAAAGTTCTAAAAAAGAAATAATCACATTACAATAATTACAGACTACATTTAAAAATAACAAACAGAGGAGATGAATGAGGTTTTTAGTCAATTTCCTCCTACAATATTTTACAATTCACACAGATATAATACTCTACATACTGAGGCTAGAAGCTTTACCTTGAACTCAGCGTGTTGCTCCATGTGTCTGAGCAAGGAAGGTTTCGAGACTGAGGTGAAGTCGCACTCTGAACATCGAAACCGCTTCCCTGTACAAACACAAAATAACAGCTCTTACTGTTATTTATCATCACTTTATACTTCTGCAAATTTCTGTCAGCATTTTGGTGATGTAGAGTACACAGTCAAAAAAGACATAATCAGTGACAGAGCAGAGTGTACGTACCTTCATCGGTATGGCTCAATCTGTGGCTTTTGAGCGTGACTTTGGATTTGAACTTTTTACCACACAAATCGCAGAGGTGACATCTCTCTGTGTTGTGCCGGTTCATGTGAGTCTTCAAGTTATTCCTGCTGCGGCCTGCGTAGTCGCACATGCTGCACACGTATGGCTTCAAACCTGCACACGGGGACACGTGTGTACAAACACACACTTTAAAAGATCGCCAGCAGCTCAGCAAAAACAAAAGAATGACCGCATGTGGCAGAAATAAAATCATTTAAAACTATTTTATTACTTAAAAACTTTTTTTTTTAAAAGGGCAATAGGAAAGAGGGCCAATTCCGCCATAAGTCCACCAGACAGCAGCAAGAAAACAAAGCCAGAATAACCTGCTGAAAAACACAAAGAGTATCTGATATTGCAGACTGCATTCACGAGACCTTCATCAACACCTGAGCTGGATTCATGTCTGCCAGCTAGCTCAGCCTCAAGACAGATGTAACTTTAAGGTAAATCATCAAGGTATGTGAGTGCTAAAGCAGGGACTGAGGAAAAGATTTGCACGAATAAGAATCCATCTCCTCAAGCAAAATATTGTACATTACAGCCAAAGTAGAAATGTTTTATGTATTAAGCGATTTCAGCTGGACAACCATGTGTTCATCAGCCGTGCAGTGGTTTTAGCAGTCTCTCATTTTTCATTAGATTTGCAGAGAAACAAACATATAGCAGAGGGAAAGTTACATGTTTTGCAGAGGACAAGAGATCATCGCAAAAGAAAAACTGCTGATCCTCATCACCAGATTTCCAATTTTTTCATTTTTGAGAAAAAGCCAGCAGCATACGCGTGGCTGTTTGTTTTTTTTTTTGTTTGTTTGTGTTCCCATCGTTTCACCAGTAACTCGATCAACAGGCCAATTTCCTTCCACAACACTTCTGCGGTGTGTTTACAGTCTGGTCCATCCTCCTGGAGGACAGCCAGGAGGAGGAGAGACAGATGGCGGCTCAGATGACACCGTAATCAGGCATTTAAACACTGATGGGCCCAGATGTGTTTCCACACAATCACAGTGCTGTGTGCATGTGTTTGTCTGTGTTAAAGGCAGAGGAATATCACACCCTGGTGGGCCCAGATGTGGCGCTGAAAATCACTGCTGTTCTTTAGGAAGTAGGCGTCACAGTAGGGGCACTTCTCTGCACGCTTCACCATCACTCCTTTGCCCTGCATAGGGAGTGCGTCTGTCCAACACATACATGCAAACACAAACACACAGAATGAGCTCACAACCTTTGGATATCCACACATCCTGTAAAAATAGCAGAAACAGGCCAATGCTAATACACACACTAATTTAAAGGCAGGTCTTTAACAGGCAGTGTGTGTGTGTGTGTGTTGTAGATATATTTGTGTGTTTTTTACCAGGATGGGATGTTTTGATGTGATATCTTAGCCTGTGCTCTGGATAGTTGTGCTGGCAGACGGGACAAGTCACGCTTTTACCCTGCAAACAACAACAGCGAGACAAAACAATAAAGACATCTGACAAAACTCCAACAGTCAATGCTTTCAAGGAGTTTTCAGTACGCTGAAGGTTGGTTACTTGTTCCTGGTGCATCCTCAAATGAGCTTGAAGTTTGTATTTATCAGCTGTGGTGTAGTTACAGCCGGCATTGGAACAAGGCAGCAGCAAGCCGCTGTGCTTCTGGGTCTGGTGCCGCTTTAAAGAGCTTTTGGTGATGGAAGAGTAGCTACACTTTGAACAGTAATGGGAGTGCTCCTTGGTGTGTGTGCGCACATGGACGTTGTAGTGGACTTTGTACCAGAACAGTTTTCCTGTGCAGCAAAAAATGTGATTAGAACTGGTAGACACTATTTAAGACTCGAGACAAATAGAGTAAGAGCTGAGTAATAGATATTAACATGTAATATAATGTCAGGAGGGTTTCATCATCTCACCACAGTATTGGCATTCTAGGTCTCCGTAGATTTTCCTGAGCCGTTGGAAAGACTCCATATTGAGCCGAGTCTTCTGAAGAGAAGAGAACACCTGCTGGAACGCACTCTGATTATGAACCCCCGACACCTGCCAACAGAGAACAGGTCCGGATAATCATTAAGATGTCAGATCGTAATGTAAAAGATCAAAGAGGCACTAATTATTGTCTTCCACTGAAGAATTGATATGCTGACATTAAAGCGGCAACAATTAATCGATTAGTTGGCCGACAGAAAATTAATCAGCAGCTATTTTGAGAATCAATTACTTTTCAAGTCATTGTGAAAATAAAACATACCAACATTCTCTTGTTTGAACTTCTCAAATGTGACAATTTGCTGCTTTTCCTTGTCTAAACATTCTATTTTGGTTTGTTTGGTGGATCAAATAAGACACTTGATGACATCAGATTGGCCATTTTTAACTGTCTCGTGATGTTTCATAGGCTTAATGACTGATGTGCAGCTTGATCAGTTATGAAATAGTTGCAGTCCTAGCTGACATCATTGTCCTCCTCTAGTTCCTGTAATGAATTTACCCTCTCTGACTGTGGAGTTTGTCCGTCTTCCATCGGAGGCGCTGATGACAAATGTGTGTGTATACCCAAATCACACGAGTTCGCATTCCCCGACGATGAAAATGTGTGTGTGTTTTTGGCTGCAAACGTGTCCTCGTTAGCTGGGAGTGTGTTTTCTTGAGTCTCCAACGAAATCGCTTGATGGAGCACTTCCTGGGAAAGAAGCTGTGCACCTCCTTTTTCTAATTCTCCTCCTTTCCCCGTTGCTCCTTCTATCGCATGCACTTCTTCTGCACTTTCACCCTGAGATTTAGCTTGTTCTCCAATATCTTGGCTCATCGCTACTTCCAGCTGCTCCCCTTCGCCGTCTCGCCACTCCTCCTCTCCGGCACCATTCCTTGTCACCTCCTCTCTCGTCCTCTCATCTGCACCCTCCTGCTCTATCCTGCACTCTTCCTTCACCCTTTCCTCTGTATCTTCCCTGTCCTCATTATTGCCCCATATGCCCCCTCCAGGCTGCATCAGGTAGAAGCTGCTGTTGATACAGTTGGTGAAGGCCTGCTCCTGATCCAGCTCAGCGTGAGACTCTTTCAGGTGACCCGTCAGCCTCTGAGAGCTGACAAACTTCCCGTCACACACGAAGCACACGTATAGGAAGAGATGCTTCCTGACGTGAGCGGCAAGGGCATCCATCTTGGTTGCAGCGTGGTCACACAGGAGGCAGGCGAAGGGACGCTGGGGCCCGTGGACCAAGAGGTGGCGCTCCCGCTCAAGCTGGTTCTTAAAGCGTCGGTTACAGCTGGGACAGTGGTAGAGGAGCTGTCTGAGGCCCTGACGAGTCTTTAACCTGGACAAGATAAAGAGTGAAGGCGAGCAGATGTGTCAGCTGGTTGTTGGGGCTAAACAGATAAAAAAAGAAAAGTAAAATAATGGAGATAATGTCGATCAAACCTGAGTTGTTGGTAACTCTGGTGAACAGCAGGGTCTTTCAGGTTATGTTGCTTCTCCATGTGTTTCAGCAGGTTCTTCACATCCGAGTACTTTTTCTCACAGAAGCTGCAGTGCTGCTTCACCTTCAGGTGGACGCGCTCTATGTGGACCTGCGTTAGCAGAAACACAGAATCAAGAAGAGAATCAAAACTCCTTCTCAAAGCGGACCAGCGTGACCAAACACGAATACAGATCAAACATGAAATCACATGCAAAAAAATAAATCCACGATATTTACGCTAACCCCTTATAAAAAAAAGGAGTTCACATTGTATTTCGAAGTTTGCACATCAATACTAATTACACTAAAGATTATAATAAAGAATATGACCGTACTACTAATAACATTAATCAGCAGTAATAAATGAATAACGACACCTTGAGATGTCCTGGGCTGAGGCAGCTGAAAGGACAGTGCTGACAGCTGAACTTCTCTCCTGTGTGCTTCCTCAGGTGAACATTCAGGTTGGCTTTGAAGGGAAAATCAAGGAGGTAAACAGGTAGGTCAGTATGCAGCTTTTAGAGGAACATAACAAAGTTTGTAACTGCACATATTTTAATTTTGTCATTTACAGGTTATAGGCGTTACCCTGTTTTACGAAAGCCGTAGATTAATGTTTCTTGTTTGTTACTATTGATATTACCAAAAATCCTCATGAGGAGCATTAAAGACATATCGTGTCTTATTGATTATAAGTCATTTGCAGTGATTGCAAAGGTACTAGATTATATGTTTAAAGCAGCAGTTAAGACAAACTATCTCTACAGCTCCCTCTTCCAATGATCCAACAAGGGACACTGAAATAAATGGATAAAAGCCACACATAGTAACTGCTCCTATCTTTATTGGCATGACTTAAACTTAAGCCATCCGAATAATTTAAAACATGTGGTAATCACATCGAACCCTGCTAAATTAATGCAAAAGGAAAATATTTGAAAAAACAATTACTATAATAGTAACTCCAACAATTTCATTCTGTCTCAATTTTAATAATCAAGACTAAATGTCTCTGCTGACTCCGTTATGTGAAGGGTTTCTCCAGGGAGTCTGGATTTACCTTTGATGGCTGATGCATATTCACAGTGTGGACACTGGAACGGTTTCTCCTGGGTGTGTGTCCTGAGGTGGGCAACCAGGGAGTGTCTGAATTTAAAGATCTTGTTACAAAACTCACAGGCAAAGATCTTCAACTGGCTCTGGAGTAAACTGGGAGAAAGAGAGTGACAATATTACATGAATCAATTGACCAATATCATTGAAGTTGCTATTGTGGCTGTGGAGGTTGTTGATGTTACTAAGAAAATTCACTCTGGGCTACACTTTACCTCCAAACAAAGCTATAGCTTATATAAAATATAATGTTCATATATTTAAAAAGAAATATTCACACAGTACTTGGTAGCATCTTGCTTGATAGAATATTCCTGGAAGCCTCTGCTGGCTGCTGCTGCTGTTGTTGTTGTTGTTGTGCAGGTCGGGTCAGAACTAAGAGAGAAAACACAGGTACCAGACTGCTGACAGACGATAACACTGATGTTGATAAATCAACTCTTAATGCCAGATTTGATTTTCAACATCAAAGCTTACGGACAATGTGTCATTATGACCATCAATTATGTTTTACATTCAAAGAATTATAGGAGACGTGGACATTTTCTGTTATATTACCTTGACTCCTGATTTGTTTCAGGGTTACCTTCGCAGGCAGTGGCGTCACTTGTCAGGTCTCTTGACTGACTCTGGATGCCCAGAAATTCAATAAATAAACCAATAAATCAATTCAAATTAATGAATATTAAACAATAACAAAACACAATAAAAACACTCATTGTAACAGTTTAATTACAGGATCATTACATCTGAAAGTTAGCAGAAATGCTAAAACCCCAAAACAATGTGCATTTTAAAAAGGAGATTTTTTATTAAGCCGACAATCAGTGTAATTACTACAGTGGTCAGACGGACCATTACACAACAGGCTGTCAACATTTTTTTATAGAGAAATAGAAAATAGAATAGAATAGAAATAGAAATAAGTTTCCATTTAAACCTCTCACAAAAAGGTCTGTGCACCATACTGAGTAACAGGGACACTGTTTCAGAAAAAGAAAAAAAAAGATGTGGCAGCTTAATTGACTAAATGCAACTTTTCACTGTTGTGAGCACCACAAATTAAATTCTATACACTCTCATTACATCTCAGAGATATCTCAAAACCTGTCTGCTGGACTAGACACTACTAGAAGTAAGCGAGAAAATATATTCTAAGATTTGGATGAATCGACCTTTGAGTGTTCCTGTGCTTACCTGAGCTTGAGCACGGACGGCTGCAGAGTCTGTTTCTGCTGAGCTGTCCTCTATTGGAACCATTTTAAAGACACCTGTTAAATTAAAGTTACCACATCTCACTTATAAATATGTTTTTTCTTTCAGCAGACAATTCAGTTTTTAGCCAAATGTAAAAACTAGCACAAAAACAAACTCTAAGACTAACCCGGAAGTGTTTCATCTTCTGTCAGAACAACACTGATGACTGACTTTTTGTTTCCTGCTGCTAGGCTTCCTTCTTTGGAGATGCGGCTTCGGTTGGTTCTCGGGAGTCTTAAGCTGCTAGGGTCTACAAGCAGAGAACAAGAAACTGTAATAAAACTAAACCTGAACCCTACTTAAACAAATCCAGGAGCACTCTGATGAGGGAGAGTAACAGTGGTAAGAATTCATTTTAAGAAACCAGGTCCTGATCTTTAAACATACCCTTTTCACTCGTGAATCCCGGTCTTGCTTTGTTTTCCTGCGTCTGGTTTGGATCTGCTCCCCCAGAACCCCCAACTCCTGCTCCACCACAGATGCTTCCTGAAAATGAGAATGTCTAATCAGAATCACCTCAATGACCAAGTAGAATAAAAGTACATAAATCGTATTCTTCTGTGCTTTTTCCCAACAGTATTTCATTATCTATATTTAAATTGAGGATATTTCCCAACACGTTCTTTCAGGCCACCCCCACTTACTGTTCTTTGAATGCATCTTTGGCACATATTAACTTATCTATTGCTGGTTCATTTAACTCCTCACTATTTTCCTCTTCGTCATCCTCCTCTTCCTCTACTCCCAGGCAGATGTGTTTAAGGATCTGGCGTCTGTTGCTGAACGAGCGATGACAGATTCTACATTCCAGCCCCAACGTCCCACACTGGTTTTCTTCTAGCAGAAGAAGACAGAATGCCGTCAGTCAGAGGGCAGAATGCAGGAAACACAATTTGTGTAGCATGTTGCACTAACACGGCCAAATTTACTTACAAATGGCGCTATTAGCTTGAATGTCTACACAACAATTTAGTGACTATTATGATTTAGTTAGGTTGATAACCAGGCCAAAGCCAGCTGCCTGAAAAACTGGCAGTGCTATTTGTAAGCATATAAAACTGTGTGATATCTTATTTTTATTTATGTTCGCCCATTCAGCACAGTAATATTCCCGATTTGAGTGATAATCTCAGTCTCATGAGGAGGGCACTCATCCTGTCCTCTGCATGAAAAAGAAAGAATTACGGGATACTTATAAAAGGCGATTGTTCTACCTTCTATCAAACTACATTGTCTGCCGCCCTCCTCCTTATTCCCTTCTTCTTCTCTTTGAACATTATCCTCTGGTGAGTGGGTGGAGTCAGCCTTGCCCTCTGTCAAATCTGTGCACGTCTTTTTCTTGGAGCCTTTCGGCCGTCCTCGTTTTCGCTTCACTGGGCTCGCTGTGGGCCAACAAGACAGCAGAAAGATAAGGATAACATTTTTTACCCCACCTTTTTTAAATTAAAGCCTAATATACTGTAGCTGATGCCTTTAATACCAGAAGTGACTGTGCTAATAATGATTATAGTTGTATTTTTTTTTTTTTTTAAACAACATTTTGTTTTAGTAATTATGCCACTCTAATCTGACCTGCCAGCGTCTCCACAGGCTCTCCTACAAGAGGCTGCAGTGCAATGATGATGTCATCAGGAGGCTCCTGCTCGGGGTGCAGCTGGGAGCAATGGGCCAGCAGCTGAGTGTGACTGGGAGAGAACAGGTTGCACAGCCGACACATAAACACAGAAGCAGCTGTAAAGATGGGGAGAAGAAAGGTGTCAGAGGGAGGGGAACAAACAGAGCAATTTCAAACCAGCTACAAACCAGTGGAGCAAATTTTGTTATTTGATGTCATTGTATCCCATTTCCTCCTCTCCACCCTTCAAGATCTGCATTTCATGGAAACTGGTCTCTTTGGTATAACAGAATGTATTTAGTCTAAGGTGCCAAACAGACAAATTAATGAAAACTGCTGTAACTACAGTATAATCTTCATTTTTAAAGCTGCCTAAAATTAAACTAAACAGATGATCAATGACTCAAAAATGACTCGAAGTATTGTCTACAGTATATTATATTGTGTTGTTTTTTAGTTTGTTTCCTTTTGTTTCTGAAGATGTCAATGTGGAAATGGTTGCCATTTTTTACTTTAAATTTCTACATCTAAAAGTAAGGAAAAAATAATGGGAATCAAAGGGAAGGGGTTTGCTACATTTTGCTGACTAAATGCTGTTCAGTGATAGGTAATGAAGGTGATGTACGTTTGCTGGAAAACTTCTTTAAAATTTCAACAGAACAGATTGTTTGGGCTCATTAAAATATTATTTTTCACCACTGTTCCTATTAAGCAGCAGTCTTGTTCACATCCATTCTTTTGATACATACATGGCATGTATCAGTAGCCTAAATGAAGCTCACGCCCACAACTGCTTAGATAATGAATAAACATTTTTTTCAAGTGGATGTAATTTATATGGATTCAAATTTATTATATAGGACAATTATTCAGTCCATCCAGTTATCTTGAGCTTGTATTATTTTTTATATTATATTATTATATTATATTTATTATTATTTATATAAGACAGTGATATTTTGCGTTTCTTTTTTTTCTTGTGAAACTGACCACAATCATGATCATGGAAAGATCCAATGAAGATGTTAGCCAACGTTACTTTCAAGTGCTCGGTCTGACTTTGTCCACACACTTTGGTCCTGTCTCAAAACTTTCATTTATAATCTAACGGTGTGTAACGTCATTTTGTGCCTTCAGCAGCGAACACGTCACACCCTTGAACCAGATGTCCACGGACTTGTACCTTTAATGCAAAACTAAGTCTCTAAATAGTGTCTATAGTGTGAATTTAAAAACGACAAAGATAATCCATTCAGACACACGTCTTAAAACCAAACCAAGCACGTTTGTTTTTATTTTGATTGGGCCACAACTAACATGCAGACCCGACAAACATATTCGAGTTGAAGCGAGACAAATTTCTTACCTGCTTTTTGTCCATCCATTTCTCCGGCGTCTAAACTACAAAAGAATACTAATTTATCGGTCGATATGAGGCATCCTACGAATAAATATAATCCATTAATTTGGATTTACAGCCTAATTTTACACTACGTGCGCAGAAATTTCTGTCGAATCTGCCACACAAGTCCTTCCAACGAGCGGAAGCAGACAGGACTCTGTGACAGTGTAGCCGACAGGCAGCGCCCGCTGTGGCGGGAGGACTGCACTGCGGCAGAGACAGGAACTGCAGTATTGTAATGAATTAAGCCAAGGATTTCTTTCACTAACATCTTTAATTTGTCGTGCAACAGGCCTGAGCACCGTTGACGTAGGCTTTTAGTACAAGTTCTGGGAGTGTGCCTCACAGAGTAATACATTATGATAATAACATTTATGCTAATTGGTTGTGTTGCAACAAATACAGGCCATTGATGTGTATGCAGGTATAGTGTGGGGAATGCGAAAAATTAAAAATTGAATAAAAGATCATCTTTGACAGAACAACAGCTAAATTATGGCTCTTTAAATAAGTAAATCAATCATACATCACTAAAGGGTGGCTTCTCCACAATTTTCAGTAACGTGGTGTCTTAAGAATAGCATTTCAATATTACAGGTCAAAATAAAAATAATCCTATGGTTAATAACTTGGTAATAGAGAGAGGCCTCTAGGTGATAATATGAGGAAGAATTATCATTTAATGCAAATGAATGTTTTCTACTTTTTTTTTTCTAACTATGTCTACCTAAATGATTTTTCTTACACAAGCAACTTCTGGTTGAAGTCTTTGATATTGTTGCACAGTAAATTGTTTATCATCAATCTCATAGGCTGAATGTACTTATAAATCCATTAGTCTCAACAGGTTTATCCAATTTTTCTTACAGTGTACAGTAGGTTTATAATTTTATGTTTAAGAATTTACAGGATAGTGGAGCTTAATAAGGCTGCAAAACAGATTATCTACAGTGGCTAGAAAAAGTGAACCCTTTGGAATTACCTGCATTTATGTATAAATTTGTCTTAAAATATGGTCTGACATTCATCTAAGTTACA